>CM033278.1:6019034-6573629 GCA_019343175.1 Oedothorax gibbosus
TTTTCTAATATAAAAAAATATTGGTATTTCTCAAGAATTTTGAACAGTGTATTTTTCATACTGATATCTTTTGATTTTATTTTCTCTTATTGTTAATTTTCTCGTCTTTGTTCCCTAATCTTTCTTTTTACGTTGTGCAATTTATTGTACTGTAATCTGTAGAATGAGTTTATCTAAAATACTAAACAATATTAAATATAAAATATCTACTATACATAAAACATCCTAAATACTAAATATCCGAGTTTTTTTACTGCGCTCTCTTTCAGACTGAACCCGAAACACCCAATAAAATCATAGAAGCCCAAGAATGAAAAATGAAACTAAAAACGAAGTTTTCCAACAACGCTTTTGGAAATGCTTTGTATACTTGAAATTTAATCGAATTGAAACCGATAAAGTTAAATAAATAGAAGGAATAAAAACAAGTTGCACATAAAGAACTCTAAAATAGAAACACAAATTCCAATAAAATTCACAACAAACGAAAAAGAATCCGCTTATTTTCAGAGTAAAATCGAAACAACCAATGAAATCACATGATGTTCAAAAATGAAAACTGGAGTGTTACATCTTCTGAAACAGCCTCATTGACAGATATCTATACTGTGTTGTGAATAACGGCGTTTTTCTTTTTCTTTCGTGCAGCGCGTCCGTGTCTAGTGAGCCGACAGCGATCTCTGTTCGAAAAAGAGGAAGAGGAGCCTCCTAAAGAGCCCCTGAAGCCCAACAAAGCCGAGTCCTCCCTGGTTAAGCAACAGGTCCAAGCCGCGGAAGCAGCTCAGCCAGCTAAGCCACCTTCACCCACCAGACGAAACTTCGGAAGGCAGAACAGTCTCACAGGTGAGAAATAGTATTTGAAATGTTAATCTTGAATGTAGAATGTTTTATTCTTACAGGGGATTAGGCTACCTTTTAAGAATACAAAGGTGGTAATCTGTAGGGTGATCAGACGTACTGCATTTTGCAGTACAGTTTGGCTTGTTATTCAACTATCTGGCTAAAAAAATTGGGCAAACGGGTCTCCGTATAATTTTTACAAAGTTTTTAAAATACAATCATCGTAAATATAATATGATTTATGGAAATGTAATGATAATTTCATAGTCGAAAAGTTAATCACTGAAACAAATCTGGTCCGGCAAGTAATATGGATAGATATTTGTTTTAAAAGTTAGACTGTACTACCATTGGAATATAAGGTGTTCATATGGAATTTTATGATTACAATATATCTGTTTTCAAAGCTACGGCTACTTTATGGTTTTTTTTTACTGTTTCTACATAATTTTTTTTATTGATCAATTTATATATAAAATCATTAGAAGTATATTGCATTTTATATATAATTCAGAAAGTTTTTAAACGTTTTGAATCAGAGCCCTTAGGATATCTGCGCAACTTAAGAAGCCTTCTCCTCTATCTAAAGACTGGTTGTATTCGTATGGAGGAAGTGTATTTGTTAGGTTATTCTAATTGAAATATAAATAATTACATATTTTTTGGATCATACTCCCAATTATTCTGTTCAAAAGAAATGTACCATTTGTTACACAAAGTTACATGCCCTAGAGAGTTAAAACAAACAAACGTTATATTGAAACCACTATTAACTCATTAACAACGAACGGTCGGCAAGAAAATTTGCCAAGCAAAATAAACTTTCTGCTTAAGTTTATCCAAGTAACCAAAAGACGATTTAAAACTATTGTCCTGAACAATTTGTGCAGGACAAATTGGGTTACACGAAAAACGAATTTAAAAAACTTAAAGCATACGTTTTTATAAAGAAATGAAGGCGTTAATGGTGTTCACAAAGTCATTGTTAATGGGTTAATATACTTTTTTTTAAAAAATTGCAGCATCTGTTCCCACAACACCGCCTGCAGCTTCACCCAAATCCTTCTACGGCCAACCCAATCGGAGTCCAGGGCCCTATGCATCCCAACCAGAAACCACAAAATCTATCCCCAAGCCAACCTGGGGACAGAGCAACCAAAAGACAGTGGTGCAGCAGCAACCTGAAGAGCAACAACCCAAGTTCCAGCTGAAGAAGGACCCTAGCCACAAAGATGTGGTGCAAAACCGGTACGGCTCGGTACCCGAAGCACCGAAGACCTCAGCACCGAAGGCTCCAAGTCCCAGCTTTGGCGCCATTCCTGGAGTGGTCAACAGAGCCAAGGAAGGCTTGGCGAGTTATGGGACTAACCGTGCTCAACAGAAATCCCCATCGGTAAGAAGGACTTTTTTGATATTTACTTTGGAGTATCGTCAAATGGAATAACTTTGACCTCGGAGGGTAAGTTTGGCCCGAGCATAAAACCCTAATACCGATTTTTACTTTAAAATTTTTTTTACTCCTAGGTCAAGGCAGAGTTGCCAGTAATTGAAAAAGCAAGCACATTTGTAAAAAATGTAATTATGAGAAGTTATAAGCTTGAAAAGCTTGGGTCAAACTTACCTCATTCGATGGTAATCAGTACGAAATAAGTATTTTAGTAAACGAAGGCAGTAAACAGCAAGAATGTGAAAACTTTTATAGTTATTATTTCTAGTTTTACAAATTAAAATTTGATTACGTGAAATTAAACTGCGGATAAGCTACTCTATGAACTCTTGCAAGTATTTTGCATTCAATTCTAATGAATATATCAAAAAGCTAGACAAAATCGAAACAGTAATTTAGCTAAGAACATAATTCATTAGAAGAGGTATTCTTTCTCTACCTTACCGTGTAACGAACACTGATGGCATTTTTGTTGCGTCATTTGAAGAGTTGTGTTCTTCACTGAACAAGAATCTTTCACACAGTATAAACATCGACTTGTCATTAAAGCATCGGACTAAGCACAACTGTGTTAATTAATTACCCCAAAAAAGTATTCTTAAAATTTCGACTTTAAAAAAAACCCTTTCTGCATGACATGATTGCAGAGGAAATATCACTTTTCCTTACTTCAGGTTCGGCTAGGACAAAACTCGCTGTCCAATGAAACGTGTCTCATTAAGAGCGATAAAAATATCGCTTTCATTTTTTTTATGTAGCGAGTAGCTAGGCCTACCCTTACTGTGGATTTGAAGAGGGGCCGACACGTTTATCATCCCGAACCTCTCACTGAGTTGCTTAAGAGGTCATATCAGCCAATGAGAGTTGGGTACCTAATACGCACATTGTATATTTGTGTGGTTTTGACCTCTTGCACAACATTTTTTATTCTTCCACGGGAACGAAATTTACTATAGAATTGTATAGGAAGTTCTCACTCCACAGTGTATTGAGCTCATTGGAACCTCTTGCATTGCCAGCCTAGTACTAAACAGTCTACGACACAATAACTACTCTGCCGCGAGGGTTAGTATTGAGTATTTGTGCTGACAACCAAACAGAAAATAACTAATACGCCAAATAATTTCCTTCCAGGGCCACGACCTCCGCAAATCCGCCAGCGGTGTGAAGGAGCTCCATTGGGACCAGCTGATGCAGACCATGCGGCGGCCCCTGCGCATCAACGACCTCGACTTCACGGATTTGGGGGATGACGACGACGTCAGCGTCCTCATGAGGCCCGTCAACGCGGCTGCCTTCCCGGGAGGACCGCCTCCACCTCCACCGCCAGGTAGGAATGACTAAAGGGCATATCACATGGACACTCATTCATTCAACCCTCAACGCAACTCGATTTTCAACTTTTATCTCAATTTCGACTTTGCGAAGATAGGGTTACAGAGTTGAATGAACGGTTGATCGCATATTATATTAACGGGCAATCATAACTTCATCCTCATGTTTGACACGAAGATATATGTTGTTATATATTGTTAATCAATGTTGGCTGATTTTTATCAATGGTATTCGCTCACGCAGTAGTCGTGTTAGACGAATGCACATTTTTACATAGAGGGCAAAACTTTTTACCGTACGTTTCTTCTACTGGCCGAGCTGACATCGCCACTACTTTGGCCTAATATTGTTTATAACACAGTACATAAGATATTTTCCATAAAATTAAAATTTATTGTTCAATTTTTAAAAAGGCCAGACGGTTGAAGGTTTCCAAATCCGACACTATTTCTTTGTTACACACGTGGCTTGTGTTTGGGCCATATTTTAGAACTTCTGTTCTAACCGTCCTATTTTAAAAATTCTCTTTTCGTTGTAAAGGTATGACATCAAGACTTTTTTTAAAAATAATTTTGTCTGTCTATCTGTTCTATAAGAGGCCCAGTGGCTTAGTGGTAGTGCCTCGCATTGCCACGCCACAGGTCCGGGGATCGAATCCCGGATTGGGCGAGGTTGACCAATCCTTTCATCCCTTGAGTGGGTCGATGAAATGGGTACCAAGCATGCTTGGGAACTAAACACTGGGGGTTCCGCGTGAGGCTGAGCACCTTACCGGGACATATGCCTAGCACCCCAGAGCCCTAGGTCACGAAAGCTGAAATGGGCACGGCAGGCCTTGGCCTAGTAATGGGCCGTTGTGCCGAGGAGTTTAGTTTTTTTTATCTGTTCCATAAGAATTTCTGTGAGCATTAAAATGTAAGCTGTTCCTTAAGAACTTGTCTTTACAGGTGGTCCACCTTTACCACCACCGCCTCCGGGAATGGGTGGACCCCCACCTCCACCCCCACCACCGGGTATGGGTGGACCTCCACCACCGCCTGGACCTCCACCTCCACCGGGTAGAGGTGTTCCAGCGCCTCCTCCGTGGCTAAGAAAGAATCAGGCTCCAGTGGAACAGCCGGCGTTTAACAAGAAAACGAAAACTGTGAAGCTCTTTTGGAAAGAGGTAACTAATACAACCAGAGAAACTCTATGTATGACTATTCGTACGGTTTGGGTTTTCGGCTGTTCTGAAAGAGCGAGAATTTTTTTAATTCCTTGTATTTTATGAACTGACACTGAGAAAATTCCTATTTGAACAGTTAAGTAGTCAAATAATTATGTTTTGTTCCTTAATTCGAGTCAAGTAAGCTAACGCTCGTTTTGAGATACGCGTTACTTATGACGATAAATCTAGCAACTCTCTTGTGCTGCATCTCTCTAAAGCACCGACTTATAAAATAACATTTTCGAGTAGAAGCAGGCTATTTCGATTTATGAACAGCAAACGTGCAAACACTGGTATTTTGTTTACGTGTACTTATCGTACCCATCTTTCGTAAAAATACAAATGTATTCTCAATATAAGCATTTCTTGTAGGTAAAAGAAGAACCTATGCTTGTGGAACGATCGGGTAAAAAGCGTACCATTTGGGATGAACTCAAACCGGTATCTCTTGATACTCAGCGGCTGGAAAATCTCTTTGAAAATAAGGCCAAAGATATCATGAATAAGGTATAAACATTTTGAAAATAGAATTGATTTTCAAAAAATGGTTAATTTGAATTGAAAAGAAACGTGTCGTATTTTTTAGAAAGTTCAAGATGGAGCAAAAAAGACCGAATTGATCGTTTTGGATACAAAACGTTCCAATGCGATCAACATTGGAATGACCAAATTACCACCAAAAGGAGCCATAAAAGCAGCCATTTTAAAAATGGACACAACCATCATGAATAGAGAGGGAATAGAGGTAATTTTTTATTTTATTAAAATGTTGTAAGCTTGCAAATAAACACGAGAATGTTTCAAATGTAGAACTTCATTTCCATGAAAAAATAGGCGTATAAATTTCTTTGATATGTATCTAAAGAAATAATAATCATTGTTTTTTGGAAACTTATTGGTATATTATATGCGGATGAGAATGTGTTAGCTTATTGAAAAGAACCACAATCCAATTAATTTATCCAGATTGTAAAGGAATTCAAACAAACTGGCTAACTTGAAAGAAAAACGCATGGAATGGCTTTTTATTATTATCTGACAAAATATTCTTGAAAGTCTTGAAATGAGCTATTATACTTCAACTAATTTGACCGACGACTATGGTATAGATCAGACGTCTCTCTATATAAAATGCACGGTTTCCAATAAGTAATAACTACTCTTTATCAGGCAGAGTTGAAGGTGCTAAATTACTATAGTCAAATAAATTTATATTTCCATCAGGGATTTCATTGAAACGAATCCTTACCCTTGAAACATCCTGTATTAAGGGGGAATGACCGCGGGTCTCCAAACCAAAGTACCTCTGCGCCATCCAATGGGAAAAAGGGATTTTTAAGCCTCATTTCTCCGGCTGTGATAAATATTTTTATATGATAAATGTAGTTGATTTACAGGACTCTACAATCCCACTTTTTGAAATTGGTTCGAATTATTTTTCAAATTTTCAATAAATAATTTTACGACAAAATATTCGAGCCAATTTCAAAAAGTGGGAATATAGAGACCTGTAAAACAGCCGAACTTATTATTTAAAAAACAGTTTGTAAAAATATTCAATACGGAAGGAGAAGTGCGGCTTAAAAATCATTTTTTCCCATTAAATTAATACAAATGCATTTTGTTTTGTAGACACGCGGCCCTTACCCCCTAAGACTATTGTTACTTATATTTTTCTTTGTAGAAAATTCTCACCACTATGATGCCCACCGACGAAGAGCGGAACAAGATTGTCCAAGCCCAGCTCGAAAACCCTGACATTCCTTTGGGCTCCGCCGAGCAATTTCTCCTGACGCTTGCTTCCGTCAGCGAACTTGAAGCGAGATTGAAACTGTGGGCATTCAGACTGGACTACGAAAACATGGAAAAGGTAAGTTTCCTTGTCATCTCATGTACATTTTTTCTCTTTATCTAGGCACAGTGACGTCTCTGACATCCGATATCTATTCAAAAAATATCTACAATTGTGTGCATGAGAAGATTTATGAAGAATTATTGTCGCAAAGAGTTTATTCAGTGGAAATTTACATGTTTTGGTGGGAAAACCCTAAAAGGCCCACTTTCTTTAGAATGGTACACAATTCAGACTGCGTTGTTTATCCTTCTGTTGGCTTCTTGAATTTCCACCGAAACATGTAAATTTCTTTTGAATAAACTATTTGCGCCAATAATCTACGTTGTTTTCGTCATTAATGTTCTTATCAGATATCTATTTAATGACATTTGTCGCTTCTAATTCTTAATGGTGTCATCTAATTTATACATGGTGTCATTATCTAATTTATATTTGGCAACTTTTCACATCGAATATCTGATTATTATTATCTGATGATGTGGTGACATCAAATATCAAATTTATGTCCGGTATGTAGCTTCTAACTTCAACGTATACCGGGTGACATGTTATCCAACGTTTATTTGCTGTTATCTAACATCCACTGTCTATTTTCTGTTATCAGACAACCTGATGACATCAATCCAATGATTTTTTATTCATTAAGAAAACATACCTATATCATATCTTTTATTTTATTTCAAAAGGCCGTTTTTTATCTACGAAACACTCTTACGCATATATAATAAAATAAACCCCTTAATCCGAATAGCAGTAATATAATTTTTGTATTAAATAATCTTAAATTCAGAAGTTAAAATAAAAGTCATTATATAAAGTTTTTATGTGAATTATTCTGCATATCGTTCTATACTTATCAAATTAACAGTTTATATAACAAATGCTGTTGCGGAATAATTCTTTCAGGAAGTAGCAGAACCATTGATGGACTTGAAGCAGGCCATGGACGAAATTGAGAACAGCAAAACGTTCCGAATAATTCTATCAATTCTACTCTCTATTGGGAACTTCTTAAACAATTCCAATGTAAGCCCCAAAATAGCAATACATTTATTTTTTGATGAAATAATATTTTTTTAATCTTTTCAAAACATAGACATCATTTCATACATTCTTTGAATACCAATCTTTTTATTCCAGGCTAAGGGCTTCAGCATTGAATACCTCAGTAAAGTGCCAGAAGTAAAAGACACAGTCCACAAGCACTCTTTACTCCACCACGTTTGCACAATGGTCATGGAAAAATTTCCCGACACAACGAATCTTTATTCCGAGTTTGGAGCCGTTACAAGAGCATCGAAGGTAACTGTTACTGTCCGTTTGCTAATTGAAGGTGGTCCCTTTACTTTATCTTTTTGTGATAACAACTATACATCAATTTTTTACTGGGGACTATAAATCCATTTTGGAAAATTCATCACATAGTAGCAGTAATAACGTATTTTTTAAAATTTATTTTGAGGCAGGTATAGGCATTACATACTCCTTAAGTTTTATTAGTTTACATGTTGTCCACAGGCAAACCAAATATTTTTTTTATATATTCATGTTTGCATCGTACGATTTAATTCAACAAAAAAATAACTAGTACTATTTACTGCGGTAACGTATTTGCTTTGCATCATACATATGCAAACAAAGTTTTACTGCTCAAAAATAATAACTGACATAAACTCGCTTTAAATGTAAAGGTTGATATTAATTAGTTGCATTTTAATTGATGTAGGTATTAAAGTGTTGAATAACTTATAGCATTTGAGAATGATTAAATTAATTTAATTTATTAATTAATCGTACACATTGAGTTAAAAATGTAATGTATATACGAATTAAGAAAACACAAATTTCAAACCGTGTACTAAGTAAAATCAAAAGATGATATAGCGGATTTTGTTATTGAACATATATTGTTATTGAACATATTTTATACATTTGAAGAGTAAAAAATTAAAGTTAATTGTAAGCATAGTGGTTTTGTCATGTTACTAGGGTTGGAATATATGCTTTTATTCGTATAATTTAACTTAAGTAATGTCATAAATGTAATATCTATATATATAATACTCTTATACGGCACCCAAATTTCCTTATATTTCTATCTCTGGAATGGCAACAATAAAAATGAAAAAAAAACTAATTTCAAAATGGCCGACTGAAAACAACAAAAAAGTGTTTCTTCAGAAATGGCTTGAAATAGGGAAAAATAACTATAAATATTATGCCGCCTAAGGTAAAGATAAGTTGATTTTGATATACTCTAAGTGTTATATAAGATTCGTTATTAGTTTTTAAAAAAGCCCAACAACTTTAGGATAGAATCAGTAAGTTTAAATTTTAACATGCATAATATTAGGGACGTTTAATGTTTGAAAATTTAAAATCAAACAATATTTATTATCATTTTAAATATAGTTTCTAAGCGTTGATGACTACCACAGTTTCCAATTTTTTTACAAATGGATGTTAGTCGAGCAGCGAAATATTTCCGCAATAATAACCATTAATTTATAAGCATCAATTTATAATTATTTTATTTTAAAAGGATATTAAAGGCAGTTAACCTAAAGGACCATGTCCGGATTTGGCGCCAGTCGAAAAATGTCGCCAAGTCAAAACGACAACAAACCGAGCGTTTGCCAAGTCTGTGAAATGACAACAAATAATTACATAAAATGCTGCTCAAAACTGAAAATGTCTGCTGAGAGAATATGAAAGATTTCCTTATTAAAAATTATCGTGGCATTTGCAATCGTAGATCGTAGCGATATTTTAAAATAAGAAAATCAGAACTCAACAGTTTTCTGCAAGTTCAAAACAATGTGCACAAAAAATAATTTAGGAAATGAGTTCTATTAATAATTAATGATTAATAGTATTTATTATTTTAAATATATTAATACGATTTAAGAATTCTTTGCGATGAAAGAAATGGACAGGATCAACTTATAAAGAAAGTAGCAAAATAAATTCTCTAATACAAACAGAATACATAGAAAAAAAAACTTAACTATTTGATAATTATTCGTTTAAAATACGATCCGTTGCTATTTTCGTAGCCAATGGCTGCCATATTACCGATTTGGCGGGGTTACCATATTTGGCGAAAAAATTGCCGGACATGTTCCTCAAGGTTAACCCTTGTGGCTAGACTAAAATATTTTAAAGGCACGGTGAGCGAGCGAAGCGAGCCTGAATCGCGAAGCGATCCAAAGGGAACTGCGCAAGCAGTTCCCGGGGGTTGGCGAGCGATAGCGAGAAGGGGGCGTGCCCCCTAGTATTAATATATTTCCTTTAACAAGACTATATCTAATATCTCTTTAAGGCTGATTTTGATGAAATTTCAAAGAATTTAATAAAAATGGAAACTGAATGCAAAGCTTCTTGGGAGTATTTGAAAGCTGTAACTAAACATGATGGAATTCCTATTAATAAATCTAGGTAAGAAAATTTTAATTTTTAAAAAACTTTTTAACTAAAATTTCGCTATTTACAATTTAAGTTTGTGTACCAGTACATATCAAGCTTCTGCACAATATAAATATTCTTTTAATTCAATGGCAAATAAAAAAAACTAAGTTCAAGTGTAGAACACTAATTATACAGAGAAATATACTATTTATATTTGATACGAGCAATTCACAGTCATTAATTTATTAAAAAAAGTATTTAAGTGTAGCATTAAATTGCTTAGGATTTCTTGTTAGACATTTCACAAGAAACACTATCTTTATGCATAATATTCGTTTAGAATAATGCTTTCATATCATACAGCTAGTTCTACAAACGCATAAAGATATGGGATTTGCTGCTTGAGTGTTTGTTAAGTAACTTATAAGAATTCTTTTTCACAAAGATAATTTAGAAACTAACTCAGATGTCTAGTATATATACTGTAATTAAATTTTTTAGCATCATAAATTTGTTTTACGTTCTCTGTTTTTAGATTATCAGACTTCTTAAACGACTGTGCCGAAAGAATCATAGTATTAGGCATCATTCAAAGGAGAGTACTTAACAGGTAAAATGATATTGGAATGTTATAGGCAAAACTATACCGATTCCGAAAACTTTCATTCTGGACATGGCCAGTTTTGTTAGCTAGTTCTTCTTCTATACTGTCGAAACCACAAATCGACAGCACATAGCACCATGCGCGAAAAAAGTGATAGATACTATCGGCTAAAAGTTTTTCAAGAGAATAGTCTGATGTTTAGCTTTTCCATTGCATTTAATCTGAAAAAACAAGCAATTTATGATTTGCTTCAATAACTAGATCGTTAAAATATTTCGAATATTTTAGTATTTTTTAACTCGAAACGTCATATTTGTCTGATCTGATACATCAATTAATAACTTGCTTAACTAACTCTATTGTTTTTAGGTTTCTGAAGCTGATGGTGTTTCTGGGCTTCCCTTCCCACGTCATCCGAGAGGCCAAGGTTCACACGACATGCAAAATCATAAGCGAGTTCTCGCTCGAATACAGGACGTGCCGCGAGAGAGTTCAACAGCAGATCGACAAGGCAGCAGCACTCCAGGAGAGGAACAGGGTCAAGGCAAAGCTGATAGCAGAGGTAGGACACAACGCACTTCAGTTTTCTATACAGAAATTTCTGGCATTATACTAATTTTGGAAGTGAGATAGATGATCTATCTCCTCTTGCATAAACACCATCAAATCGAATCTGAGAACTAAAAATTCCTTTTTTCATTGACGCATCCGCGCGCGTGGACGATATTTTAGAGATATTAATAATAGCTTGAACAATTGTTTACTTTCTTTAAAAAAATTAAGATAGGAAAATTAATGCTTAAATTTGTAGGAATTTATAAAAAGTGTTAAAAAAATTCTTTTGTATAACCATGAAGAGTCTTATATTTTAAAGGGCTTCAATTCAAATTATATTAGTAGTTAATAAATGCACATTTAAGTAGTATACTGCTCCAGATTTAAAAAAAAATAATTCTTTATTCATAACGCCTTTAAAACTTTCAGAAGGAAAAATTCCGTCCTCAAACCAAAGAACAGAAGCAAGATCAACAATTGAGACAAATCTTAGGTGAATCGGACGCAGAAGAAGCGAAGATGACCCAGTGGGGATCCATGGTAAATCTAAGATCTTCGCGGAAGAGCACTCCAGGCACACCAGGTAAGTGAATTTCAAATAAGTACTGAAAGTGTTGATATGGTTTATGGTTTGTCGATAAAAGATTGTTAAGCCGGCTTCCGTGAAACCCAAATGTTTTGCAAGTAGCTGATATTGATACAAACATCAAAACAACTGCGAATAGTTTGAATCGAGGCACCGCATGATATGCGACTTCTAGATCACAGATTTTACCATTCATTCACTTAAATGCATGTCCGTAGTAGAGGTAGGAAGGAAATCGTTAAAAATTTCTGAAGTTTTGAACAAAATGCATGTTTTTAAAGACATTCCCTAAACCACGAAATAGCAATTGGTAGCATGTACGAAAAAAGGGTTTTCGCTACATTCAATCACTGGTAAAGCAATAATACTAAATTGTCTTAATTGATCCCTAGGCAATGTCCAGTTTGGTATAATCATTAAAAGAATACTGAAAACGAGGCTGTGTATATACATAAGAAGTACAAATATATACAGCGATTTACCACACGTTTAAATTTTATAAGTAGTCATCGAAACAAGCAATTCTATTTAGTTCGGCATGTCATCGTTGGTCATTCTTCCACTGTCACGCATATTAAGCATCTCTAAACTTCTCAAATCCAAAAAAAGGAGAATTTTCCACAATGTTAAGACACTAATCCATAAAAAACATCACTGGCATAGACAACTATGTACAAAATAAAAATTCCATAAGGTGTAAAGCACCGCAATATGCAGCATTTTGCTCAGATAATCTAAAACAATATTTTTTTATGTGACAACAGTATACCAAAGAGTTCTATAGTAGGGTAGAGACTGAACCTGGCAACAGCACCATGGGCCAACACGGAGACAATATAGGGTGACAAGTGGGGCCCGATGGCCGAGTGGTTTGGATCGCAGGCCATAACGCTAGCAGTCCGCGCTCTGTAACAGGTGCGGGTTCGATTCCCGCCTTTGCCCTGGGTGTACTTCCTTTCTCAGTATCAAAATTATAAATTAACTAGCACTTTTGCCACTCTATTCGGGCTCCGTAGTGAGCCATGGCTGCCGATGGCAGCTCAGTACGAGTCGTTCCTCTACCCTACTATAGAACTCTTTGCAGTATACCCACTATTGTGAATAAGAGAGATGCTTAGCTGGAATATTCCTGTAATCTCTACATTAAATAAGTGATAATCTGTAACATCACAACTCCCTTTTCCACCTAATATAGACATTGAATTGTTTTAATTTTGTAGGTTCTATAGGGTAGAATGTTTTACTTCACTAAATAACACCGTAATAAGAACATCCCACGCTCCCTCATCCCTTCACTGACCCAGAACTCTCACTTAACCTCTACTTGTAACCATCCTTCCAGGCACCCCCGGCACGCCACTGAGCCGTCCCAACTCTATGATGCTGTTCGACCGCGGTGGTTATACCACCCCGTATGAGAGCACCACAGATATCGACGACGAGATTCTAGAGAGCCTCGTCAAGACGGCCACGGCACAGCCCAACCGTACAGAGCCAAGGACGAGGAAGAAGGCCAGATACGCGGACAGGAAATCACGTAAGACAAGCTTTTTTTATTATAAATTGTTGACTCATTATATATTGCTTCTTCTAATGTAGACATTGTCGTGACAATCAGGGCGGTATGGTAAACCACGTATAACAAAGTCATGAACATGAGTGAAAGCAGAGCGGAATCAAATGGTACTAAATTGCAGTGAAAGGAAGCATTCGTCAATATTACGGTTTGTCATGACTTTGTCAGCATTAGTACAAGTCGGTATTGAGTGACTATTAAAAACTGATCGAGAAATAAGTAATGTTAAGTAGTACAACGCATACAGAATAGAATCCTAATATTTCTCATAAGCTACAAAAATTAGCAATCGTTCCGATTGGGAAACTTAGTTAAGTTAACTTAAGTTGGTATTTTTAGTTTTTAAAATGAGAGATGACGACTTATGCAAATTCTGTTTCAACCAAATTAACTTAGAATGTTGACAAATCAATATGTTTGATTAACCACAAATTATTAACGCAGAGGAATAATGTGGGGGTGCTTACTATTTCTTCTTCCAAATATTAAATGCATGATGGCTAGTTGCTGAAGAGCTGGTTGGTTATACACTCATGTGACTCATGACAAAACAACCAGGTATGCAGCAGCTTACCAGAAACACAGCTCGTTTATAAGACGGCAGTAATCTTGGCGATGCCCAGGCCCGAACCTGGGACCTTTCGCATGCAAGGCAAACGCTTGTACCGACTGGGAATCCCCAGCCCCATAATGCTGAGGATTTTCTTCTACTTTAACACTGTACTGTATTGAAGTTGAAAATATCTGGTCACCCTAGTTATATGGTAATTAATAATATATTTCTTTTAAAATTTATCTTTTCTTTCTACAGTGAGGAGGACACTAAAGGGTGGTCTCGACTTGGGAGATGGAACGTGAAACAAAACCAACTCTTGAAGTTTGGGACTGAAACAACTAAGGTGACGAGGAGCGCATCTCGGGCCCGGTGACTGTTTTTATCGGAAGATAGTTGCCTCAGACAATCGTTTTTATTGTGTGCTAGTATTTTCAAGAATCGTTTTTCTAAAGAACATTGGAATGCTTTTTTACGAATTGAACAAGTTTGAATCCACTGTAGATAGATTTCTTCCCAAACGTGATAATAGCAGAGCACAACCTTCCTTTTGGATTTTGGAAATGGCTTATGCTCAATTGAGTCAAAGAGTGTTTTCACACAGACCACCTAATGAAAATTGAAACATAGGAGTATTTCCCTAAAAGCACTTTTCTATTTATTTTATTGGATAAGTTTAAACATGAAAAATCGCATTAAATATTGCTTATTTTGTTTTAGACGGTGTCAAATTTACAACATAATATTAATCGAATGTATAAGAATATGTCATTGTGTTTTATTATGACATAGGAGAATAACTTTTAGATTTAAATAGCAAATTTATGTCCTAAGTTGATCTCAGAAATCGACACATTGAAAGGCATGGAGACCTGTTAGTTGTGTAAAAACCTATTAGGTTTTTTAAATGTGATATTGGACTTGCTACACGAAAACTTTAACAAGCTAGAAGAACGTAGTTATCCAATAAATGTTCCTAATTGGTTTCAACAAGCTATTGCTAAAAGAGTTATCTGTCCACATAACGGAAGGATATTAAAAGTTGTTTTTAAAGTTTTATGAAAAAAAAACTAGTCATTGAGTTATTTTTTGTATTGTCCTTTGTTAAATCCTTTGTTGTATAACTGTTACAAAAATAAGAAGCTGAAATAAATTCTGTTAAAAAAATGATAAAATGAAATTATTTTTGTCTAAGACACATTTTTTAAAATATTAACTCACGCAGTTGGGTATGCTGCAAGTAAAACAAGGTATTGGATTTTAATAATTCATGTATTGTTCCATCATAAACAAGAAGTTATTTTAAAAAAAATTAAATTGGCCTACTTTCCTGTTACTTTAACACTTACTGAATTATTTGAACATAAACAAGTAGGTTTATATGCAACTGTCACCTAGAACCACTTCCACAAGATTTATACACCCCTTAGAAAAACCAAATCGCCAAACACAGCATTTAGTTGTAATTTAAACTTCTACAAGCCAAAAATTGGCTATTTTTATTAATTTTGTTGCGCAAATTCAATTAATATTTATTATTTTTTATCCATTGCTAAATGTATTTGCAGTTTGAAGAATAATTACATAAAATTGCTTGGTTCAAATCCTTGAATCCGTTCCGACGATATTTGGCACGTTTGAAAATGTTGCCAACAACTAAATGACGCAAGCTTTTTATTCTAAAATAAGTATCAAGATTAAAATTTATAAAACATGATATTTTCGAAACATCAAATATATTAAAATGATGTACATAAAAAATTTAAAATAAAATTAATATAAAAAGCATTTTCCAAGACAAAAATTCAACCAATCCTTGTTTATTTTTTTGCTGGTCAGGTTAAATTATAAATATTATTAAATTGAGAATTTTTCACATGAAAACACACAACCAATAACATTGTAATATCATTAAAATCAGAAAAGAAAAGCTATTAATACAACTTATATACAATACACACATTTATACAGGAATTTTTAACACAGTTAACAAAATGTTACACATCAAAAGATGAATGAAAGGTCAAATTCACAAAAAAAATTTAAATAAAAATAGCTTATAAATTAGCGACTCATAATTCAGAATGCACAACTCTTGTAGCCGACTTGCAAATATGCATTTTCTCTCTCAAATATAATTTGAAAATATCAAACAAACCAACTTTGAGACAATCAGAATCCTGCTTCTCAGTAAAGTCAAAATGAACTTCTACATGATGACCCGATCTTCTACTAAACCTATAATCTGTACTCAACTGCACAGGTAATGTGACAGTGGCATCATCTACTAAATGATTGGATGACTCATCGACATTATAATCATCTGGATAACTATTGTCTGAATCATAGTCTGACGAGTCATCGAATTCTTGGGTTTGAATTTGTTCATGAACCTCAATATGGCAGCGTACCTCGACAATATCGGGTAACCTCGGGGAGTGGGGGAGCAGTAGTTTTCTGCATCGACCGATTGTGTGGCACCTTTTCAAAACTGGTGTGCCGTCGGGGAGATGCCAGGCCTTGATTTCGACCTGTTTGAACAACACAGACGTTTACTCGTAGATTGGGGAGGGTTGTCTTGTTTGCCACCACCAAATTAGTTTAGTTATTGATTGAAAATAAATGTGACAAGATGTTTCGATTTTGGCAGGACAGTCCCGCTTTTAATGATAACTATTAGTTATTTCTCAGTTATTAGTTGTTTGTTATCAGTAGGCCATTTGTTGAAAATTAGAAAAGACAGGGGTATTATATGAAAAATAACTTGGGGGGGGGGGGGAAGGGGTACCCATAGATTGGTCCCGATTTTTGGTTTTGAAAATCTGATCGCATTATTTAAAGAATATCAAGTAATTAAAATGACAAATTGAATTATGAATGCAAAAGTTTGTGGGTAAAAGAGGATTGTAATTTTTTTTTCAATTTGTCGCACATGAAGGGAAGGGATAGACAAAAAAATGACATTTTATTTGCACCATTTCTCATTGAATGACTGGCCAATTTCAATTCAAACTAACCAATGACCCAATTTGGTAAGTGATCTGATCCTTACATCATGAACAGTTTTCGTTATTGGATGAAAAAAACTAATAGCAATATGTATGTGCTACAAACTTAAAAAAGTAGGAGCAGATGCACTTTATCTGGGAGCATTTTTTATAAAAATATTTATTGAAAGAATGCTATTTTTATTTATCCACAAACTCAGGAAGTTTACATTGACACTGTGTCAATTTTAAGAAGGCCCTAGTTGTGCATAGATAGTTTCTCAATTTCATGAGACCTTAAATTTTAGAAATTACAATTACCGGAGCGTCTCGTTTTTATGATAGGATATTACAATGAAATTTTAGATATGTTTGTTAGTTAATTAGGTGAAATATTTATCTTGTTCAAACCTGTTATAAAAAATTTATTTGAAAGAAGTTGAGAGAAAAAGACAGGACAATTTTTTTTACAAGTTGTTAGATGTTATTTATTATTTCGTATAAATTAATACATATATACAGAAAAAAAAATCAAAGAGAAAAAGAATGTATATCTTTTTAACTTTATAAAGAACTACACACATTGTAAGTACGATTAAGTATATTAAGTAAGCCATTTAAACTCGGTGTTTTTTTAAATGTTAGGCTAGTTAAATAAATTAAGAAAATTAATTTAATATAACTTAAGAAAAAAGAATGGAAGACACATGTAATGATTATGAAGTAGGTAATGCCAAATGGTTCTAAAGTGTGTGCATATCACATATGTTTGTGTAGCTTAAATTTTATAAGAAAAGAGTACTAAAGTATTGATTATATTACAGTATGAATGAAGAGGTTTGAACTTCATGTTAAATAGTGTTTCTTCAAAATAAATTATTAATAATAATTCCAACAACATTAAAAGTAAATTACTTTTTAACTTATATTTTGGATTATTTAGAATTATTTCTTGTTTGATAAATAACCATAAAAAATTGTATTTTATCTATTAATTTGTTACAAATATTTCTAACCAAAATTGTTCAGCATGCAATATGTTTTAAAATTAAACTATTAAAAACACTCTTACAATTACATTGAAACAATTTTCTTAAAATGACACTTAAACATGGAAAGTATATTCCTTTTACGTACTACAAACATTCATACATAGCTGCTGAAGGAAAACTCCCGATGGACCAGAATATCACTAGATCAATAAGTAAGTACAGAGAAATTTGCCATTTGAAATTAAGGCATATTCCCCAAAACATATTTCAACCATAAAAGAATGGGAATTTTATTTGAAAGACATGAAATACCTTGTATACAAGACTAAATGGCTAACTGCACATCCATGACAAGATCGGTTAAGACAATATTTACAAATATCACATTTTTGTATGTTAAAAATTTGCACTTGGTTGGGAAGTGTTTCATAAAGTGTGGACAGTGCAGAAATGTAGTGTGGTTAAATAGACCTGCTCGAATTTAAATGCTTGTTAGTAAGTAGTTGAAATTTCTTTGTACTCTTGGTAGCCCCCCAGTGCGAGCATGCAGGAAGCTCAAACGGAGATGAAAGAGGGAGGGTCCATCCTGCGCATTGGTGGTTTGAACCCTACACTCATGACCTTCCTGCACAGGTGCCTTCCCCTCAGCCACTTGTCAAACAGGGACAGTGCCGCTGTAACCATGGACATGAGGTACCCTGCAAGGCTAGTACCAAAATCACACAACTGCACCATTCACACGCCCCTAACTAAGTGAATTAGGAAGCTCAGACAGAGGGCAAACGAAGAAGGGTTCAGACTACGCAGGTGCGGTTTGAACCCTCCACTCATGACCTTCCTGCACATGTGCCGGCAAGGATAGGCGGCGAGGATATTACCAAAACCCCACAACTGCACCATCCACACCGACCCTAACCAGGTGAATGCAGGAAGCTCAAACGGAGGGCAAAGGAAGGATGGTTCAGCCTGCGCAGGAGTGGCTGGCACACTCCCTTCATGACCTTCCTGCATAGGTGCCTCCCCACAGCC
Source organism: Oedothorax gibbosus (assembly GCA_019343175.1). NCBI lineage: Eukaryota > Metazoa > Arthropoda > Arachnida > Araneae > Linyphiidae > Oedothorax > Oedothorax gibbosus. Next base: position 6,038,009 of record CM033278.1, read on the forward strand.
ATTTGTCAAACATGGACAGTACAGCTTTGACCCTGAACATGAGGTACCCCGCGACGGTAGTACCAAAATGACACAACGCATCCACACACCCCTAACGAAGTACAAGCCAAGCAGGAAGCTTAAATGGAGGACAAAGGAAGGAGTGTACAGCCTGCGCAGTGCGGTTCGAACCCTCGATTCATGACCTTCCTGCACAGAGGACAAACAGGGACAGTGTTGCTGTGACCGTGGGCATGAGGTAGGCGGCGAGGATATTACCAAAACCACATAACTGCACCATCCACTAGCACCCTAACCAACTGCATGCAGGAAGCTCAAACAGAGGGCGAAGGAAGGAGGGTTCAGCCAGCGCAGGTGCAGTTCGAGTCCTCCATTCATAACTTTCCTGCACAGGTGCCTCCCCCGTAGCCATTTGTCAAACGCAGCTGAACATGAGGTACCCTGCATAGAAAATACTACCAATGTTACACAACTGCACCATCCACACCCCTAACCAAGTGCATGCAGGAAGCTCAGACGGAGGGCGAAGGGGAGGGTGCCGCCTGCGCAGGAGCGGCCGGCACCCTTCGCTTCCGGATCTTCCTGCGCAGGTGCCTCCCCCGCAGCCGCAGCCACTTGTAAAAGACGGACAGTGCGGCTGTGGCCGTGGACAGGAGGATGATCACATGGAAGGGCCGCCACTGAAACTCAGTGGAGGGGTTGCTCACTGTGTGGAGGGGGGCAGAGGAGTCCCACGGAAGGTTGTTGTGGAGGGGGGGCTGTCCCTCCGGCCGGAGGGGCAACGGGGCGTCCAGGTTGACAGAGAGCAGTTTTTGGGCCTTGTACAGGGTGCTGGAAGGAGAGGATTTTTTTGAAATGTTTGAGGCAACTCTAAATCATTGTCATGTGTTAATGTATTGGAAAAGGCTGTTATACAACAATGGTAACTTTATTGTATTTGTTATGTTCTTTTGAAAGAAAAAGCATGCTACATCATTAAAACTAGGGACTGTTGTAATATTGTCAATTTTTTTTATTAAGTGCCCTATGAGGAATTCTAGAAATATAATTCTAATGAATAATAATTCTTCTTCCAATAATAATTCTAATGAAACTATCTGTGCAACACATACCTTGGTCCGGACTTATTCAAGGGTTGTGGACGCACCCAGCTCAGTCTTTGGCATGCTGGCAGAGGACGTGTATGAGGGGTGCCAAGATGATGCTCCAGCACTTTGGAGTAGCGGTACAAATGGTTCCCTGCATAGGCCAAGAGAAAATAAGAATGCATTACAAACTAAGTTTAGTTTTATGCATAAAATAATTGAATATTGTGAAGAGGTATGGGTCGGCCTGGTTAAGATCCTGCTACCTCTTTTGCACAAGTCTAATACTGAACCGTCAGTGACAAAGTAATTACCAGTGGTGATGGGTAGTATTGGGTATTTGTGACAATAGCCAAAATTGAAATATTTAAAAGCATAACATTACAGGTTTCATAATAAAAATAAAATTGTAGGGATTCAGTTACATGTCATAATTATTAAAATAAAAATATTAGCAACCTACAAAAGTGTTGTTAAAAAATGCATGATTATGGGTACTATAATAATAAGAAATCAAATCTTTTGGCAAATGCTATTCAAAGCTTCTACTTGAAATATATTACTTTCAATGCATCTTTATTTGATAACTTGAAAATTTTAGTTATAATTTTGGATTAGCCAAAATTTTTTTTTGAAAAACAACTATATTTCTGTACAAAAGTTTGAGAAATAGATTAATGTTATTGTGCAAGATTACAAATAACCATTAAGTTACATTAGCAGTCAAACTACTTTGAAAGAAAATGGATAAACCACTTTAAAATATTTTTGACGTAGACGCATAAAGAGACGTTCTACCATAAATATATTTATGTGATGTATCGTGCAAATCTCTATAAAGTTATAATATTAACCACACAAATTTCTATAATATTATAATATTCAGTTCTTTCTTAAATAACTCTGTTAATGTCTTGCCGATCCATCGAACAGTTCCCACGTTTCAAAAGGCGTCAATACATTCTTTCCCACAGAAATTGCAGACGCAGCAGACTTTGTTTTGACTTCTGATCCACTCTTCTCACAACCATTAAAAATAGAGTCACTTTTTAATTAGACTTCAAGATGTAAGGTTGTGTGTGCTCTTTTTGGCGGGCCAAGCTTCGGCTCCGGACTATGTCCTGTTAAACACTTTAAATGATTTCTTTACAATAAAAGATCTTGGACGTCCAAACTACCTTCATTTCTGTAGTTAACTAAATAATAAGTATGCTCTACTGTGAAGTAGATGTTATTCTACTTCATTAGTCGACAGGATTTTTCACCTGCATGCGCGGATTATCTCCATCAAAATTAAAAATTTCGAAACGGCCAAAGCACACAACAATATTTTTTCTATCACTTCTCGGCTGCTGTATGGACTAATTTCAAACTCTAAACTTTTCGTCGGTGGCTGTAACTTGAATTTGACCTCGTCTTATTTTATCTCTGCAATATCATAAGTTCCTGGTTGACTCTTCGATGGCTGCTGAAATTCCTAACTTGGGTGTGGTCTCTCGCCTCTGCCTGTCGTTTGCTGCCATGGATTGCAATATTGGATAACTCTTTCTATTCTACTTCATTTATATCATTTGAAAATTTACTTAAAATTACCACTTGAAAGATTTTACCTTCCATTCTTTGAGGCAATTCTTTAGCATCAAATACTATGTCAGATTTCAATTCTTCAAATAAAGGCGGCACATGCTTTGTTGTGGCATACTGTAACAGGGCATCCAAAAGCCAAAAACAATCTGAAATATAACAGCATTTAAAAAATATTCTATGTGATAGTAAAATGCGATAGAGATAAAGTTATTTGAATCGAATTGAATGGTTTTGAAATTAGGTGCAATAAGATTCATAATGGTCTTTTAGATTGTGACCTGTTGCAATCAGAACAAACTAGGTTTTAAATGTATAAAATATTAGTAATAGTTTTCGAAAAGATAAATTTAAATTGAATACAAAGACTTAAGTCTATAAAACGCACATATGCTTGGAATTCAGGAATAATTGAACATGCATGTGCAAAGAAATGACAAAAAATAAAGTTTAAAGGTTTATGTAAAACAATCTTTAGAATTTTCAAAATGCATGAACTTTTATAAGTGTAAGAGAAGTTTATAATTTATTACTTTGAAATTTCCTAATGTAAAATATAAGGTAATGAAAGTAATGTGATGGGTAGAAAATCCGTGAAAATTTGGGTTTTCTACAAGTTTTGAAGAGCGCTGATTCTAAAGAACTGGTTTTTGAACAATGGTTGATTCTTCTGAAAGCACCCTACAGCTCAAATTAAAAGAGCTACGCATTTCAAATTTGGTACACAAGTTCCCAGTACCTGGGTTTTGGTTTTAAAGGTATTGAAATCAATTAATCAATAATAAAGGTAATAAATCAATTGTATTGATTTATTGAGCGGTAATTGAAAGGTGTTGTAGTGTTACACACCCTGGTTTTAACAATTTTTTAGTTTTACTATTTACGATTCATTTTCACAAACAACAAAATATTCTGTTTTAGAAGCCTTAAGTTCTTAACATTTTCTTTAGAAAAAATATGACAACAACAAAAACTGCAAAATTTGCAAATTCAGCACAAATAATTGTTGTAATACTTGTAATCAATGATATGGGATTATGTTTCTTTAAAAACCATATTTCTTTGGCAAAGGTACAATTACTTTTTCACGATCATCAGAAAAATTAAAATTCTAAACCTTTCTGCATGTGCGCTGTATCTAGACAATTGGAATCCCCATAAACAACAATGCGGCCAGATGAGGGGTGGTGAGAAGTCTGGTGAAGACCCAAAATTGGAACCTTTTCCACCTTGTCTGCCTGGCCTTTCAGAACTTCCATGCCTGAAGAGTAGTTTACAAATGAAGATATCAATTGTAACATAAATGAAATGGAGTCAGCATTTTCTCTACTAAATTATTGAAACACAATCTAGATTTTTATTTTGAATAGCGGATATTACTAACAACTCTCATGGTTTTGAACTGCTTTAATTATTTTATAATCAGACTAACAACACACATTAAAGCAAAACTTAACTTAAACATCAAAATAAATTTGAAAAATAATTAAATTTATTACGCAAATATCTTTTTGCTATAAAAGGTTTAAAAATTTCTACACTCAATAAATTACATCTATTTCAAAATGCAATATGTTTTTTTAACAATTACAATTGGTTTTATCAACGTTTAAATGTTAATTATTGTAAAATATAAGAAATATTTTCCGGAAAATATGATTGATACAGAATTTTTTTTAATAATATTTATCAATATTAAATTTAATAAAGTTGAATATAGACTAACCTTGATTATTAACTGTTTGTGTGACAACTAAACCACTAGCAGGGAAGCGTGCTAAACTAGTTCCTGAAGCATAATACACTGAAAAAACAGAAACATACACATAATTTCACATAAAAAAACAAAAAAAAAATTATTTTAGAAAAAAATAGAATGAAAATAAAAAAATAAAATACAACTGTTACAAAAAAAATTATTATGATAAAGAAAACTGCAACATACTTTCATGATTTCCTAAAGTAAAATCCCCTTCATATACTTCATCACTGAAAATTAAAATTTGTAATCAAACATAAGTATTTTTACTTTTATGATACATTTCAGATTAGAAAAAAAATATATAATGTTGAGTTATTAAACATTTTTGTTTTGTATTGAATATTTTATTATGCTGTACAAAGATAATTTTACTCCACAGTAATTTTATATACCTGAAGGCCATTTCCCAAGGTGAAAGTAGGTCATTCAAGGCTGGAATATTTGCACCTCCAGTATCTGGCATCCACCATTGCCTGGTAATAATAAACTATGTAAGAAACATTTTTGACTAGTATGATTAATACGTACACAAATGGATAACTTATTTTTATTAAATATATTTTGCTACATGAGGGCTCCTTAGAATTGATCTACTGCTTGACACTGATACTAAAAGACCATGTACATAAATGTATGCAAGATCTCAATTCAAACTGAAAGGATATGTATGACCTAAGGAAAATACAGTTCACGATAGATTTAATTAACCACCTCTAATTAATAAAAACAAATGTAAGAGTTAACAACTTTGAAAATTAAAATAAATAAACTTAATGATCTGAAATTATGATTTGAAAAAAAATTATGACACAGGAAATAAAAATCTCTGTAATAGTGTGACTATTCTGAATTAGTTTCTTTGATTCTTCCACGTTAATTTGTAGTTGTAAAAAGTCAAAACTTATTTTAATTATTTTAATATTTTTACAGGGATACTGAAAAATCAATAATGTCTAAGAATGGTATTTAACTTTAACTATTTTTAAGGTAGCCATCTAGCTAACTACTAATATAAGTGTACTATTTACCAAGTTTTAAGACATTTTGCTTTCGATAGTTTAACAGGCAATTCAATTTAATCAATACGATAATAAAATTTATTGTAAAAAATACATAAATTCAATCGATTCAACATTAAAAAGTACAATTATTAAGCCACATAAGGCATGACTCATGTTATTTATTTTCTTTGCAATGTAAAATAAAAATCTCAAACCTAGTATTTTCATCATAAAACTTGACTTTTTTCATCACTGACACATTGTACCAATCAGCAAATACCACCAGGGAAAGACCTCCATCAATATCCTTTATTAATTTAGACACTTCTTCAGGGAAGAATTCCTCTTCACTGTCTACTAACAGCAAAGCACCTTAAAGAAAAGCAGATGTCACTGAAGCCTTTTGAGTAATTAATACTATAATAATTAGGTACACAATATTATTTGGTCTAGGGTTTTCATTAATTTAGCATGCAGTACAAAACCTTCTATCCGAACATTACGTCTTTCCAGATTATAGAATTTCCGAATTATGGGTTAACCAGCTAATTTTCCAGAATTCAGAAAATAGGAATATGTTTAACACTTTCACTATGCAGGATTTTTGTCTCCGCATAATATGTGATAGGATTATCAAAAATTGCAACAAAATTAAATTTAATGTTAATAACAATAAAAGTGTTACTTGAAAAGTTAGTATTCAGTGAAGATTTACATTAAGTTCTTAAATAGGGGATATAAATTTAAATTATTACTTACCATATTGTTGTGCATCAAAACATGTAAATGGTGAACCTAAAAAATAATAAAGGAATATAAATATAATACAGTCGGGGTTTTTTTATAAAACAACAAAACACAAATATTATTTACTAACCTAAAACCTCCACATAATACCCATTGCTTCTTAAGTGTTGGTACATATCTTTGAAATTAGTGTGTATGTGGTCTCCATTCCTGTAAAAGCAAACTTTCTGTAAAGGGCCCCCAAACATACAACAGATGTAAAGCTATTTAGCCGATTCAAATTCGGAAAGAACAATTATAAAACTTTGAAATTATATATAAGTTTGGAATATAATAAACACCATATAATAACACTTGATATAATATAATATACACTCGATATAATAAACACCATAAAATAAACTTAAACACTACCCAAGCTTAACTAATTCAAAACACTTTTCTTTAACCCAAACACCTTATGAATACTATAAGCTACAAGTTTCTGTAATTGAAAATCCAGTTAAATATTATGATGCAAAAAGAGGGATGAAATGTATTAAAACAAATATTGAACTTACCAATCCAATGGATCATTTTTCATTCTTAGATTATCTCTAGGAAAATAGCCGGGTGGATAACGTAAATTATGATACTGGTCCCACAAGATTCTTTTGCTGGATAAATATTGAAACAATCTTTTAGCAATAAACATTATCTATTGTGTTTTAGCATTTATAACAAATTCTTAACAACTAACATTTAAAAGTAATAAATACTATCAATGAGGAACAAAGTATTGTCTAAACGTAATTTTATACATAGTTACAATATGCTACAATTTTTAGAGCCACCAAAAAAATTTAAACTTTTGAAAATTAATAAATGTCATAAATTATATATAAAATGAATGAACAGGTTTAACCTAGCTTAAGCAAAAGTAATTCTGTTCTCTTTAGATATATTTAACATTTTAAGCTACTCAGTTCTTATCTTTATTAAACTATAATTCAATGCCTTATTTTAGTGTATGTAGGCTTTTGTATAATGCATTGACTTCATATAAGCATCAGAGCATAATTGAAGAGCTTAGTGGAAGAATGTGCTAAAATGACCCAAAAGTGAAAACGAGAAAATGAGCTTTAAAGTTTTTCGTTTGCATTCGGATCTGTTGAAAGCGGTACTTGCAAACCGTTAAAAAATATACTAAACTTATAGTTTATGATAAAGGGGAAACTTGTTATTGTTAAACAAGTTAGTAATATGTTCATTGAAAAAATGTTTAAAAAATGTCACTTAGCACATTCTTCCACTAAGCTCTTCAATTGTTATTTAAAATCCTTAATTACTACAACAATTGTTTCAGAAACGGTTTTTACTTAAGAGAAATAACATATATAATAAAAAAATATATATAAGTTATAAAACTTTTATAGAAAAAACATTAAAGTGGAAAATTTCACCTTCTTGGGGGAGTAGGTATAATTTTAACTTTTAATGGAAGCTTTATGTGTGATCTTCTAACTTCGGTTTCACCTTCCTAGAAAATATTTTTAAACATTTAAAAAAGGTTGATTAATGTATGTAAAATAGATCTGTAGTTTTATTAACATTATTAAATTTTCTAAATTGTAAATACATATATAATCAACACAATACTTGTAGTTAAAATTTAGAATTGAAAGGAATATAAGTAATATTCTTATCTAAACAGAAAATATTTTAACAGAAACAGTAATTTATAATAAGGATATCACTTGTATCACAATTAAACAAATAGAAGGTTTTTTTTAAAAAAATACTTTAAAATAAAATGTTTAGTTAAAGTTAAGTTTAGCAGCAGACAGTAATTTATTTTATATATTTTACAATTTATTTCATATTTCCGTCTATATGAAAGCAGTTACTACCACTCGGATCGAATTAGCGCCCAACATTTACGATTCAATCTGGGCTGATAGTGTGTCCAACGCAATACCAACTGGGCTAACAAGGCCCTCCTGGGAGTGAAAAGGTTAAAAACCCGCTCATAAGACCCAGCCTTTTCCGTATGTTATGCACCAGTCTTTCTTACAATATCCTTAAATTTTTACGCCTAATAATTTTTTATTCACAATGTACTCTTTTCATTCGGAAATGTTTTTAAAATCATCTCTTCAAAAATAAACATAATTCTGTTTTTTTTAAACAAATGTTATTTGAAATAAATTTAATTTAAAATTTATGCAGTGAAAACAACCATACATATTTGCCATTTACAGGCCTTTCGGAAGGTTAAGGTAATTGGAAATATTTCAAGTTCTATCCCATAGGAAAGACCCAGGAACAGACCCTGGTAATTTTGAACAACAAAGCCCACCAACCTCAGGGGGAGATTCCACTGTGAAGGATATATGGCCTTGTGCTATCCCCTCCCAATTGGCAGCCAAGGATGAAACAGAGATGTGAACAGCAATGTAACCTGACCACGGCCACAGAATATCGGAATAGGAGAGGGCTATTTCAAGGTGGTGCCCATATTGAGGTGTGTACGGGTGCCACTGAGGCTAGAGGAATAGGAATAGAAAATAAAAATATATGAAGAATGAATTTATATATTAAATCAAAATACAAACATGTTTTCAAAAGCAAAAAATTAAGTATAACAAAATGGGTTTAAGTTTGAATAATTTTATACAGAAAAAAAACTTGAGTAACACTACATGATTTTCAATTACCACTCACACAATAAATCAATACATTTAAAAGTAATTATATACCCCATAAGGTAATTTCAATAACTTTAAAACCTAACCTCTATCACAGCAACCATTTGCACATGCATGATTATTTTGAAAACATTATTATGACGTCCAACAGGTGCTAGGAACTTGTCTACCAAATTTGAAACCAGTATTTTTTTTAGTTCAAGCTGTAGTGGATTTCGACAGACAAATGAACCAATGTTCAAAAACCACTTTTCAGAATCTGAACCTTCCGAAACGTGTAGAATACACCAAATCTCCATTTCAGATTTTCAACTCCCATTGCAATATGTTTATTACCTTATATTTTATATTAGGTAATTGAAAGCAATTACTGCATGACATTGCTACTAGAAAGGTTTACAAAATGCACTATAAAGTAAAAAAATAAAATAATTTACCTTATAAACAATTTTACCAGACACTCCCATACCATTAAGGATGGTAACCTACAAGAAAGAAAGGTTTTCATTTACTAATAATTTTACAAAAAAAAAAACTATTATGTCATAAACTAAAAGGACAACAATTCTAGTTTTGTGGCAATATGTTAAATTCATTTTTTAATAACTGAAACTCGTAATTCAGATGAGCAGTGTGCGAGTAAATATAAATCTTGTATCAGTCAATAATTAGAAGTTGAATTATGTTTAAGAATAGTGCAGCATACTATTTTTTTAAACAAGCAGGTTTGTAACAGTAGCTGTCATCTACAACCACTTCCACGGTATAATTTATAAACCATAGAAACAAAATCGCCAAACACCTATTTAAATAAGTATTACTTTTTTTAAAAAGAGGTAGAGATAAATGTTTAAATATACATCGGATTTTTTAAATGAAATTTGGAATGTAGCCTAGAATGGCTTTTTGCTTCAGTTTGGCGTATCACACTGGTCTGTAGCATTTATAGTTTGAGCTGTGAAAGTGGGTGAAGTCCGGACAGACACAGCCTTCATTGAAGCTTCCACTTTTAACGTTATAAACATATTGTGGAAGCAAAATCCTTTAACATTGCCTGAAGACAAAGTGAAGATTCATCCGTTAATTTAGACTGGCAGAACTGTCACTCTTGCGCATTCAAATATAATTTGCTATCCTCAGTCTACTGTCTACCTTGCACTACTGTTTTGGAACCGTTCAATTAAGATAATTTCAGTGTTACAGCATAACACTTGTTCAACATTGGACCTTATTTTTTAACCTCTTCATTCCCCCCTCCCCCCCCCCAAAAAAAAAAAATACTTATACATTCTTTATATAAACATATTTTCAAACAATTATGTGTTTAGAAGTATGCTTTGCAAGAGATTTTGAAAAAATTAGTGTTTAATATTTGCTGAGAGTCATGCCAATTATGTGGAATTTGAGGTTTTGAGCAGTAAAACTACACATTTTTTTTTGTGTGTGTGTGCTATGAATAAACGAACAAGCTCTGTCAGTTTGTGATTGACAGTCCATTATAACTTTTGTTTTATTACAAAATGTCTTACTTTTTTGCAGGACCTCTTATATTTGCTTGACCCTCTTGGTACATACACTTGGTTTTTACATAATTAATAAATCAGTTGCTTCGGTATTAGTATTTTTGGAAAGCTGGAACATTCTACTTTCTACTAGAAAGTTAGTATTAAGAACAATTATAAAATGAAATTGTAAAGTGTATTTTTAAAAGGTCCACGTAAGTGTACCTCCGGAGAGAAGAGATTAAAAACTCATACTAACAAAACAATATAAAACTCACATTCACAATAGTAGGCATTCCTCCGAAATACAAAGGCTGGGAACAATACGGCCACATGTAGGGACATTCCGTGAGATCCAGGTAACTCGGACTGAGTGTAGCCTGTGGGCGATAACTTCTCAGGGCTTGGTAAGCCCTCACAAGGTCCAGCTTGCCCCAACCCTGTTCAAATATTGGTACGCCTGGCAAACGACGGGCGGAAGCCATAAGAGCCTGTTTCATACTGGCTGGGTTGATGGCTCCACCAAGATGTATGACTCCACTAAAAGTGATTGTAAGGGAAGAGATAAATAAATTACAGTATAACACAGTAATTGCATTGTTCAAGAGACTGATATTTATGATGTTAGAAACGAGTAACTTTATAAGTATAGTAAATTGTGTGAAATACGTATTATGTGGTCATATTAGTAAAGTTATAAAGTTACATTTATTGAATAAATTTAAAGTCTATGTTCTATTAGTAGTTTAATTTTTCCTTCTCCGGTCAATAATTTATTAAGCGATAAATAAATAATTTCAAATTTGGCGACTTTTTGCATCATTTGGGTAATAAATATAATTTAAGTAGTGAAACCAAAATTTTAAAAAAAACTTTAAGAAAGCAGTTTGGATGTCTTATAAACATACATTTTTAGCGTTATAACCGAGAAGTGATTTAAAAGTTTTCATTAAAAGCAAAATATTATAACATTATCGTCTATGGACAATAGAAGGGACCGAACATTTATGGTGTTGTAACCGGTTTAATGTTGCATCCGAGTTTGACTGTATTGCTATAAAACATTCAAAAATGTCAGAAGATAAATAAAGCATATAATACCTCATTAGAAGAGTAACAGCACCAGCAACTACTGGGGAAGCAACACTGGTCCCAGATAAAGATCGACATCCACCCCTGTAAATGAATACAAATATTTAGCCACTTTATTTGGCTTATTATAACCATTAAAATTTATGGAAACATGAAAAAATGCTTACTTAATACTAGAACCTCGAACAGCAGAACCATAAGTAACTATGTCTGGTTTAACCCTGCCATAGCCAACAGGCAATTCCTAAAATTTTATGTATAATCAATTACAATATTTTAGTCTTCATTGAAATCCACTTTTTGTTGATAGAACATTATATAGATTGCTTATATTTTGATATATCATACTCAGCATAGTAATCACAAAATCTTTGGAGAAAAATAAACATACATAGTTTTAAAAAAAACCCCAACTTTTAAAATAATTTATCAATTACTTTAATTCATAACAATATTAACGTTAGCAATTTAATACTAACATTTCTAACTAATTGCTGCTTACTGCTAATTAACTCTTATTCCTACTAAGAATGCTGATTATTATTACAAAATTATTAATTATTCACAACCTAAAAAATTTAATACAAATAACATATTACTTTAGCAAAAACTTTCTTTTAAGTTATCCAATTAAAACAAAGCCCAGGTTTTGTAAAACCTATTAAAAATACATAGTAAAAAACATCCAGCAATACAAATTAAATTAATATAAAATGAAACATAACTAAACATCATATGTTTTCAAGTATTAATACACCAATTTACCCAAGTAGTCATGCCCCTAGAAGAGAATCTGGCAATCTGATCTTCAAAATTGATGCCACCAACTCCGATGACATCCATCTGATCAGCTGGGTTATTCAGGGTTCTTGGGAAAACAGATGCATGTAAATAAGCAGTCAAATAATAAATAAAAGATACAGTTTCTAAACAATTCTATTTCTTTAAATGGGTTTTAACAGTCTTTTTTTAGCACTACTTACTGAAAAATTATTTTACTTTAAGTTGAGTTGAAGTTATGTCACACTAGAGCTGTATAAGGGCTATTGGTGAGGGTGTGGTGACAGCGTCATAATTTAGGACTACAGTCAAGTGATGAGCCAATGCCTGAGTAGACACCCAACCCAACTTTTAAGGCCAACATCTCACACAGCGTTGGGGCTTCGAAGCATATTTAACATCATGCAGTTAACTGCACAGTTATTTAAAGGTATGTAGTTATTTAGCAATAAGTTATTTAGAAATAGTTTTAATAACTTTTAATATTTGTGTGTATAGCAGACAAATTTTTCTGCTTGAATAAAAATATTTTTAAAAAGTTACAAGGTTCTTAGCAATATAACTTTCGGATTAAAATTTAACCACAAGGCTAAAGAAACTTTGTAGACAATTGTTTCTGTGTAATAATGTTTTGAAAAAATTACCCATAGAGTGGTCCATCATTTCCAATAGCTGATACCATAATCACATTATTAGCAGTAAGTTCCCAAACCTAAAAATATTTTTAAATAATAACATGCATATAAATATTGTCTGCATTTAAAGTAATTCTCAGAACTTAAAACACAGATATCCTTTTATTTTTCAGAGATACAAAAAGGCATCACACTTCATATTTACAATTTAAAACGCATTAACAAATAAAAGATTGAGCTAATTAAATTTAAGCTATTAAATTTAAGCTTTAATTAAATTATATTTTTTAACATTCATTTATTTTATTACTATACTACATATATGGTGTTATATGTAGCTTTGTTTAAAATAAGTTATTAAGAGATGCATAATTAAAAGTTAATGTAAATGATTTTTTGTTTTATGTGTTCATGACATAGCCGAATTAAACGAATCCATCAGTCCTGATTAACAGCATCTGTAATTTGCTAGATATTACCGTCATACAGGTCTATCAATGATGGCAAGACTCTCATTTCACTCAGATTAACACTTATAGCTCAATTGAGATATTAATAAGATATAAAAATATCATTAAGATAATATAACTACAATACCTTATCGACAAAAGGATGGTCCATAAAATCAGGGCCTCCAATGCTTAAGTTTAGAACATTGATCTTTTTCAGGATAGCGTAGTTGAAAGCATCTAAGAACCAGGAAGTGTAGGAAACCTGGTAATATAGAATTAGATTACAAATCATAAAACCATATATGTACTAATTTAAGCTTAGAATACATAAACTGTTTTTTTTTTAGTTTCTTCTAAATTATAGAATTGAATTCTAAGAGTAAATAATTTGGAATGCTAAGAAGTTGCTTTAGAAGACAAATTTTCAAGTCATGTTCATACAGTTACATTAAAAGGTATTAATATGCGTTCAATACCTATAATTTAGGATGTTAATATGTACTATCACTTCTTAAAAAATTCAGCTGATATTTTATTGGACTTAATGTTCATACCTGGTTATTTGTAAAAACTCTGTATATATGAAGTTCAGAATCAGGTGCAAATCCCATACATTCCTTATTACTGGCAATCACACCAGCAACAAATGTCCCATGACCAAGTCCTATAACAAGAAAGAGCTATACAATACACATCTTAAGTTGATTAATTATAAGCATTCATGGGTGTAAAAACTTTGCATATGAGGGGAGGCTGTCTTGTGAAATATGTAATATAAAGCATGCCTCTTTAAGAACATTTCATAAATTATTCCCAGCTCCTAGATATCTGTAAGAAGGGCTAATATATATTCCATATTGCTGAATAAGACATTTATTTGTCCTACTCAATTATAAATTATTAGAACAGAAGTTGATATAACTAGCACACAACTTTCTTAATATGTAGGTGCTTATGTAATATACATTCTTGTAATATACAAGAATCTTCAAAAATAACAAAATTTTAGAAGAATTTAATTTTTTTGTTTATAAAATAGTTTCAACTTTGTAATTGCACTTTTGTTTTGATAAATTATACATAAATAGTTAAAGACTTTTGTTTTTTTTAAATGATTTTCTAATATTTAGACTTATAATACATATAGATAATAATACAGTAGAATCCAAATTAATAAATATAATCCCTAATAAATAATTTTTAAAAACAATGAAATTTTAACAGCATAATTAAATTTCTAATTTGTTTCTAAAATATTTTCTACTTTTTAAGAACTTTTGTTTGGATAAATTACGCAGAAACAGTCCCTTAAGGCCTTTTGTTTTAAAAAAAATTCTAATAATTTGTATTCTACTGCATATAGTTTAAGGTTACATATATTGAAAGCAAATAATTACCATCATCAAGAGTCTTCTCATTTGTCCAGTTAGTTCTCTCTTTGATTTTTTTAAAATGAGGGTGATTTTTAACCAATCCGGTATCAAAAACTGCAACCTTCACTCCAGCCCCTATAAAGTACTTTATTTAGTCAGAATGACAGATCACAAATATAATATTCATTAAATACTATATACTTTGAGCAAAACTATTTATGCACAGGTTAATTATAAAGGCTATTATGCCCTAACAATTTTATAGGTAAATTTAAAATAATTAAAACATTCTTAGTTCTTAAGTACATAATGTTATCTTTCCAAATGAAGTTTTAAACTCCATAATCTATACCTATAAAGGAAGAAATCTTATACACTGACTCGCGTACCAAAGACTAGAAAAATTTATTGGATGTACAGATTCCAACTTTTAGGAGAGTATTCCTTTTGTACTGAACACATCACTTTAGAAGGGATTTTTAAAAATTATAACCCAAACAGGTCTAAGAGACCAAAACATGAACTGATTTCTCCATAAGAATAGCATTGTGCACTATTGTAAATTAGGATTTATGGAAATTTTTAATTTAAAAGAAATTTTAGCAAGGGCGAAAAAAGGGACAAGAAAGGCATGCGAGTTTAATATGCAAGATCACAATTTCAACATTATTATTTGATTTTTTAAAAAATATCTTAAATCTTTATTAGATTTTTAATGCTTGGTCAAATTTACTCTTCTGGATTGCATTAATATTTCCAAATTTGAATTAATTTTATAGACATCCATTCGTTGTTTAATTTTGTTATTTAGAAATGGAACTATTGAGGAATATTTATGTACAAATATAGAGTTTGTACTTCATATAAAAAAGAAGGGACAAGATTTAATCGGACATCCAAATATATAAAAAATGCATAATGCTGACATCAGCAGGGGATTTGATTGGCATAAGGGAAAAGTTTACGTAATATATAAGTCACCCTTATTAGAGTACACCCTTGCAATACCGGGTTTATTAAGCTAGAACAATATAAATAATGTTCACCTCGGATTCCAATGTTCCACAAAACGTCTGCTTGTAAAATACTCGTTATTTGTCTTGGTAAAGCCCGCATAAGACGCCTACGAACAAATTTCCCAGCAGTTTCCCAGAATGAAGAGCCCTAAAAAAAGTTTTATTTCATAAATTTCTTTCATTTAATTTAGATTATTCTTCTATTACAATATTTAATTTAATAATAAAATGATTGATTAAATCAAATAATTTATGCTGAGTACAGTCCTAAAGAATTTGACTAAATAAAAGGGAATTTAATTAGTAAATGCTCACAATAAAGTATATTTTATACGAAATATAGTTCTTACATTTTTTTTAACAATATGTAGTACAATTCGAGATTTACTTCTGAAAGGAGAATGGCTATGTATGTAACAATTTAAATAATGTATTGCAACAGTTAAAAATGTGTAAATTTGAGGTAAACTGATTATATAATTCAGATTAACTGCCAATATACAATTTTGTTAACCAAAGTGACTTATTTTATACAAAAATTATCGACCAACAACAGGCCAGAAGCAAAGCAAAGTTGGTCCAAAAATTAAAAAAGTATTTACCAGTCCCCAATAACTATCAAGATTCTTCTTTGCTGTTCGAATGTGCAACATAATCTGGTAATGCATTCCACTCATTGAAAACACTATTGTAAAAAAAATGCTTACTTGATTCCTTTTTAAAGCAGGATATTTTTAACTTTTGTCCATGTCCTCTGGTTCGACTATTTAAGTTAAAATAACCTAAACCCTCCATGTCTTCTTGTTTAATGAATTTGAATAACTGAACTAAATCACCTCTTGTTCTTCTATTTTTGCAGGTAATACATATTTAAAGATTTTAATCTGCTTTAAAACCCATTCCTGACAAACCTTAATCATTTTTGTAGCTTCTATTACATTTATTTCACTGTTTGATGGTACTGGTACCAGAACCTAAAAAATTACCTGGTCAAGTTATTTTAAAGACGCAAGATGTACACATAATTTCCTAGGTATTCTCACATAAGACCAACATTACAATTGTGAGGAATGTTTACAAATATTATTTGCTATAATACTTATTTTGAAATGTTAAATACCAAAGAGAGGCTTGATCGTTTGCTGAAAGGACGGGATGAATGCCACTTTTGTTGCAATTGACAAGGTTCATCGGATGTGCCGTCACTACATTCATCTTCCCAAGACTTTCCTATGGGGAACATTATTACAAGCATATTGTAAAAAAAAACGGTTTAAAATTATTAGTTGTTAAAAAAGTTTAATTTACATTTATTACATTTGCTATATGGATTTAAATAAGGTTATATTTTTTGATGGTTTTATGCAAATGTAAACAATACCAAACTTGCAATTAAACAAGTCAGAAAATAAAAGAAAAACATTTAAGTTTTAAAAATAAGTACCAATAGATAAACATAAGTAAATTTTGAGATAAAACAACATTTTTACTAAAAGTAAAACTGAAACCAAAAGAATAGTACTCAAGAAAGTTATTGAAC
The DNA here is from genome assembly GCA_019343175.1 of Oedothorax gibbosus. Lineage (NCBI taxonomy): Eukaryota > Metazoa > Arthropoda > Arachnida > Araneae > Linyphiidae > Oedothorax > Oedothorax gibbosus. The sequence goes on from CM033278.1 coordinate 6,055,265, forward strand.
TTTTACAATTTTAAATAGCAAGTATCAGTTGAATGTGTAGATTAATGTCGCAAAAACTATTGACAAGAGAATTCTTAAATAAATTTAACCCACAGTCATGAAGCCAAAACCTATAAGTGGGCCCCTACAGAACCTCAATTCTTCAAATGTGGTAATATTTTGTTGAAAAAATGTATATAAAAGCTTTTTATTTTTACAAAATAAAAGAAATATATCAATTACCACTCCTGGAATTCAATGAGCGAGTCACTTTTCTTTGGGGTGTCACATGTTTTATCGAGTGGTGTTTCTTCAATGCAGGAATGCTATTTTCGACTATATCTTTCTGAAGCTGAAACAGAATAATTAAAATTATCGATAAGAATAGGGACACAAAGAAAAGTTAAGGTCCTTCTTGTATATTTTTAACTTTATAATACAAATACAAAAATTGTCGACCAACAACAAGCCATGGGCCCACCAAATTGGTTCAAAAGTTTACCAATTATTCACCAGTCCCCAATAACTAAGTTTTATTCAAAGCCAAATCATATTTAGGGATAAAGTTTAAATGGACACTTTTATATCGATGTTTATAGTTTAAATAGGACTTAGTAAGCTTAATTTAATACTAGATTAACAACCAAACTTCAGTTTTTATTTTAAATTTAAATTCATTTTATTGATAAGAATTAATTGCATGAATTGGAGGACAACCTTTGATAGTTATTTAATCATTGATAAAAATGTCAGTTAATGTTATTTAATCAGGCAAAAATAAAAAATCAAGTGAATGCGATGTCAAGATAAAGCATTTAACAAAGATCTTACACATTTACATAGACATTACATACTAAGCTACAATACATTACCAATACATATAATATATAATTAATGATAGAAAAAAGAAAAAAATCTTTCAATGAAATCAGCGTAGCATACATGAATTGTTTTTGTTAAAACTATTTAAAAATCCAATTAAAAAAACGGGTAGGAGTTGACAATGCTTTTGGCGATATCTTGACAAGAAGGTACAATAAAAATGTTGGCATCTTCTGACCTTTTTTTATTACCCTTCTTTCTAAAAATCCATGAAATCATGGATTGGCATGTTGTTAGACAAGATACCATTTAATATGTCTAAAATCACCTGTAAAACTTCAAAATCGCTTGGAAAGTTGCTTGCAGGATTGTTCCTAGGTAAAATCTGCCAGCTATTAGGATTGTAGGATTTCAAGGCAGTTTGGATATACCTAAGTCTTGTGTCATAATTATAAAACTCTTTGAAGCTGATGATGAACTCTAAAAAACAAAATGCGAAGTAAAATATCAAAAAATGAAATTATCAATAGTCAAATAGTATAATATATATAAAAGGCTTAATTAAAATTTAACTAGTATTTCCTGTAACACTTAAACCTTAATAGCAGTTTTGCCAACATATTTTCAGCCCAAAATATGGCTGATGCATTTAACAGAAAAGACAAAAATTAAGGATGCATTTTTTACCACATTTTAAGCGGATTTTTTTTAAAGAAAAAAGATGTACTTTGGAGCTTTAATAAAGCACTTTGGAGCACTAATACTTTATTTCTTAATTAAATATTTAACTTCTCTCAAAAAGTTCAGTTACAAATCAAAGCCGGAAAGGGGGAAAATAAATGGATACAAGATGAAATCTTTAAAGCATTATTTGATACATTTAAGCAGTGATTTGGTGCAATAATGTGTTCCATTTTCAATTTAAAATTGGGTTTATTCAGTTTTCTTGATTTAATTCGGTTGACTGGTGAAACCATTAAACCACATTCCCTAACTATGTATATTTGATAAAGTTAATTCATATTTTTTTTATAATTTTTCTTTATTTGAAACAATTACAACATTTTTATTTAAATAAAAGTTATATGTTTTAAGTCAAAACTATTCGCCCTTACCATTATCCACAATTTCTGATGAAAAATCTATGTAGAAGTTAGCAGGATTTGAATGATTTTGGGATGTTAGTGAAACAGATGCAATTGCAGAAAACAGCAATACCCAATGAAAAAATTTATGCAAAAATAACTGATGGTGCCTAATAATGCAAATATTTCTCAATCGAACTTTAAAAAACATATTTACAGGTTTACAAAGGCTAATCAAATTAAATATCTGTCAAACAGGTTAATGTCTTCCATAGTTCATTTGCAATGGTTGAAGTTTCAGTACATAAACTTCCCTAAAAAGAGAAAAAAATGTATTTTACTTGCACAATTATAAAAGTAGCACTTAAATAATTATTTACAATGTTCTTATAACAGCATACTTTTGAATTCTACAAAACCCCATAGTATAAAATAATTATTAAATAAGTATCATGAGACAGTTTTAAAGCTTGATGTGATTTGTGCTTACATATTGTTTAATATGGGGATTTCTAGAGCCGATATTTTCCGAACAATACATCTCTAGCGATTGTAACAGTATAACTGCTGGAATAGAAGATTTTTTGCCCAAACATAGTGTAAAATTAGCTAGAAAAACATATATTCAAAGTATCCCCAAAGCAAAGTTGGCTTGCCTCCGGAAGCAGTAAGTAGTTGCACGCTATTCAAACCATACACCAATGACCTGATTTGAGAAACCTAAAAGGATTGAAGTAGTTAAATAAAGGGAGCATGTTTGCTGACAATATGGTCATATGGATTGATGAAAAGTACATTAGGTTAGGTTTGAATTATTATTGCACTGGAGCTCCACGAGGGCTATTGGCGACAGCATCGTGAAAACGCCTAAGTTGATGCTAATGGTCCAGTCCTTGCCTTCTATAACCGAAAAATACCTCTCTCCTCAGTGAACAAGGATCAACACAGACGATTCATGGATTGTAAATACCTCTTATATTGTAATACCTATTATAAATAGAGAAACACTCTTGAAGATGAAACACAGTATTAGAACTCTCTCCAGCTTGAACAAAGATATTGTCTTAAAGTGGACTGCGTCCCATGTGGGAATTGAAGGAAAACGAGAAAGCTGACGCCTTCGCTAAACGTGACACTGAACTAACACAGGAAGGTTTGCCGGTACCCAGTGAAACTTCTAAGAAATTTGCCCAGGGAAAAGTCCTCAAACTCCAAAAGGACATTATCACCATTCAGTCTAGAGGAAAAGTATGTGAGAACATATGACACGATGGCCTATAATGAGCCAAAAAAAACAAGAAAGGAATAGGTGACTTTCTTCAGAATTAAGACTAGCTTTCGGAGCATCTCGTATGGCAGGGTTCCTGGACTCCAAGGAGTGCTAGATCTGTGGAGAGAGCACTCTGAATTCTGACCACCTTTTTGCTTGTTGTGGACAAAAACCATGATGCCCAGATGAGAGGCGACCTGCGTCAGCTCTACTGGGAAACCAAGACTTCGCTTCTCGACCTCCAACGGTCTTTCCTCACCTCAACAGTCTTTGGTAGCCTTGTTCCTTTGGTATCTATTTATTTTGCTTCTTTACTGCTTGTTTTGTTCATTTTCGATATATTAAATTTCTCCAAATAGAGCCATATTTAATTTAAAAAAAGTATATCTTTATATTTGTCTATTGAGATTTATTTTAAATTAAATAAAGTTTTAAAATAACGAAAACATATTATACACTTTTGGCCGGACAACAATACAAAAATAGTACTTCCCTTTAACTAATTATTTATAAATAAAGAAGCATAAAAAATTTCAAAATTTAACTAACTTTTTCAAATATTTAAAATCAATAAATTTACTTTTTGAATAAAACTTACCTTTGAAAAACGTTTGAAACTTTCATGTTTGAAGGCCTAGTAAATATTTAGGGAACATAAAATCATTGAATGCATGGTGCAAAATTTAATGAGACAACAAAAACCTCAAAAGTATACCGAATTTTCTTGAAAAATTAAAATCTAAATATACAAATTTCAAAGAAAATTCTAACCATTAGTTTCAGTATTTAAAAAACTTAATTTAACTTTATAGTTTCGAGCAGAAAAAAAATAACTATTTCACATTCAATTTTATTCACAATTTTTTTATCAAGTCGTTTAATTATTTGCAAAGATTTTAATTATATATTATTTTATTTATTCTAAAAAGTGTAAGATTTTCCTGTCAATTTTATTTTGTTTGGAAATGTTATAGTTACCGTTACAGTTTATTTATGCTTCGTCAGGTGTATAAAACAATTTATTGATTAAATGTTTTGCCGAATGAGGTAGTTTCAAATGATGTATATCTCCGGTTTTCAATTTTGCGTTTCCTGAGATTTCAATGGTTTTTAGATTCGTCTGCTTTAGTTTAGTTTAGTTTGAATTATCGCCGCACTAGAGCTACATGAGAGCTATTGATGACGGGCGGCATATTTTAAAACCACAGTCAAGTGACGAGCCAACACCTAAGTAGGCACCCAACGCAACCGTAGATTTGCCTGCTGTGTTATATTTTAAAGTTCTTTACGTACGTTCCCTTTTTTTTAATTCCCGGTATTTATTTTAATTTTTCTGTTTTAATTTGATTGAATTTCAAGTATGCAAATCATTACCAAATACGTCATTACTGTTAGAAAACTTCGGTTTAGATGATGATTTGCTTTATGCGGAGAAATTAAGATAAATTGTGCCGCAGAGATATTTAACGTGATTCACGAACAGAGAAAAGCTTTATGTTAGACTGAAATAAAAGTTTTTACACAACATTTGTTATAGAAATGAAAGAAAACATTGTTTTGTCTAAAACAAAAGCAATTCCAGAAGAACCAAAAATGAAAACAATACCGCTGGAAATGTTGCCACTCAAGACGTGAAACAGGCTCATTAGATTTCATAGGTTAAGTTATATAATCTCTATCGCAGAAGGTTTTTTTAAATAACACTTTATTTTTATACAAGTACGTTTAAAATAACACACGGCTGAGCGAAAATCTGTCAACCCAACCTTAACGTAACCAAATCTTCAAATCAAAAGTTAGAAATACAAATAATAAAAATAATCTGCGCAATGTATAACGCCGTGTGATATCGTTTATAGAGTTGCGTCAGGGGCTCCCGCTCACTCAGGCTCGTTCCCAATTCTAGAAGGCCCTGACTGCAGGGCCTGTTCTAGGAAATCTCAGACTATAGGCACAACCTATTTTGGGGGCCCCTTTACGGAATGTTGTGTATGATTTCCAATAATGATGGTGCTATTGCTACAATTATTGCTACAATTTTATAGGCTTCCTTATAAACATCGATCAAAACAATCACGTTTAGGTCAACTTCTCAGTCAAAATTGAGCAAAAAACAAAGTGGAGTATCAGATTTTTTTTTAGTTTACTGATATTTTGGGGATTTACAGCATTTAGCTTAATAGAAACTGAAATTTAGGGCCCCTAAAATTTGGGGGCCCTAGGCCCGCGCCTAACTGGCCTTATGGAAGAACAGGCCCTGCTAATGCTCTGTTAATGATCGAAATTTCAGAAGCCCTCTGTTCATAATGATAAATGCAAATGTCAGTATCGTCACTTTCAGCTGTTCAAAGTTACGAGGGCATCTCAAATAGCCTAGGTGTACATCTCTAGTGAGACGTTGTGCAAACGAGTCAAACCTGGTAATGGTTACTTAAGATCACTCGAGTGATAGTTTATTGTGCAGCTTATGTGCGAAATTTATTACATACCTAAATTTAGCTAGGCTTTTAACTGTGATAAAATATGTACTTTAATATACGATGTCAAAAGGATTTTTTGTTGATCACAACTTTTCAACCTTAAATTTTAAATAGCACGTTTGAAAGATTAGCCTTTTAAAATGTAAGTTTGTTTTAACTGTGCAATTTAAAAAAAGTTTTTAAAGTAGTATTTTAATTAATAAACTAGAGCCATCATTCAGATCTTTGAATTTTTCCACTGTTCAACTGTTTTTCGACTGTTCATTTTTATTTGTTTTAAAGGTATTTTAAAATATAACTTTTGATTGGAGGGGCTAAATCAATATGGGGTTATGACGCCTCAAGGGGCAGCTGCTCATAGTTTAGACTTTAATAATTGTAAAGTGTACTAGTAAAAAAAATATTATTTTAAGATTCAAATAATTGAAATATTTATCACGGGTATGAAAGTCTGGTCTGGGTAGTATCGAAGCGGAGCTTTTTTTTCACTCAATTCCTAATTTTATTTATTTTTCAGGTTAAAGTTGTTTAGAAAATCAAACATTTCATGGAGCTTGCTTTTGCAGATCGGCTTGCTTTTACTCATTTCGGCTACTTTGTCGTTTGGAAGACAAATAGATACGAATTTATTTTCAAATCATGGCCTTCAAAATAATCAATTTAAGTCTGAATGGACAAGAAATTTGCAATCTACTCCTGAAATCCTACTGCCAGGTCAAGAACGTTTTATGCTTGGTTCGATTTCAAATGGCGCAATGAGTTTTGGGAAATTGAGATTGCTGTCTACTCTGTGGAAGGGAATGAAAACCACGGGCCTTCAAGAAACAGTAGCCGGTGAAGTTCTTCAGAGCTTTCTCAGAGCGGCTTTGAAAGACATCATTGTTCCTTTCAAAAGTGAACTTTTCTCGTCATTTTCTTAGTGATAGTTTTAGAAATATGAAGTGTTTTTTTTTAGCTTTTATTTATTGTACATTTTATTATAATAAAATAATTTGATGATATGAGTTCAGTTATCTTTTCCTTGTCGATTGATTTGTTTATGTATAGTTAGGTTCCATTATTTTAGGAGATAAGTTTTATGAATTAGTATAACAAAGAAAAGGTGGTATATTTAACTCTTTTTGCCCCGAATTCAGATTTAGGTTAGATTAGTATTTGCCTTTTCATATCGTAATGTTAGCTGTGCAATTAATAGGGTGAAAAAAGATAGTTGGGGCACAAAATTTTTTGTATGTCCCAATTTCTCTCTCCCCCCCCCCCCCCCCCTCTATCTCTCACCTTATTTCTACTCATGATTACTAAATTATAAACTCTTATATATGCAGGGAAAAGGTAAATTGGCATTCGAGTGCATTTGGTTTAATATTGCATAACATGTGGCAATTTCAATTTCTCTATTTTGCTATATCCCTCAAAGAAAGATATTAAATTAAAATAGTTGGAGATAAATTTAGCAACTAAACTTTGCACGACTTTTTCAATTTTTTTTTGTCTTGATAATGCTTGCTATCCAATCTACCTATTCAATCTTTCTCTAAGACTTTACTTGAAAGGAATATTAAATTATTTTAAAGTTTGTAGGAATAGTGAAATTGAGCAAAAGTAAACTAGTATGGTATCGGGTATGAATATTGAGAGGAACTGTACTAGGTGTCAGTTACTGTTACAAACCTACTTGTTTTCTGTAAGAATTTCAATGAGTATTAAAGTACCAAGTAAATAGAATATTTTAGTTCTTTTAGAACTTTTTGTTTGTTATACAACCCAGAAATGTAATGTTTGGTCTAGCTTTTTATACAAAATAAGAAATTCGCAGACGTTTAGCACCACAAATTTTCTCCCTATATAGTATTAAACCTTGTTTTTTCTTAGTATATTAATAATAGCACATTTATTTTCAAATACTATATATAATACTTTATTCAAAACCGGCAAGTAACTATTAATTAGTTTTAAACTAAACAACTGTTAAGACCTTTTTTACCAAAATAGTAAATTTTAAGTGAAATGTATACGTTCTCTTATAATATTAAGCTTGCTATATAATTCGTCAGATTCGTCAGTTTTTCTCGTATTTGCAGAGTATCATATAAACATATGCATAACTCGAAATCGTATTTATTTCTTAAGTATCTGTACAATAAAGTAAATTAAAATGGCAGTTCACATTTTCGTTTCTTTATTTTATCTAACAAAGTTTTACATATTTCGATTTACCTATGAGAATGACAACTGTGCTTTTTCGACAAGATAAGCCAATCAGAAACGCACAGCTGTGAGAACTGATAATTCTTTGGTCCTTTGTTTAACACAAAAAAGTATGACACATATTGCTTGTGAGAATAGCCGAAAGCAACCATTTTAGAGGTAATTGAAATTATTTAAATTATAAAATTATTTAATTTAAATAATTTTAATATAAATTTTTGTACAAAAGCCACGCGTGCTTATACGGCGCATTCGGTGTCAAAATCTCGTCGTATTGCCGAAAGCGTTGGATAAAGAAATGCGGTTGGTTGGTTCTAAAATATGTCGCACTACAGCGTAGTTGTTCTATTTCTGTCTTCTTTGAGGCTATTGTGGTAGAAAGTGAATGAGTTATTTATGATGGCTCAGGGTCTCTTAAGAAATATATTTGTTAAAATATTAACACCGTTCGTTTCTTTTTGGGGCCAATATGGGTAGTGGCCACTTTACCCAAATGGGCCCATATGGATCTCATATGTATTTTACATGGGATGGATATGAAGAAAATGTTTTGATTGAAAAATTAGCAATCATTCATTTGAATTTTGCGAATTAGTGTTTTTACAATAAAAAACAGAAATACATATGCATTTTCTTTTTCATCAATTAATATTTATTTCACTGTTAAAGTGCTTTTAAATATTTCAATTATTTCTTAAAAATAATCCAACTTATGCAGAAATATGTTTTATTTTTACAGAAATTGTATAAGTAAACTAATTTAGTTAAGTTTAGTTTGAATTATCGTCGCACTAAAGCTACACGAGGGCTATTGGCGACGGGCGTCGTATTTTCGAACCACAGTCAAAGTAAACTAATAATTTACAGCATAAAAACTTGCTTCGAGATATCACTGGTTGGTAATTAGAAACAAACGATAACTCGCAGTTTACGTTAAAATAAAAGGTGAAGAGAACGCTACACTCTTTCTTTTTTTTTTTTCGTCACTCAATATTTTAAGAACTGGTCTATGTGTTATTTTCTTGGGGCTGGAGGATGATAAAGACTTAATCCCTTGGGCACAAAAGTCAAATGTGACTTAATTCTTTTCGGAAAAAAACACAAATTTTTTCCAATTTATTTATGATACTACGAAATACGAAAAGCCCTCTTTTAACTTCTACTTCTTGAAAATATATAGCCAACATGAGCTTATACATTTTTCCATCAAAAAGTCAATTTTTGACATTTTTGACGTAACGCCTTTTGGAAATCAGCTTTCAAATAATAGTTTTTAAGAAGTTAAATCTCATTTGTGTCATACCATAATTTTATTCCTACCTATAGTAATATGACGCATTTACTTCATCTACTGTTTCCCGCGCTTATCTTGGGTTTGTCCGCCTTTGCCGATGAGACGGCAGACGTGTGTCCCAAGACCAGCATAAAACCCTGCGCCTGCAAGACGTACTATGACGGATCGTGCATCATCACGTGCGGATTGGCGTCACAGAAGGACTTGCAGAGACTAGCGGATGTCCCCAACTTGTGCAATGGACACGTCCACTTCATGCTCGTGAACAGCAAGGTAGGTTCACTAGTCACAAATAGACTTTAGTACGTACGATTACAACGCAATCTTGGCCTTGGTTCGTGTGGTTTTCCAAGAAAAGAGCGAGCGTCACTGTTCTAAACCTACCTTGTTTGAGGCTCTGCTGTGAGGTCAATCACAATTGTTCTCCAAACCCAAGTAAAGTAGGGTGGGGAAAATACGAAAAGAGCTTCCCTCACGCCGTTTCCTGGAAAACCAAACGAGGAGGTAGGGGAAGCAGGCTTGCGTTGCAATCTTACCGACTATAGTTGAGGCATAGAAGAGCATTAAGCTGGAAGGGAAACTGGAGTAAGGTATCAGCGAGCCGAAAATCAACTCGCACCCTTTTGAGCGAACAGGGCAGAAAAGGACTATTTTCCCTACACTTGTATGCAATGCTTGTATGATACCCCTCTATCATATTGACTTGGGCTCCTAAATGTATTTTAACATTTTTAGTTGGAAAGAAATTAACTTTCTTTAACTTTAAATTCCAACTTTTTTAAGAAATAACCATCGTGGATCACTATGACTAGAGCTCCTAACCAGTCCAGAATTAGACGATATTATCCTGCGAATAGCGAATAATAGGCTATTCAGTTTACTATGTAGAACTTTTGAATAACCATGTGATCACTAACTAAGAACCAGCGAAGACTAACCCAATAGCGAAATAGGCAAGTTTCTAGGTTTTCTGCCCCGTTCGTTTCTGCCATAGAGGTAGGAAAGAGAACTTCTCCTTCCTAACTCTATGGTTTCGGCTGCAGTGCCGTGTCTTCTTCCGCGTTTCGTTATTGTACCGGCTCGTTTGCTACCCTGTTCAGTGAATCACACACCTCACTCCACGTTTCTTCTAGCTCAATGTAGAAGAGTAAGAAGATGGAGATGCTGCCGGGTAAAAAACAATACAAAAACCGGTTTGCCAAGTGAAGCCATTGATCGCTTTGTAGTAAGCCTAAACAAATGCTTACGGATTTTTAAGACTAGGGTTCCCTAAAACGTTTTTTACCTTTTGTATCTATTCTCAATGCCATAACCATATGATTACATTGAAGATTATATTTTTGAGCCAAAATGTGTATCATAACACGCGTATAAATTGTCAAAAGAAATTTACAAATTTCTTAGTAGTTTATGAGAAATAGAAATGTGAAAAAAAATATAAAACCTGCAAAGTGTGTACATTATTTTATCCAACCCCTGTATCTAAAGATGTATAACGAGAAACATAATATGAGGAAACTTAATGTTTAAAAGTAGTTTTTCTATTTAGTTTAGACAAATTTTCTATGACTCTTTCCCGTGATATTTTTCCTATTTCTCTTTTCTTCTATCACACAGTGCTAGAAGTGTGGGTCGATGAGGGGTTATGCATTCCCCCCACTTTTAAAGAAAATTGCCATGCGACCCCTTACTTCTAATAATACTAATATCCATCCCCTACTTCTTTTGTTTACTTGGCTTGCGACCAAATCGTGGGCGTCCCACAGCTTACTTTTTTCCACTACTATCACTGCTATTAGAATAATTTTACATTTCTCATTACTTTAAGGAGACATGAATTTCCCGAAAACGAAACTAACTTGCCCAATGATAACCTATGGAGAAATTGAATAATTGTTTCATGACTTGGTCAAGTAAGCTGAAATGGGCACGGCGGGCCTTGCCCACTAACGGGCTGTTGCGCCGATGAGTTTAGGTTTTTGTTTCATGACTAAAATCCATCATTTTTTACCTATTGTTTTCGAATTTGGGTAGGTATTAGACTTTCTTAGACATTCTTAGGTATTTATAAGCCGTACGTTTGTGCGATTTTAAATTGTCTCTGGGACGATTTTTATAAGCTGACAAGAAAAATAATGCTTTTAATGCTTTACAGTGAATTAAAACAATTTTTAAAAACAATATCCAAAAATTTTCTATACGCAAAACTATTCAATTTCTCCATAGGTTAACATTGGGGAAGTTAGTTTCGTTTTCAGAAATTCATGTCGCCTTAATTGTGGGAACCTATAATGTGGTAAAAAACCACAGATAAAGTCAACAACTTGCAACGAAAAATAGGACGCATATCTTTCTTTTCGACGGATAACTTAAATTCGACACAAAAATGTGTTTTTGTAATATAATTTATTTATTCTATAGGATGGTTGCGTCAGAGATTGAATCTTGGCCGTCTACGTTTGACTTTCATCAATTTAGCTGCTTAACTTCGTTTTGTTTCTGTAACAGCATTTTCTACTAACATCAGTTAGATGATAACTAATTAACCAATAATGTATAGGTTGATGGAATACCGGCCAAGCTGTGGAACACGCTTCTCTCTTCTAAGACTGTGGACGTGGCCATTAAGCACACGCGGGTGGGAGGCATCGTGCCGCCAGGGGGAGATTCCATTCCGAAAGTTTACACCTCTGGAACAGCTGCCATCAAGCTGGATCACGCAAAGGTGGGACAGTGGGACTGGAAGCAGCTAAGCAACTTCTATTCCGGTAAGAGTTAAATTCTGTAATCTTATGATATAAACCATAACAATATTTAGCAGGGTTATTTTATGTTACCATTGCCTCTCCAACAATAAGATTTTAAATTCCGAAAAATATAACAAAGGTCAGAAATTATGGATGGAGAAAAGTAGGAAATTATTGATGGCATCAGTTTGCCAGTGGGTGGTGCCATCTTTTTTAATAGTTATTGGGTAACTCCTGTGTATTCAATCACTTTTGAATAACTTCTGGTTATTAGATAAATCGTTAATCAACAGTTTACCAGTCGCCCTCTATATTAGTAGTGATTGGATAACTTTTGTTAAGATCCCAATGCGGCGCGACATCTATGTTAAGGCTGATCGGTTAACTTATAAATGACAACCTAGTTTCTGATTAAATGGCATCTTATCGAGGAGACTGGTGTAACTTAAGCAAATATTCAGTTTTATTCCACTTCTGGAGAGATTTGTTATCTTAAGAGAAAACACTATATAATTTTTGTTCCTTAAAATTGTAACTTTATATGTTAATTAAAAAATACAATTAAAACAATGTATTCACACCCATTCAATAACTATAATTAAAATCTCGTACCCTTCATCTAGAGGAAGACCTAACACTAGTCATAGATGACACTCCCCTGTCTGAGCTAGGAAGCGACTTTGGAAGCATCGCAAATGGTCGTGTGCACAAAATAACCATAGATAATACTGGTTTGAATAGTATACAAGAGAACCAGTTCGCTGGTTTTACAGATCTAAGTTCCCTGTCACTTCAGAACAATAAGCTCACATCTGTTTCTAGAGCTCTCATTGCCAAGCCAGCAAACAAGTTACAGTTTCTGCATCTAAAGTAAGCTTATGCAATATACAAAATCAATTATACTTTAATTTATCATTTCAATTAACCATACATTATGTTTGATGTCTTTGATCTATTCAGTCTCCATAAACTTTTTGAGTCCAGATCAGATAACCGTGAATTCATTGAAACCGGATCGATAATTGATGTTTAATTGTATTTCTTGTTTTCTAGTCTTTTTCTCCCTAGTCTACAATACTCTAAAAATGAGCATAACATTAGAACTAATTAATGATATTTAGTAATTGAAATCATTACTTCAATAAAAAATAAACAATTATTATTAAAACAAGTTTCCTTATTTTTTTTCTTCTTTGCTAGTATAGCAATATAAAGGAAAAACAACTTCTACAGGTTGCAAAAGTAACAAAATTAAAATGAAAGCTGTATATATATTATTTGAAATACCTTACTTTTAAATACTCAATTATGTAAATTAATAATTGATGTTCCGATAAGTATTCATTATGGTATGAAAAATAATATGCACTAATTAGGGATTTATTTTTTAAACGGAAAATTTTATCGTAAAAATTAGCACTGAATCTACTTTCACTCTGTATTTTTTCATAACACAATAATTTGGGTAAATAAATTGCAAAGTAGCGACGTATGGATATATTATTCATTTCACGTACAAAGTTGCGCATTGTTACCTTCAACTTCTTCCTTGGTTCACTTCCCATATTAAGTCTATGGGGCAGTTTTTAAGGCGTACTGCATTTGATTTTTAATTTATCAACTAATGATTTTTTGTTGTTGCAGAAGTAGGGATTAATCAGTTTTTATAAAGGTATTTGTTTACACTTTAATTTTTCCCTCCAGATTTTTAATAGATTAAACTTTACAAACATCTGATACGATAAAATGAAAATGCGTATGCTAGGATTCCTAGAAAACTTTCTGAACTTGGTTTACCTAAGATTGAAAATAAAGTATCAATTGAATAAAATATTTTAACTGTGGAAGCATTAACAGTATTACAGTTTACAATCAAGCTATATATGTTTGATTTATTTTTCGTTTAACGCATGAATACTTTCTAATATGTATGTATTTAATTCTAATATATATATTTATATAGTACTTTAAAAATGCACATTACAGTAAGACTTTTTAATAAGCAAATGAAATCTTTCTTCTAATATTGAAAAATGTAAAACATCATAATTAAAACTTACATTATGAAGAAAAACATTAAGAATGATTTCAATAAAATAATAAAAAAAACATGTTTTTTCGTTCTTTTTCCCTCCAGTGGTAATTCTTTGACTACTCTTCCTGGAGACTTATTTTCTGAAATGCCTGTTTTAGAAGTTGTTTACCTTAGAGACAACAACATAAAATATCTACCCCAAGAAATTTTCCAGTCCCTGTCTTCTAAAGTTCAACGAATCGATTTAGTGCGTAAGTACTTTTCAATTCAAAATTAAAATATTTTACTGCTGATTTGTTTTCCAAGCTTATATTTTATAAATTATTCTTGTGTTCAACTTTTCCTTGAGTGCAACTTTCACTTAAAAAGGCTTTTAATCAATATTGAATTTAATCTCCAATAACAGCTACTAATTTTTAGTAATAGCTTTACATGTCAGAACATTTTACATTAATCTTAATTAATTTGTAATAATTGTAAGAATCACCAGTGCCCCTATAAAGTGATTGATAGTGAAGACAACTGGAATTAAAATCCTCCTATCACTTCTTAGCACCTACAACCTGTGTTTTAGACGAGTCCAAACTATCACTCGTAAACTGAAAAGGGGTAAGGAAGAATTTGGTTTAAGCCAGAGTTACTATATTTGGCGTTTCATTTTTTTTTTTTTGTAGGCCCATATTTCTTTTAAAGTTTAGATATAGTGTCTCAATTGAAGGTAGTACGAATTTGCATAGTTCACTACTATTGCATAGCTATATTTTAACTTATAGCGTTCCCCGAAGTGATACTGAATACGATAAATAGTGCATACTACAGTTTCAAATCTATAGACGATCAAGTTCAGATATCAAAAAAATACACGTATAATTGCTAATGACCTATTGGCAATCAACTATAATAATCCTTATTAAACCAATAACTCATGTGTAGTTTTTGTAAGACACATTATTTCCAACCAAACTAACCCAACAATCTCCTATGTTCGCCAAACGTCATGGGATTGGCAACCTTGCCTTCTTCGGGTTCTTAACCTGTTTTCAAAGTAGACTCTTCCACAATCAAAATATTTGAGATGCTAAGAAATGACAGGAGATC
The DNA here is from genome assembly GCA_019343175.1 of Oedothorax gibbosus. Lineage (NCBI taxonomy): Eukaryota > Metazoa > Arthropoda > Arachnida > Araneae > Linyphiidae > Oedothorax > Oedothorax gibbosus. The sequence continues at coordinate 6,070,283 of CM033278.1, forward strand.
TATACTTTTCTTACTGAAACAGAATACATTTTTTTGTAATCTATTGATTTCTAGGTAATCCTTGGGAATGCAACTGCAAACTCGCATGGATTCTCAAAAATACGAAAGTATTCGTCAACTTTGGAGACTGCGCATCGCCTGAGTCACTAGCTGGGAAAAAAGTGAGGAACCTTCCGGAATTGCTAGAATGTTGAAGACTTGAGGAGGAAACTTACAGAACTATTTTTCAACTGAATGTATGGGGAGGAAATATGAAGAACTATTTTTCAATTGAATGTGTAATTTATTAATATTTTGTGTGACGATATAAGTATTCATAAAGCTTTGATTGAAAATATATAATTGAAATAAATAAAATTTTTATTCTGGACCTGAGAGCCAGTTGTCTTTTTCCATGCTGAGTTAATAATAAACGATAACCCTTTGGCTTTTTTGGGTACATGATGTGTTCTTTTGATGTAGTAGCTACTCATATTTTATTAAATACCTTAATAGCTGAGACTAAGTAGTTGCTAATGTAATTAAAAGTTGGAACAGAAACCTTTAGAAAGATATATTTTCATAACAATCACCCTTCCTGAGACTATGTATAATATTCAACTAATCACACAGGAAATGAATGATTCGAACGCGACGGAGAGAGGTTTGTTTGTGGGATGGAAGACAGTATTTGATGTTGCAGTGGCGTCAACATAGGCGTGGCTGTTGTAGTTTGTACGAATTAGCTGCCGGGTGGTTTGTTTGTTGGGTAGAAGACAACATTTGACGTATAAGCTGTAGACGTGGCCGTTCCAGTCACAGACAAGAATCTAATCAGACTGCGCACTTACGTAGGAGAAGGAGGCGAAAAGGCTCCACCCCCTTGGCCGTAGTAACAAGTTTAAGCACTAGGGGAGCTACAAGTGTAGTCGTTTCTGGCTGCCTATTTTCAGCTCTATTTAGGAGCTTTAACATAACTAACCATAAACGCTTTGTAATTTAAAACCTTGGTCAAGTGATAAAATATGTTACTATTTTGCCTGGTTTGGAGCGTTTTTGGCTGCTTATTTTTAACCGCCAAAAGAGGATTTTAACACAGCTGTAAACGTTTTGTAACTCGCGTAATTTTCGCTTTTCTTAACGGGCTGCGGCACTTGACCAGGGTTTTAAATAACGAGGTGTTATTGACTGTGTTAAAACTCCGAAAGGAGGCTAGAAATAGGCAGCCACACACCATTACATTAATGGGCTTGTTTCACGGGGATCTGGCAACAGCTCCGCGGTCTTTTTTTCATTTTTCTCGAATTATTTTTGCCTTGGAATTCCAAATTGAGTTTTCTAAGAATAAGTTATTTTAGTTGTGTGTTTTTTTTAATTACAACTTCTTGCTGTGCACTTGGTTGTTTTAATCATTTATCAAGGAAAACTTGCATTGATAGAAGTTAGAATTTTAAAAATATAACAACTAAAATATTCTTATAGAAAACTCAATTTGGAATACCAAAGCAAAAGTAATTCCAGAAAAATGAAAACAAGACCGCGGAGCTGTTGCCAGATCCCACGTGAAACAATCCCTGGCTATTTAATTTAAACAGTGAATATATTACGTATTTATATATTTACTGAAATATATGTAACTATTGTTATAATATGTTAATGTATGATATAAAAAAAATTTAAGTAAATATGCAAACAGAAATAACCACAACACATTGAAAATGAATTTTAAAGCTTTAATTTACAATTCCAAATTTTACATTTGTAAAATGATTTTTTTATATTACAAATTATACATATCAGTTAACTTCAGGCATAAATATGACATATATCAATTTAACTTTTCTAAATATTACCAGAATATTTTTTTCAGCAGAAAGGAATTAGTAATAATGGGACTGCATTTTAAAATAATAAGTATGTAGATAAATTTACAATTAATTATTGAATTTGAAAGACAATTAAGTATTTGAAAGTTTTGAATTAAGTGTTTACGAGTTTTGAAATGATATAGTTTTTCTTTCAATGGCTTTTCTGTGTTCAAAAACCTGAATATTTCCTTTGCTTATTATTTTATAACAGCCAATTATAGTTTGTATAATATCAGACCATACAAGAAGCTAGAAATAATGTTATTACAAATAAAGTGTTTGATTAAAAAATGTTTTTTTTTCTCAAATAAATTAAAGTTAGCTTCTAGAGCAAATAAAAATAACTTGATTTCTCTAAATATTCCAATGATTAGGGGAAAAAATATGAATAATTTACAGCCTACAAGTTCTATAAAGGAAAAAAAGGCATAATTTCTCATAAATGTATCAAAACTTTTTTTAATCATTAGTTAGTGTATTGCAGGCACTTTTGTAATCACAAACCTATACAATGTAATGAAATAAATATAAAATATCTGTTTTTTAAATAACATAAGTGAGATATATTTTAAAAATAACAACCAAATAAAAAATAACTACCCTTCCAAAAAAAGTCAACTAAAAAAACATCTGTTTACAACATCTCAATACGAGAAGAACATCATAAAGCCAATATATATCTGTTAAATATTTTTATATTAAGTTCTTAGTAAATCATTGCAAAATTTAATTAGTAGGTAACTACACTGTGAGTCACCTTTTTTACTCATAGTAATATATTTAAAAATAAATTTGAAGAGAGAGGCATGCCAGTAATTCAAGGAATAATTGGCAAAGTAGGTGTACTTTAGTAGGTGTTTCAACAAATCTGGTGGTAATTGGCCTTTTGTAGATAGAGGTTATGGAATGAGTTTTCGCACAAGTAAGCTTGTCTATTTCTTCATCCTATGTGGAAAAAGCTTTTTTAAAAAACATCACATCAAAATTATGAATAAAACCACAATTTTTTTTTAACGCTCATTAACCGAAGCGATTAATTTACAATACATATTGTTAGACATTAAATTTTACTAGCCAAGATGGAAAATTATTTTTTAGTAAAATGAAATAGTAAGTATTTAATCAATAAGTGCCTATTGTATAGAAATATCAGCTCTAACTATTGAACAAGTTTTTTTTTTAATTTCAAGAATAATTAGGTACTAAAAAACACATAACATGTGGCATTAATTAAAAAGTAAACAGTTTAATGAATTTTGATAAAGGAAATGGCAAATTATTTTTGAAAACTGTAAATTTATCCTGCCTGATAATTTTATTATTTTAGGAGTTGAAATTCCTACAAATATGGTGGTAACTGGTCCTTCATAAAGATATATAGAAGGGATTATTAGGGATATTTAGAAATGGCGATTGCAAAGTCTCCGGGAGAGCATTATTAATGAGTTTTTTTCAGTGGATGAAAAGGCCCACTCAGAGATATGGTCGACACAAACTCAGGCACTGTTATACAAATAGTTAGGTTCCAACTCAAACAAATCGTTTCGACCAAGCAAGTCCATCCATTTTTTTTCATTCTGAAAAATTAGTCATTTAACAACAAGCAACAGTTATTCAAACAGTCAAAATATCACTGTTTTAAAACATGGCAAAAAATAATGATTGATTCCAAAGCAAATTGTTTATTTATAGATGATTCGAATTACAATTTAAAAACAATAAAATAGAGAAAAGTAACTAACCAACTTTTGAAAATAACTAGTTAATAGATTAATTTTGAACTCAATACACCAATTATGCGCACACACACATGCATCAATTGAAAAGGTATGAATAGCACTGTGTTTAAATTTAATAATAACTAGACAATATGATAATTTTCTTTATAAAAGAAGTGGCAAATATACATGTTTTAGTATTCAAAAATAAATTCTTAATACAAATTAAATGTATTTTGAAAAATACCAATCGCAGGGAACTAAATCAAAATAAATATGCTTCTTTTGTTTAAAAAATTAAAATTATTAAAAAGAAACAGTGACATGTAACGACTAATATACCTAAAGCAAATGAAGTGATCTTTAGTAGAAAGCATCCTAAAAACATGAATATTTTATTCCTTTTGATGAAGGAATAACTGGTCATTTGTTTAAAGATTAGTTAGGTTAGTTTGAATTATCGTTGCAATAGAACTACACGAGGGCTATTGGCGACGGGCGTCATAATTTAGAACCACAATCAAGTGGACGAGCTGATACCCGAGTAGGCACCCAACACAACCGTTAAGAACGACATTATACGCAGCATTATACGCAGCAAGCTACATATATCGAAACTTTTCAATACAAAAATTACAAATCATTCTTTAGTGATCGAGCATTTAACGCTGATGAAAGAAAACTTACAAGAATATTTGAATGAATAAAATTATTAAAACACTTACCTATCAATATCCTTGGGAACATAAAATAGTTATATAAAAAATTGTATTTTGACGAGAAAAGAATATAACAACAAACATGTCTAAAGGCCTCTATCGAATCGCAATTTTCTTCTCCTCCGCAACCTGTTCAAAATAGCGCGCTCAAAGTTTGCGCATAATTAGTACAAGTTGCGCGCGCACCTTGGAGTCGCACGCAGTATTCAACCAGTCACGTGTCTAGTTCGAAGTTTAAGCACTGGGTGGCTGGTCACGTGCCTCTCTGAAAATAAAGTTCCGATTGAAATGTCTGTTTACATTGATTGTCTGTGGTTCCAGTAATCCATTAAACCCACTTTCATTTAGTTAAAAGAAATGAGTTTGGTGGAATTAACATTGTACTAGAACTACTCGAAAGTTTTCGTAGATGGGTTTGTAATTTTTAACGAGGCAAACTGACTAGATCGACATTTGAGTTGGCACCAAATGCAACCCTCTTGTATGGAACACTATGAACATTATAATTTCAGAAAAAAAATGATTCTGAAAGAATTGCCTACTTTCCTGTTACTTAAATGCTCAGAGAAATTTTTATAATAGATAGTAATAACCTCTTGCGGGTGCCCGGATGGCCGAGTGGTTTGGACCACTACGCTAGCAGTCTCCGCGCTGTAACGGATGCGGGTTCGATTCCCGCATTCGCCCAGGGTGTATATTCTTTTCTCTGTGACAGTAAAAAATTCTTTCTGTGTCTGTCTTAATTGACGAAGGCTTCATAAGTCTATAAATATATATAGTCTATATATCTTAATTATTTCTATAAAAAATGAAGTTGAACAAGGGTTCTATACGATATTAGAGTTCTTAAAAATATTAATTAACAAATTTTTTCAAACTTTTTAAAAGATTCTTTTAGTAGTTAATTTTAAAGGCATTTTGCATTAAAAACAATGTTAAAATAAACCGTTAACTACAAATAAGTGAGACGGACTTTTTTTTCATTTATAGCACAAAAAATGTGTATTTTTAGAGCTTAAGGCGTGCCTCTCAGTAACTATTAAACATAATTTTTTTAAAATTTCTTTGCAAAACATATTTTTTAGCATATATTTGTATGAAAAGTAAGTTTAGATTAAGAATATACGTGTAAGATTTTGCTCGGGTCTCAAGAGGTTATAGATAGTACTTGCAGACAGACGGACACTGAGTTTAATTTATTCGATACAATGCACTGTCATACAAAAAGAATGCAATTACATGGCAGGAACCAAGTAGGTTTGTAACAGAATCTGTCACTTAACCCGCTTCCACACAACATTTGTGTTTAACAGGTAAAAACGCACCAAACACAGCATGAATTATATATTAAACATTTACATGCTAAATTTGGCTGGTTTCATTTATTTTCTTTCGAAAATTCTATAATTATTTGTTATCGTTGGCTAAAATAATTTATATTTCAAAGAATAAATATATAATATTCCTCGCTTTTAAATAGAAGGAAAACATTTCATATCAATATACAATCAAAGAATCTCTTTGTGAAATATATTTGACGTCATTTTAAACTGATTTATGGCGCAGAAATAAATTTATTTTCATTTATTGTCTAAAAGAATTAAAGTTTCTCGAGCGATTGTTGCGAATGGCAATGATGATTTAATTATAATAAAAATGGAATCGTATGCTTTTTAAATGAGCATTACATTTTGCAGGGTTTTTTTTTTAAATAATTGAAGCACTTCGAATTCGAATTCTTTTCTGATATTTTCAATGTATTCTCATTTCGATGCGCTGAATTTTTTGACGTACTCACACTTATCCGTAGCATTTGTAGTTTGGGATGTGATAGTGGGTGACGGACGGACTGAACGATTATAATACTTCCCACTTTTTACGTTATAAACGTAGTGTGGAAGCTAAAAATACAATACGATAGACAAAAACACAATAAAAACCAGGTAATTTAAACATATTTCCGATAGAACTGATATCAAATACATATGTAATAAATTGCGTTAGTTTTTTTTTATAATTCTTAATCTGTGCATATGAAGATTGCACGACTATTGTGTGACTTAACTAAAGCTTTAGTAGGCGCAGTCTAGGGGGAAAGAGTAATTGATAGTAATGCTCAATGGGAATGTTTCAGATGATGTGCGCCCTTGTTTTCACTTTTTCACGTGCTGCGATATCATTGGTCGTCAAAATAACCGTCATAGATGAAAAGAAACTTTTCTTTATATGCAAAGCTTTCTTTATAAATGATTTGAACAACCAACAGCACAGATAATAGATAGCATTTTAAAAATTTAATAAGTATAAAATAGTCTTTGAAAACACCTTTTCGAATTTCAAAACAAAAGTAATTCTTGACTAAAAATTAAAGCAAGACCGCTAGAGCTGTTGCCCTTCACAACGTGAAACAACCCCATTCGAGATGTGAAAACTTTTCAATATAAGTGCTCTTGATCAGAGTTCTCAAGTGTTGGGCCACTTGCCACTAGTCTAGCTCTAGTGCGCAGGTTGCAAGTGCTAAGAAGTGATAGGAGGACTATACACGTATCAACATTTGTTAAAGAAGAATGTTTATGGATCATTCCTCAGAAAACGTACAATTTGATGGGGACAATTTCAAAATAATAATAATAATAATGAAAGTTTTCGAAACTTTGGATTTGAGTTACACGCATATGCTACATTGGAAATATAGCATCGGTCCAGATCATACAATTAATATTAATTATTCTGATAGTAAGTCTTAAATTAATAATGTTTTACTTAGAAAAGTTGAACCCCCAAAATTAACATAAAATTATTTTATTGACGTGTTACACTTTGATAAAATTTCAGCTTTACTTTGGCACCCGGTGGCCGAGAGGTGTAAGCGACGAACCTCTCACCGAGAAGGTTCTTGGTTCTGTCCTTAAGCCCATTTCACACCTGCACAACTACTTGCAATTCCGTTGCAACTAAATGCAACTGCGACTCGTAACTTGTGGTAACCTGGTTCTTCGGGTTTCCACAAAAAATTATTTATCTCACGATTTGGCAAGTTTTATCTTTTTGTAAAACTTTTTTCAAACCATAGACTCGCTCTTATCTCATTGAAAACATTGCATGCTCTTGAGCGTGAAATTTTCGTTGTTCCTAAAAGTAATTTGTTTCGTTTGTATAATGGAGTCATCAGCCAGAGAGTGTTGCACGTGTTGAAGTCTTCGAAAAAGAAATTATGGGCTAGAAAATGGATTCTTAGAAGAAAGCAATTAGGTTGCTTTGATAATTTGGTGAGGGAACTAGCATTCGAAGTAAGTATATTTTCGGATTTGTTATTTTTATTTTATCAATAAGATTGGGTTACTTTTATATAAAAAATTTAAATCGCATTTTTTCCACATTAAACGTTTTAAGTTATATTGCATGGATAATTATTTAAAATTAAATCATTGTGTATTTTTATTATTGCATTTTAACCCAAACAATCAACCCATTTTTAATTACGCAGATTTTTGAATTTTTTTGCAAGCATGTAAAGTTGGCGTCTTAAAAAGTAAATAAACAACCAGTTGGCGAAGTCTGGTTCGTCACAATGTAGCCAAACAAATACTGAATTCTGATTGGCTAACGGTACATGCAACTTGAGATTTTTTCGTGCTCGCATGAAAAAATCTCACGAACTTGAGGCAACTTTTAAATGCATGGTGTCCTATGGGAGTTGCAAGTAGTTGCGACAAGGTGTGAAATGGGCTTTATCCTAGCCATACTATAGACGTATTCGTGCTAGTGGAAAAAAATCCTCTAAAAATCACAGGGGTGCCCGAGTACACTGCGATATACGTGCTCGTTAAGTCTGTGGAGTCGAAAGTCCCGACGGCGTAGGCGAATAATGTCGCTCGAAGTTTCGTTGGGTGCCCGCTCAGGTGTTGACCTCGTCACTCAGGGTTCTAAATTACGAGGAGTAATTGGCTGTGTTAAAGCTCCTAAAGTAGGCTAGAAATAGGCAGCCGGAAACGATTACATTATATTAGCTTTACTTTATTATATGGGCCGTAGTGAGCCTAGTGGTCAGCGTCTCGGTCTCGGGATCGGAAGGTCCTGCGATCGAGTCCCGGTACCACTGAAGACCTGCCGAGTATATGCGGAGTACGTGCTCGTTAAATCTGTTGGGTCCGAAAGTCCTCTAAGTTCCCATACCAACCTCTGGGGGTGACAAGCCAATTCTGGGGATCCTCTAGTTTGCCTCTGTCTCTAAAAATTAGATGGATCCTCTTATGTGTGTGTGTTGTCTGTTGTGTCTGTCTTACTTGACGAAGGTTTATAAGCGGGTCGCTGACCAAGCACACAAACCTGAATATATATGTCTACCAACCAACCAACCAACCAACTTTATTATATTAGTTCACTGCAAAATATCGTGTTACTACAGGTGGCCCAAAAGTAGCCAAACAGTTAATGTTGTACCATTGGTAAGAATTTTGGGTTATTTAGAACAGGTAATTAACATAGTCACGACCTCTTATGTGTGTGTGTTGTCTGTTGTGTCTGTCTTACTTGACGAAGGTTTATAAGCGGGTCACTGACCAAGCACACAAACCTGAATATATATGTCTACCAACCAACCAACCAACTTTATTATATTAGTTCACTGCAAAATATCGTGTTACTACAGGGTGGCCCAAAAGTAGCCAAACAGTTAATGTTGTACCATTGGTAAGAATTTTGGGTTATTTAGAACAGGTAATTAACATAGTCGTGATTAGTTTTGTTGGTTGGCTAAAATAAAGTCGTACTATAGCGTATCTTATCCAAAGAGTAGCAATTCGTGGACTTCGATTGGTTTAGTTTCGCGATATCTTCGGTTTATTAGATCTTACCGACCAGGCTATCCCAGCCCCGTTTATTTGTTTGATGGTCTAGAAATATGCAAATTTCACCAGAGGACGTAACTTTGAATCCCGGCGTCACCTTCCAAATATCCTATAAAAGGATTAGTGCTGGTGGAAAATTTGTACTTTTGGTTATAGTGTAAACCACGGCTGGAAATTTGAGCGAGGAGCACCGACGGTGGATCCTTAGGACCTACTGGAAGTACGAAAATGCGGACTGTGCGTACGATATGGGAAAGTGAGTTTAATTTGCATGCGCCTTCCCGTCATGCGATTTACAGCATCAGAGACAAGTTTGAAACCACGAGTTCCGTCGCCAATGCCTCGAAGTCTGGAAGACCACGTACGACGTTGACACAGGAAAATGAGATGAATGTAGCCCTTACATTCGTAAACAGTCCAAAGAAGTCTACGCGACAAGCGTCTCGGGAGCTGATGATCCCGAGGGCATCATTACAACGCCTGATGCACCAGCTGAACCTTAAGCCGTACCGCCCAAGTCTGTTACATGGCCTTCTTGAGGACGATCCTGACCGCAGATTACAGAAACTCTGTGAAATAATGCGCGATCAACTGATTGATCAACCAGACCTGCTTTCAAAAATAGTGTGGATAGATGAAGCCTGCTTTAAATTGTCTGGCCACGTCAACAGACATAACTCTGTGTACTGGGCCGACGAAAACCCACATGTCATTTTGACTACGCATTTAAATCAGCCAGGCGTCACAGTGTGGGGTGGCATATCCTGCGATGGTGTCGTGGGTCCTGTCTTTTTCGATGGAACCGTTGATGGCCCCAGGTATTTGGATATGTTGATACAAGTTGTTAGTACCACAACTGCAAGCACGGACCGACTTTGCGGAGTTGTTTTTTCAACAGGACGGTTCCCCACCTCATTATTCTTTGGTGGTCCCACGATAGCTGGATCTGACCTTCCCGAATCATTGGATAGGGAGACGGGGAAATATTGAGTTTCCACCACGTTCCCCGGTCTTTACTCCCATGGATTTCTTTTTCTGGGGAGTAGTAAAGGATGTTTATTTCATAAAACCCGCCACAGTACGCCAGTTGAAGAAATTCATCGATGATGCTTTTAAGGACATTCGTGACAATTTGAATTTGTGTCGTACTGTGTGTGAGAGTGTCAAGGATAGGTTACAGGAATGCATCAATGTCGAAGGTAGACAATTTGAACACCTTCGGGATTAAGAATGTAAATACAGGGTGGTTATCAAATAACGCTCGCTATTCGGAGAGGTCTGTAGCTTGAACGAATAATCCGAATGCGACAAACTTCGAGACACTTACTAATCAAGAAGGGGGGAAAGAATGCAATCATAAAAAAACCCACCTCGTCACTTGACCAGGATTCTAAATTAAGAGGCGTAATTGGCTATGTTAAAGCTCCTAAAGGAGGCAGAAATAGGCAGCCGGAATCGATTACATTACATTAAAAAAGACCGATTACAATAATCGCCGATAGATGGCGCTGATGCCGATGCAAACCCAATTGTAAACATTGGCAAAACCAAGAAGCAGTCATTTTAATGTAATGTAAGCGATTCAGGCTGCCTATTTCTAGCCTCCTTTAGGAGCTTTAACACAGCCAATTACGCCTCGTATTTTAGAATCCTGGTCAAGTGACGAGTTGGTTTTTTTTATCATTGCGTTCTTTTCCCCCCTTCTTGATTAGTAAGTGTCTCGAAGTTTCTTGCATTCGGATTATTCGTTCAAGCTACAGACCTCTCCGAATAGCGAGCGTTATTTTATAACCACCCGGTACATGTATGTAAATAAAGCTGTCACTTTTGACTATGGTTCTTAATTACGATGCCTGTCGCCAATAACTCTCCTGTAGCTCTAGTACTACGATAATTCAACCAAACTTAAACTTAACCTGTATTAAAATAACTGTTTCTGTATAGATAACTGTATACTTAACTAACTGTTAGGCTACTTTTGGGCCACCCTGTATAATGCATTTCACTTATATTTGATCAATTTATTATTATATAATTAAAACGTCATGTCCGTGGATACATAAATCATGTCCGTGGACCAAACACCATGGGCATGATGGTACACGGACATGATGAAATAGTAAATAAGGGCTCACAGACAGAAAAGTTTTAGGCTTAAGAGAACGAAATATGCAAACTAAGCTTATGTAACTTATTTCTTTCTACAAATAACAAATTATAAGTTTAAATCATTGGTTTAACTTCTTATATCTTGACCACAGAAATTAAGCTATGATATATTCAAAAGCCTTTTTTTAACGTAATAACTTCAAATAACTTTTTATCTACTGCGGTATTCAAACTATCGACTTGATACAACGTTTTACGTGTATTATTGAATACTAATAAGACTGAAACAGAGTACTGTTGTCCTTCCTAGATTTTTTATATATGCTAAATAATACGTTGTCCTCGGATATGACGAAAATCTGTGGGATATTTTATTTTCATAGAATTTATGTATTTATATTCGCTATAATGATTATTTTTTGTGTTTTGTACGTTCACGTAATGCAGATTTAATTGAAAAACAATATTTATTACAAAAACTAGCTTTATAAACCCGGCGTTGCACGGGTGTACCCTTAATAACCCTAATTAGTAGTTTTTTATATAAACTTTTATTTTATACCAATTGATCCCTCCACTGGTCCACTCCATCAGGATATTATAATCTCCCATTCTGATATAACGGGTTGATTTTATCCAGGCCATTCCAGAAGTTTTAGAGCTTTCCCATAGGCCCCTGTTCAAATTGCCAGAACAGCTACATGATATAACGGCCTGTTTCTATTTCACGATTAGCGCAAACTGCCCAAATGTGGTAAACATTCTACTTCATATTTCATACAACTCCATAGAGTTGGGGACCCAGTCGGTAAAGACTTTCGTCTTGCATGCGGTAGGTCCCAGGTTCAGGTCCGGGCATCGCCAAAATAACTGCCGACCTATAAACGGCTCGTGCAGCCAAAAAATGTCCGACGAATAATACCCGTATAGAGAAGGGCACTTTAAATATCCTCCAAATTCCCAACGCTGCGTACGATGTCGCCCTTAAAAGTTGCATTGGGTACCTACTCACGTGTCGGCTCGTAACTTGACTGTGGTTCTAAATTACGACTCCCGTTTCCAATAGCACTCGTGTGTAGCTTTAATGCGGCGATAATTCAAACTAACCCTAACCCATACAACTGGATGGGAATAGCTACCCTACGTTAAATTTTCAACTTCGCCAAAAGCCGCCAATGCCAAAATTCAATCGGCCATTACGCCAGCTTAACATCAGAAAATAAAGACATTCATTCTCTTGTATGTTTGGAAAAGTTTTATAAAGTACAAATTCCTTATTTATGCCGAATATATTCCTCCATATCTTCATTTCGTATCATTTCTAAACATCAATTAAATTCTGAATCATAATTAAAATCTAGATGAGGAAATATGATACACCATAAAAAAAATCAAAAGATTTAAAATCTACATATAAAATAAAATACTGATATTCAACTAATAATCCAGAAAATTAAACCCATGTGCTCTTTTTTTTCTCTTAATTTTCGTTCACGCTGAACGCGTTGAAATTTCTTTAAATTGAAATAAAGTATAAATTCTAATCTTTCAATGCTATTCCTATGGGGAAATCGGCTCACGTTTTGCACTCCTACACCCGTTTGGGTTCCAATAAAAAGTATCATATAGCCTATTCCTGGTTCTAAGCTACTTCCCCACCAATTCTCAGCCAAATCAGTTGAGCCGTTCTTGAGTTATAAATAGTGTAACTAACACGACTTTCTTTTATATATATAGATATAGAAAATTGGGATTTAATTTGGATTAACTAACCAAAACAGGCAACGCGGACATGATGGTGAGGCAGTCTACGGACATGATTTGTCATAATCTGTGGACACAAATTTTTATACAAAATATTTGATTTTTTTATTTATTCAACGTTAAGTATGTAGATAAAACGTTCATTTTCGTAAATTAATTCAATTAGAAGCACAACCTTTCTTCATGTGAAAGAATTCATGTGAAGATGCGGGGGCATTGTTTTGTACGTTTTGTGAGGAATGATCTGTATCTGATTTTTCAAGTTTCTTTATATTGACAACTTGGAGAAAATCATCCAGATTTATATCGGATGTAATATTATAGCTGTTTGGTGAATTATTAAGGCACCCGCGCAACGCCGGGTACATAAAACTAGTGAAAGGGGGAAAAAAGTTTTGACATTTTGATAGTATTTAAATTCATAATTTATTGATAATTAAATAGTCTTCACAAATATTGATTCCATGTTGTCTTAAGAAAACAGTGGTCAACCTCAAGGGAAAATATAACGGGTACCCCAATAACTTTTAAACACAATAATGTAAACGATTCTTCACGTTGATCAATTGAGTTTTCTTTATTCAAATAAATATGAACATTTATAAAAACAAATTGACTAGATAGGGATAATTCCCGAAGTCAATGAGGGAGGGAGTTCTCTTTTGAACTGCGAGTACATTTTGCTAATTGTGATTCTTGTCGATAGCATTTAACCTGAAGATACGCGTACAGATAAAAAGTGTTATCTTATTTTCTTTTCTTTTTGATTTTCAAAATCATTTCCTTGCAATTTATATTAGAGTGAAGGGATCTTAGTTCAGCCATGGCTAGTGCAAAAATCTATGAAAGGGGCGTCACTCTCACCTGGGAGATCGAGAACTTCGGCCTTCTTCTGGAGGCGGAGGAGATATATGGAATATTGTGGTCTCCTGTTTGGAAGGTGGAGCATAAAGAGAAGATTATACGGTATGCGTTGGCTATGAATCACACCGATGGACGCATTGTGTTTCATCTACGCTTGATGGAAGGAAATTTGGGAAAAGTTCGAAGCGATCTGTATATAATTTCCTCTTGTGGCGAAGTTCCGCTAAAAAAGTCATCCAATGATCTACCCGTTTTTTCCATTGAAAAAATGCTGTAGTCGGCGACAAAAAACAATCGATGCTCCCCAACAACGCTCTGACTTTTCGTTGTAGAATACGGGGGGATACAATGAAAAATCAGGAGTTACGTATTTGTTCAGTTTTGTACAGCATAAAATACCTATGGAACATCAAACAATTTAACTCATCCCGTTCACACAAGACATTCATCGAGCAAGAAAATTTTCTGTTCAACGTTTGTCTAAACGCGAAGAGTAAAATGGGTACTCCCATGGTTGTTACGATATTTCCTTATGCAAAAAAACATGTTTTCTTTGTGGACTGCACACTTTCGACCACTAATGGTTGTGAACGTATCAAAAACAAAACTTGTGAGTTTCCTCACGTCAAATGGACTTGTGATATTGAGAAGTTTTCTGAAAACAAAGAAAGGATCGATGTTCAATTGCGATCGATTGTTTCACTTTACAAAGATTGTCAAGTTGTCAAACACGAGAACGCTTCTGAAGCAGTTTCGGTCCCCCCAAGTGCACGGGCTGACGATTTCTTGCTCCTTTACAGAGAAGGCACGCTCAGCGACGCGACCCTCAACACCGAGGGGAAATCTTTCCCGACCCACCGAAGCATCCTGGCCGCCCGATCTCCGGTCTTCCGCGCCATGTTCGAGAAGGAGGAGATGAGCGAGGGTCGATCGGGGGTCGTGGACATCGACGACGTGGACAGCGCGACCGTGGACCGGATGCTGGTCTTCCTGTACGGAGAAAAGCTGGACGACGTGCAGTGGGAAGAGGCCTCGGCGCTGTACTATGCGGCGGACAAGTACAATATCCTCTCTTTGAAGCAGAGATGCGTCGACATCCTGAAGGCCGGCCTGGCGGTGGGAAACGCTTGCGACGCACTCATCTTGGCAGACACGCACTCGGACGAGCAGTTGAGGAAGTACGTCGTGGACTTCATCCGCGACCACCAGGAAGTGTTCTCTTCTTTAACGTGGGAGAAGTTAGAGGAGAGCAATTCTCATTTAACCACGAAAATCTTACGTGAAGTGTATGTAAAAAAGGGAAAGTAGTGAGTGACCAATAATGTGAAATGCAGATTGTGACACAGAAATAAACTAAATTATGTTAAATGAACTTCATATTATCTTTTTAAAATTGAACGGATTTATAAGTAATACTTTATTACCATTTAGAGAGTTTCAGTAAATAATATGAAAGATACATTCATAAATTGGCTGGTTTCAGGTGGTATATTTCCTTCCAGTTTTCATTCCTGCCTTCCGTTGACCGGAGCTCTGTTCTCGCGTTTATTGATTCGAGGATAGAGAAAGAATTTGTTTTCATTTTATCTTTTGTGTGGCCACTCAAGATCTGAAACATTCCCATAGGATAGGACCTCTAACATAAAAATTATAATTGTGTTCTTGTAAAAAATATTATTTTGAATAATTTACTTAGATTTATGAAACATGTTTAAATGCTTTAAAGATACATTTCCCTTGTGTTTTACCTTCTATACCTTTTAAGAGTTTTTCTCTTTTGTAAAAAATAGAACCTTGTTGACAGTTAGAACAGAAATTCGGACTGAAATCCGAACTGGCCATTCAAGACCTGAAACATGCCCATAAGATAGGACCTCTAACATAAAAATTATAGTGTTCTTGTAAAAAATATTATTTTGAATAATTTACTTAGATTTATGAAACATGCTTAAATTCTTTAAAGATACATTTCCCTTGTGTTTTACCTTCTATACCTTTGTAGCGGCCTCAGTAACCCACAGTCTACCAAAAGGATCCTCAAGGTGGAGATGAGTTACCTAGTATACTACTGCTATCGTTGTTATTTAGAATAGTGGTAGGAACGCAGAGATAAATATGCGCCCTCTAGCGTGAGGATGATATATTGAGGTTGCGCGTGTGGTAATCGCCACACCTTTTAAGGGGTTTTTCTCTTTTATAAAAAATAGAACCTTGTTGACAGTTAGAACATAAATTCGGACTGAAATCTTCACCTTGTCAATAACATTTTATTTTATTTTTAATCTTCCGAATAAGAAAAACTTGGCTAAAATATTCTCTAAAGTTCTTTTTTATGAGCACTGATTATTGGTTATTAGCATTAATTAGAGTAAAAAAATCATTCAATTTTATTCCCAAAAAAATCAGTAGTATGTTTGACCTGCTGCAGTGTATACACTGTTTAAAATGATGGGTCTAGTTGCAATACTCCCTTTTCTCCAACGAACATATAAAGTCCCATTCCGTCCATTGGCGACTCTCTGACAATCGTAAATTCGAGTAGAAGAAGTCGCCAATGAACTAGTCGGATCCCATATCTTAGTTATACCTTGGAGAATGGGAGTTTTGCAATTAGACCCTTCAAATATTTTATAATCAATCCTACCTATCAGCAGCGGAAAATATATTTTTATTTTTTTTATAAGAATTGTGACAAAAAAAAATTTATTTAGAAAATTAAAGATTTAAATTTGAGTTTTGATTTTACAGAGAAAATTGGAAAAGAAATGATGTCCGGTACAGGTCATGTAGCATATACGGTACATCAGACCTGAAGAAGTAATAGTCATCGATATATTAATATCTTTTTTTATGTTTAAGGAGAAAAATGAAGACATGCACTATCCATGAGTTTTCTTTATTTAAATGAATATATACATTTATAAAAACAAATTGACTAGATAGGGATAATTCCCAAAGAATGACACATTAGTAAGTACAGCATATTTATAAAAATGGTGGATGAACAATGTATAACGAATTATCATAAAAAATGAGTAGTTTTCAATAACTTTTAACTGAAAATAAAATATTTCAACAGCATTTAATGTAGAAGGAAATAAATATACATAAAATATTTAGTTTTACTCATGTTCCTTAAAAATAAAATTCACTCGAATGGGACTAACATTCAGAGTAAAAATACAACATTTATGAAATTTTATAAATACAGTAGCATATAATCGCTAGAATATAAAATTTTAATTCGTATATACAGTAAAACTCCAATTATCCGAAGCAATAGAGACTTAACCACATTCGAATAATCAGAAATTTTGAATAATAGGAGTGAATCGGGAAAAAAGCAAGTAATTTAATTAATTACTTAATAACTGTTTTATGCATTACCACACTGAAATTCAAATAAATTATAATATTCATACAAATTTTTGCACAACACTTCGAAATTCCTACAGCTAATTTTTATCCTTTAAACAATATCTTTGTTAAAGTTAAAATATTTTGCATCATGCAAGATAAATAGCATGCAATTCGAATATCGTAGTGATTATAATGTGATGCAAAATTTCACAAAATTTCAGAAATGATTGTATTGTTCCTCTGAAAAATTGAAATTTAAAAGGTTGAGTGTAAGAAAGAAATTCATTATTTAATGTATTTAATGATAGGAGGATATAAAAATTAATATGAAAGTCAATAGGAAGGTTAGTCTTAAGATCTTACTTCAAATATTGAAGTATTTGACAACCTTTATTTGTGCAGTCCTCTCAATTAGACTTGAAAAAAAATCCAGGCCTAGTGAGGGATGGTTCAAGAAAGTGACAAAGGTTTTAGTAACCCATTAACAACGATTGTGACAACAAAATTGCTACACGATTTTTTTTAAGTTTATCTAAATAAACGAAATATAAGTTAAATGAAAACCATAGTCCTAAAAAATTATTTTAGGACAAATTAAGTTAGACGAAAAATGAATTTAAAAATCTTAAAAGTTGACGTTTTTATCTGGAAATGGTGTTAATGGTATCCACAATGTTGTCATTAATGGGATAAACACACATTTGTTAACCCTTTTCAGAAGTTCTAAAACTCATTAAAAGACTTTTTGAATTTCCGTATCGAAACATTTGAACTAGTAGTTAGGTTTATTACACTAAATTCCTAAAGATGTTTTACCTGGAGCAGCATTTCCCGATTCAAATTTTAGAATTACTACTTATTTAAAAATATAAAATAAAAACTCTTAAATGAGGATTAATACTGGAAACTTAAGAATCCATCCAGAAGTAAAGCATTAAGCTTACACTTTTATTTATTGTGAAAATAGTAAAATTAAAGTTGACATCAGATCTGAAGGAGTTGATAAAGTTATGTACAAACAAATCAAACTTATTATAAGTGAATAATTTATAAATTTTATGTTTAAACATCACCAATTAAAGAAAATTATGTAAAATGCAATTACGTCATATACATTCTTAAAATTTGTAATAATGCCATCCTGGTATAGTATTTAACTTATACAAGTTTTTTCAAAGTAAAAAGAAACCTAAATTAAGAACTTTAAAACAAATTTACAATTCCATTAAAAGAATTCCCCTGTAAATAAACGAACACATTAAAGTAAAATGAAAGTATAAAATTAATGAAATTTACACATATATTTATGTAAATTAAATATCAGAGTTATTATTAAATAAAAGGAAAGATAATTTTAAGATCTTTTACAATCAATTATAAGTCAAATAAGATTATGGTTTACAGATAAGTGAGTTTGAAAATTGGAAAGTCAGAAACAAAATGTTGAAGAAATAAACTGAAAGGTGGGAGTTTTAAGAGAAGCTCTAAAACGAATAACAGATTGCAATTTGAGGCGTCTTTTAAAACAGCCACCATGTACAATGACAACTCAGATGAAAATCTTTGTCAGACAATGAATTACAATGTCTAAATTTACACATGAAAATTAACATGAAAGTCATCTGTATAAAACATTTGAAATGTAACTGGATTCCAGCGGATCTTTTGAGCCCCTCCTTCTAAACGGGTTCCAGCTGTTTCTTTTGTCACTTTCTTTACTACATACACTTCCAACCTGAAATATAAAATTAAGATGAAAAATATTTAGAATTACTAGTCAATCATATTTAGTATTACTAGGGTATGTCAAATAAAAGTGGCTTGGAATGGAGGTAGGAATAAGATAAATATGCTGCCAAGTCAAAAACCAATGCAAAAACAGCTTTGCTAAGTGAATCCACTGATCGCTACTATATTAAGTTTAAACTAACGCTTGGCGAATTATTTGCTGTACTTTGAGTGTTGTTATCTTCACCTGTACACTGATCAAATCACACTCTCATTAGTTTAGTGACAAAGAGATTTAACATTCGGACTCAAATAAATTTGAAATGGATTTACTAAAAATATTCATCTATATACATAAAAGGCAACTTCCGTTTGTTTGTTTGTTTGTTTGTATAAGACACGAGATCTAAAGAACCACGCAACAGATCGTCACGAAATTTGGCACACAAATTCATCTCATCTCCGGAACAAACATAGGCTAAGAATTTTTCGAATCAGACCATTCCTTCTATCGTTTTCGAACGTTTTTATTCGAATTTTCTGAAAAAACTACACCACTTTGGCTCAAATCCGATCTTTTTTTACTTTCCTGATGCCATCGGCTGAAAAAATTAAATAAAACTTTTAACGAAAACATTTAAAATTGAAAATGTTTATTTTATTCTGTTGCCATTACCTTCAGAAACTAATTTCATTATTTGAAAAATAATTGACATGTTTCAAGTGACGTAATTCCGCCAGTCTCCATTCCCGGATTTTATTGTGGGTTTATTTGATGATTTTTTCATTGATTTTTCTGTTGACTGCATGTATGCATATTTAAGCAATAAATGTATAGTTAAGCTATTGCTGAACTATGATGGTTAATAAAGGCCATCGTATTAGAGCTGCATATTAATGTTTTATGTATTTATTTTTTCGCCAAATACGTTGCCAAACTCGCCAAATTATTGACTAAAACTCGCCAAATGAGCAATTTATTTTATAAATAATTTATAAGCTGGTCGGTTGTTCGATGGCCATTGTGTTAGAGCTGTATAATGGGTGTATTTGTAGCTATATCTATTTTCTCGCCAAATTATTTCCCAAAACGTGCCAAATGAGCTAAAAGGTTTTGTGTATTTATGAGGGAATTGTGATGACATTTATGAGTGCATTTTTTAAAATAAATGTTTTAGACCCTTTTAAGATTTAGATGTTATTCCATTTTTAATTCTTACTGATTATTTTTTACTTAAATATGTATTATTTTTAATTTGAGCTTCTTATCAAAGGTATTTTTGAAATTATTATTAATCATTACTATATCCAAGTTGGGTAATTAAATGGAAAATTACTGGGTAATCTTCATATGAAAGAAAAAATAGTTAAATTGACTGTTAAATTATTTTTCCACCTCTACCCGTGCAACGTCGGGTATAACAGCTAGTCTTTTATATAAAAAGAACTGGATAAAAGAAAAAGTACTGGATAAAAGTTTTTTTTCAAAATTTTAAGGCTTGCAATTTCCTTTTCAAAACACTTAAACTCCCTTTTTGAGCTTCTTCAACGACGTAATGTATGTTTCCATCTTTTATCATCCTATATTCTAATAAACAATCAACCTTCAAAACTATCTCTACAATATTATAATTATACTAGCTTAAAATAACGCTCTTTATAAAACAAGTGACGATGTTCTCCGATGATCCGCAGATCTCAATAGCGGAATGCGAATTTCAATCACTCTACATCCAATAGACATTTTAATATTTCTCCATAAAACGTTGTTTAATGTTATGCCTATTGTTCTAGCAACCGAAATATCTTATTATTTGCATTATGAAAAGAAAATATGGACAATTTTTCGAATTTATAATTTAATAAAAAAGATCGGAAAATCCTTAAATGAAAACACGCAGGTGAGGCTATAGACCAAGAGCCTAGGGCCCCCAGACTTAAGTTATTTTCTCACGAATGAAATGTATCGGATTAGGTTCTCTTTTCATTTACTTTTAGTGTATACATACCCACTAGACTGTACCGACGGCCAATTTACAGGTATCAGACGCAAAAAGTAGGTAAATTATAAGTTAACTTATGTCATTTTCTCAAGGCTGATTTTTACGTATGTTTTAGAAAATATTGTTAAAAGTTAATAATCAATCTGTCAGACACTTTCCGCCGGCCGAAACTTTTACTAGACGCTTTAAACGTCCCTGTAAAGGTCAGACTTTGTCCCACGCATCTGGTGGTGCGATATAGCGCAACGTATTTTCTAACTAAAACAAAATTTAATTACATTGAAATGAAAATCTTTCTACGTTTTTTAATTTTTTTGGAGGGACTGTAATTATTAGTTACTTTTATGGTGACAGAAATAAAGCTGAGTCTATTAGCAATAAAAACGAAGAAAGATTATTATTTCAGTTTTAAATAAATTTTTGTTTAGTTAGAAAATACGTAGCGCTATAACGCGCCACCAGATGCGTGGGACAAAGTCTGACCTTTACAGGGATGTTTAAAGCATCTGGTAAAAGTTTCGGCCGGCGGAAAGTGTCTGGCTGATTGATTATTAACTTTTAAAAATATTTTCTAAAACATACGTAAAAATTAGCCTTGAAAAAATGACTTTTAAGTTAACTTATAATTTACCTATATTTTGCGCCCGATACCTGTAAATTGGCCGTCGGTCCAGTCTAGAGGGTATGCTATGCATACACTAAAAGTAAATGAAAAGATAACCTAATACGATACATTTCATTCGTGAGAAAATAACTTAGGTTTGGGGTCCCTGGGCTCTCGCTCTACTATGTTGCCAAACGTAGTGTAAGCTGTGATCTTGATTGGTATTGTTTTCTTTTTGCTTTTGAAGAAACCGACTGATTGACTGCAATACCCTGCACTAAAGTTACACTAGGTCGATGTCGCCGAGAACTAACAATTATTACTAGGCGTCATCGGTGGATACCGTGAATTACTGACAACGGAAAAAAGCCAATAAACATTGCTAAGCTAACAGATACCAAACTTAACTAATTTTTGGAATTTATAAGGTTTTGTGTCTTAATTTTTGAGTCTTCTTGACTCGTCTAAAACACAGGTCGTAGGCGCTACGAAGTCATAGGATTACTATATCAGTCACTGTTAAGAGGGACTGTCAGTCCCATAGAGCTAATGCATTAGTTTTGAAATCACAACTTTTGCAAAAGAATTGCTTTGCCATGTTATCCTATTTTCACCAGGTATGGGAATCATCATAACATCAATTTAAAACAAAATCGAAAAGAAAATAACATCCGGTTATTAAATTATTAATTGATAAAGTTTAAAAATATCAGCCAATACAGCCATCTGCTGTATATTTTTGGCATTTTAAAACTTTAAATATATAAATAAATAACTAGATAAAATTTTCCTTTGAAATTTATTTCATTTCGATTTATGTTGATTTCCATACCTGGGGGGAAAGGGCTAACATGGCAAAGCAATACTTCTGCGGAAGTTGTGATGTCAAAATTGATGCATTAGCTCTATGGGACTGACAATCCCTCTTAAGTTGTTGGGAAAATAACACTTACCGGACTGGGATTTCTGCTGGAAGACGAGCTGAACCCCGAACTGCTGGACGACGTCGATTTGGAACACATGGACATGCCAGCGGCTGTCCCCCTCGCATGCAACCCCCCCTTCCAGTTCATGGGGGTGACCACCTTCAGGCAGATGCAATTTCCCGCGGCTTTGATCAGCTCGGCCATCTCCTCGTGCGACGTCCACTTGGTGTCAGAGTCGTTAACGGCCGTGATGTAGTCGCCCTCTTTCAGTCCGCAGCCCTGTGGCGTCAAGAAAGGCGAAGGTTAGGGTGTTGTGCAGAACGCGGAGTCTTTCGATCGATGGTGGCGGTTGATGATTGTTTGGAAGTGTAGAAACGACCGGGAATAGGCACTAATTCAGATGAGTTGTGATTACTGAATATCAAACTTCAACATCGGTGCTCTAGATATTGTGATATTGAGGAATCGGCAGCTTAAGCTAAGTGGTACGCAGTTAGGATGAAAACTAATTTCTTTAATGTCAAAATTTAGTTGTAAAAAGACTGCCCAAATAATTAATCAAATCGGTACAGATTATTTATTTCATTGACCAATTTAGGCAGAAAGAAAATGACGTCTTTTTAAGATTCTAAAAAAAATTCTAAATGAAGTCAACGTCATGGTTATTCAGTCAACATCTGTTGCTGACCGTCAAGACTTGATGAAGCGACTTGTTTAAAGAAACTTCTGTTAACTAAGAGTCGCAGTGAATGGATTAAAAAAATTATAATATATTCGCTGAAGTTTTTGCAAAATCAAAGATCTCGGAAAACCTTCATTTTATTTTTTCATCTTCATTTTTATAATTTTTTCATTTTTTTTTAAATCTTAAAACAAAAACATTTTCAAAAGCAAAGGCATGTTTTCACTCAGAGACTCATTGTGAAAAATCCCATAGTCTTAAAGCACCATTACAAACAGGGGCAGTTGTCAGGATTTTCTATGGAATTTAGAGACTTTTTTCGACTCACCTCGATGTTGACTTCATTTAGAGTTTTTTAGTCTTAAAACAAGGGCAGTTTCAAACTCAAATGCATGTTCTCAATCAGAGACTCATTGTGAAAAATCCCGTTCAGCCCTGAAGCACCATTACTAACGGGGGCAGTTGTCAAGATTTTTGCAAGAATTTCTTTTTCGACTCACCTCGGCGATCCCTCCTATTTCCACCCTCGTCACGACGACGGGGGAGTCGTCTTTGACGCTGAAGCCGAAGCTGACCTCGTCGCTGGATTTCTTCAGCTCCACGATGCGGGCGGCCGTCCAGTGGCGTTTGGCAGAGAAGAATTTTAACGGGCCCTGTTGACACCACAGAACATTTGTGAGAATTGAGAAATCATGCTATGCTATTGATTCAATTTGAACGGATTACTTATATTCAGGAATAAGGTTTTGAGGTTTATTTACTGGCAAATAGTATAAGAGGTTTTGCACCGTATTTAAGACACGAGAGTAAGTAGTGCAAGAGTATTGATAATTAATTGGCTTAGAAATATTAGTAATTGGCCATAATAACAACAATGACATTCATTTTGGTATATTCTCCATGGAAAAGAAAACACTAAAGAAATCACACATACCAGCGCTTTGAATAAGTCATTGGCTTTATATTGGCTAAGATCTGGATCGGTCAACTTCAACTGGAATTTTGTTGATGCTGAAAAATATAGAACATCTTAGATTCATTGTAGTATTGCTGCTCGTACTAGTATTAAACAAGTAGGTTTGTAACAGAATCTGTCACTTAACTCGCTTCCACATATTTGTGTTTAACAGGAAAAAACGTGCCAAACACAACATTAATTCTATATTTAACATTTACAAGCTAAATTTGGCGAGTTTCATTTATTTTATTTCGAAAATTCAATAATTATTACTTATCGTTTGCAAAAATTAATTCATATTTTAAAGAATAAATATGTCATATTCCTCGCTTTTAAATAGGATGAAAACATTTCATATCAACATACAAGGATTCCGTAGTGAAATATATTTGATGTCATTTCAAACTGATCGATGTCGCAAAAATAAATTTATTTTAATTTATTGTCTAAAAGAATTAAAGTTTCTCGAGCGATTGTTGCGAATGGCAAATGTGATTTAATTCTAATAAAAACAGGGCCTTTAGCTATTTGTAATTCAAAGTTTTAAACGCCAAAATTAACTATTTTCATTAATCTTCTTTCTCAGATTTAAAAATTAGACTTTATCGTTTGCTAAATGTTTTTGAAGTTCGAAGAATAATGATGTAATCTTTTTTAATAAATATTTTTGTCTCCACAATTTCCCATTTACATTTCTTTCGAAAATTCACTTATTTATAGTTTGTTAAATTAATTTACAGTTCAAAAAATATATAATTTGTACAATTGATGCTTTAAAAATAAAAGCGAAACTTAGCATATTTTTTTATGCCAAGTTAGAATTCTCTATGTATATTTCTTCATACACATATATAGAACCATTAAAAGAACTCTATTGTGATAATACAACAATCCAAACCGAATTATATCACATAAATAAATATTTTTTCAAAAGTGTATTTTTATTTTAACAAAAGTTTCTCGTACGTTTAACGAAATGGCAACAGTGAAAATATTGAATATAAAATGGAATTTGCATGTAATTTCAATGTAGATTAAATTTTTAGTTATTTAAATTTTAAATAAGCTTCTAGTTTAAATTTTTTAATGAAATTTGGCATGTAGCCTAATCTGATTTTTTGCTTCAAAATGACGTATCCCACTTGTCTGTGGGACTTGTGGATGACAACAGTGAAAATATGAATAAACAAGTAGGTTTGTAACAGAATCTGTCACTTAACTCGCTTCCACATATTTGTGTTTAACAGGAAAAAAACGCGCCAAAACACAACATTAATTCTATATTAAACATATACATGCTAAATTTGGCTAGTTTCATTATTTTATTTCGAAAATTCAATAATTATTACTTATCGTTTGCAAAAATTAATTTATATTTTAAAGAATAAATATGTCATATTCCTCGCTTTTAAATAGAATGAAAACATTTCATATCACCATACAAGGATTCCGTAGTGAAATATATTTGACGTCATTTCAAACTGATCGATGTTGCAAAAATAAATTTATTTTAATTTATTGTTCTAAAAGAATTAAAGTTTCTCGAGCGATTGTTGCGAATGGCAAATGTGATTTAATTCTAATAAAAACAGGGCCTTTAGCTATTTGTAATTCAAACTTTTAAACGCCAAAATTAACTATTTTCATTAATCTGCTTTCTCAGATTTAATAATTAGACTCTATCGTTTGCTAAATTTGTTTGAAGTTCGAAGAATAATGATGTAATCTTTTTTAATAAATATTTTTGTCGCCACAATTTCCCATTTACATTTCTTTCGAAAATTCACTTATTTATAATTTGTTAAATTAATTTACAGTTCAAAAAATTTATAATTTGTACAATTGATGCTTTAAAAATAAAAGCGAAACTTAGCATATTTTTTTATGTTAAGTTAGAATTCTCTATGCATCTTTCTACATACATATATATAGAACCATTAAAAGAACTCTATTGTGATAATACAAACAATCCAAACCGAATTATATCACATAATAAATATTTTTTCAAAAGTGTATTTTTATTTTAACAAAAGTTTCTCGTACGTTTAACGAAATGGCAACAGTGAAAATATTGAATAAAAATGGAATTTGCATGTTATTTCAATGTAGATTAAATTTTTAGTTATTTAAATTTTAAATAAGCTTCTAGTTTAATTTTTTAATGAAATTTGGCATGTAGCCTAATCTGATTTTTTGCTTCAAAATGACGTATCCCACTTGTCTGTGGGACTTGTGGATGACAACAGTGAAAATATGAATACAAATAGAATTTGCATGTTATTTCAATGTAGATAAAAAAATTTAGTTATTTAAATTTTAAATAAACTTCTAATTTAAATTTTTTAATGAAATTTGGAATGTAGCCTAATCTGATTTTTTGCTTTAAAATGACGTATCCCACTTGTGTCTGTGGGACTTGTGGTTCTTTCTGTGAAAGTGGGTGACAGACAGACGGACGGACAGACAGACAGACGGACTGAACGATTATAAAACCTTCCACTTTTAGCTTCCACACTACGTTTATAACGTAAAAAGTGGAAGGTTTTATAATCGTTCAGTCCGTCTGTCCCGTCGTCTGTCTGTCTGTCTGTCTGTCTGTCTGTCACCCACTTTCACAGAAAGAACCACAAGTCCCACAGACAAGTGGGATACGTCATTTTAAAGCAAAAAATCAGATTAGGCTACATTTCAAATTTCATTAAAAAATTTAAATTAGAAGTTTATTTAAAATTTAAATAACTAAATTTTTTTATCTACATTGAAATAACATGCAAATTCTATTTTTATTCATATTTTCACTGTTGTCATCCACAAGTCCCACAGACAAGTGGGATACGTCATTTTGAAGCAAAAAATCAGATTAAGCTACATGCCAAATTTCATTAAAAAATTTAAACTAGAAGCTTATTTAAAATTTAAATAACTAAAAATTTAATCTACATTGAAATAACATGCAAATTCCATTTTTATTCAATATTTTCACTGTTGCCATTTCGTTAAACGTACGAGAAACTTTTGTTAAAATAAAAATACACTTTTGAAAAAATATTTATTTATGTGATATAATTCGGTTTGGATTGTTGTATTATCACAATAGAGTTCTTTTAATGGTTCTATATATATGTATGTAGAAAGATGCATAGAGAATTCTAACTTAATATAAAAAAAAATATGCTAAGTTTCGCTTTTATTTTTAAAGCATCAATTGTACAAATTATAAATTTTTTGAACTGTAAATTAATTTAACAAATTATAAATAAGTGAATTTACGAAAGAAATGTAAATGGGAAATTGTGGCGACAAAAATATTTATTAAAAAAGATTACATCATTTTCTTCGAACTTCAAACAAATTTAGTAAACGATAAAGTCTAATTATTAAATCTGAGAAAGGAGGTTAATGAAAATAGTTAATTTTGGCGTTTAAAAGTTTGAATTACAAATAGCTAAAGGAACTGTTTTTTATTAGAATTAAATCACATTTGCCATTCGCAACAATCGCTCGAGAAACTTTAATTCTTTTAGACAATAAATTAAAATAAATTCATTTTTGCAACATCGATCAGTTTGAAATGACGTCAAATATATTTCACTACGGAATCCTTGTATGGTGATATGAAATGTTTTCATTCTATTTAAAAGCGAGGAATATGACATATTTATTCTTTAAAATATAAAATAATTTTTGCAAACGATAAGTAATAATTATTGAATTTTCGAAATAAAATAAATGAAACTAGCCAAATTTAGCTTGTAAATGTTAAATATAGAATTAATGTTGTGTTTGGCGCGTTTTTTCCTGTTAAACACAAATATGTGGAAGCGAGTTAAGTGACAGATTCTGTTACAAACCTACTTGTTTATTTAAAATAAAGTTTCTCGTACGTTTGACGAAATTGCAACAGTGAAAATATTGAATGAAAATGGAATTTGCATGTTATTTCAATTTAGATTAAATATTTAGTTATTTAAATTTTAAATATACTTCTAATTTAAATTTTTTAATGAAATTTGGGGTGTAACCTAGCCTGATTTTTTTACTTCTAAATGACGTATCGCACTTGTTTGTGCGACTTGCGGTTCATTCTGTGAAAAGTGGGTGACAGACGGACAGACTGAACGATTATAATACCTTCCACATTTTACGTTATAAACGTAGTGTGGAAGCTAAAAAAATTACCAAACAATCATTTATCGACCAAAAGCTCTTAAATATCACCACAAACAACAACAACCTACTAAAGTTGACCCACTGAGAATGAATGCATCCTAAGCGAATTATATAAGAATCCTATGATACAAAAAAGTCGCATTTTTTTTAGCCCGATCGTTTGGTCTTCCATAATAAAGCGGATTTCGCTTTATCCTCCACTCACCCGTGACGTCGTTAACCCACAGAGTTGGCTCCCGGTGGGACATTTGGACCGGAAAAGAATATGGGCATTCCGAAGACACTGCGACTTTAAGTACGGACATCAGAGTTAAATTGATTTGACAAATTTGGATTAGTGGATCGAATGAGACCGAAGGAATGCCGGTCTCCAAACCAAAGTGCCTCTGGGGTATTAAAATGGAAAAAGTTATTTTCTAAGCCACATTTATTCATTAGAATTTTTTGCAAACGGTTTTTTTATATGATAAATGTAGCTGAATCACATGTTTCTAAAATTCCACTTGTTGAAATGGGTTACAATAATTTTTAAAATTTTTGATAAATGATTTTACACAAAACTTTTCCTACATTCTTGTACTTTAAACTGTATATAGTGAGTGATTTATTTGAAATAATAAAATATTAAATATTTCACGATATATTAAATAACCTAAAAACGAAACCTTTTTATATTTACTCCTAATACGTCAGAAAAAGACGCCATGGAACAAAAAAATATCCCTCAATGAGAATGTCTCAGATGATGTAATTCTCTTGTTTTTTCATTTTTATTCGTACTGCATTTCATTGGTGGCTTCGGTTTCACGTACTGCGATTTCATAGGTTGATTCGGTTCCACTCTCAAAATGACCGATGTAGATGAAAAGTAACTTTTCTTTCTATGCAAGCTTTCTTTAACAAATGTTTTGTACAACCAAAAAGCACAGCAAAAACATGGCATTAAAAAAATTTAATGAGTAAAATATTCTTAGAAAACTCATTTTCGAATACCAAAACATAAGTAATTCCAAGCAACAAATGACAACAAACAGTTGGAGCTGTTGCCATCCACGACGTGAAACAACCCTATTTTGGAAAAAAGTGAAAGTATCCCATATGCTTAAATTGAATGCCGTGATTTTCAACAATGAAATTCTAGTTCCTCTTATTAGCGAATAGGTAGTACAAAATGGTAATTTAACAACTTCTTTTCACTTACAATAACTTTCCTCAAGTGCTTCACTTTGTGCTATTGAATAAGGTACACTCAACAATATTGTTGTAATAAAAAGGACGAATCAGAGCGACGGAGTTGCGGTCTCAGTCTGATTGACCGAATTCCGTGATACTAAAAAAGCGGGACATTTCTTGCTTACTGAGAAATAATAGTTTTTTAAATAGATTTTTTAAAATTGAAATAAATGTCTGCTTTTAGCTTCTACACTACGTTTATAACGTAAAAAGTGGAAGGTTTTATAACCGTTCAGTCCGTCCGTCTGTCCGTCCGTCACCCACTTTCATAGCATTTGTAGTTTTCGTAGCCTTTGTAGTTTACAAATGCTACGGACAAGTGTGATACGTCAAAAAAATCAGCGCATCGAAATTAGAATACATTGAAAATTTCAGAAAAGAATTCGAATTCGAATTACTTCAATTATTTAAAAAACTGCAAAATTTAATGCTCATTTAAAATGCATAGGAAGCCATTTTTATTAGCATTAAATCACCAATGCCATTCGCAAGAATCGCTCGAGAAACTTTCTTTTAGACATTCTTTTAGACAATAAATTAAAATAAATTAATTTTTGCAACATCGATCAGTTTGAAATGAAATCAAATATATTTCACTACGAGATTCTTTGTATGTTGATATGAAATATTTTCACTCTATTTAAAAGCGTGGAATATTACATATTTATTCTTTGAAATATAAATTAATTTGTGCAAACGATAAGTAATAATTATTGAATTTTCGAAGTAAAATAAATGAAACTAGCCAAATTTAGCATGTAAATGTTTAATATAGAATTAATGCTGTATTTGGCGCCTTTTTACCTGTTAAACACAACTGTTGTGTGGA
Source organism: Oedothorax gibbosus (assembly GCA_019343175.1). Lineage (NCBI taxonomy): Eukaryota > Metazoa > Arthropoda > Arachnida > Araneae > Linyphiidae > Oedothorax > Oedothorax gibbosus. The sequence goes on from CM033278.1 coordinate 6,100,647, forward strand.
AGCGGGTTAAGTGACAGATTCTGTTACAAACCTACTTGTTTGATCATATAGATAACATTTTTTAATGTAAACATTGAAAAAAGGTAGGTTTGTATTTTCTATAAAAATATTTTTTTCTTAAATAGGCGCATTACTCGTAGTGAAAATTATCTTTTTTAATGAATCTCTAAATGTGAAAAGGATTCAAGTCCATCGGTGGATTACCGTACACGCCTTTCTGTCATTAAATGTTGATAGCAAGAATCGTAGGGGGAAAATCTCCAATACACCTAATCCTTTTACATTTAGTGTTTCAATATTGCAAATTTCCTTTCCGGATCTCCTTTTAGCTTCCACACTACGTTTATTACGTAAAAAGTGGAAGGTTTTATAATCGTTCAGTCCGTCTGTCTGTCTGTCTGTCACCCACTTTCACAGAAAGAACCACAAGTCCCACAGACAAGTGGGATACGTCATTTTAAAGCAAAAAATCAGATTAGGCTACATTCCAAATTTCATTAAAAAATTTAAATTAGAAGTTTATTTAAAATTTAAATTACTAATTTTTTTTTATCTACATTGAAATAACATGCAAATTCTATTTTTATTCATATTTTCACTGTTGTCATCCACAAGTCCCACAGACAAGTAGGATACGTCATTTGAAGCAAAAAATCAGATTTGGCTACATGCCAAATTAAAAAATTTAAACTAGAAGCTTATTTAAAATTTAAATAACTAAAAATTTAATCTACATTGAAATAACATGCAAATTCCATTTTTATTCAATATTTTCACTGTTGCCATTTCGTTAAACGTACGAGAAACTTTTGTTAAAATAAAAATAAACACACTTGAAAAAATATTTATTTATGTGATATAATTCGGTTTGGATTGTTGTATTATCACAATAGAGTTCTTTTAATGGTTTCTATATATATGTATGAAGAAAGATGCATAGAGAATTCTAACTTGGCATAAAAAAAATATGCTAAGTTTCGCTTTTATTTTTAAAGCATCAATTGTACAAATTATATATTTTTTGAACTGTAAATTAATTTAACAAACTATAAATAAGTGACTTTTCGAAAGAAATGTAAATGGGAAATTGTGGCGACAAAAATATTTATTAAAAAGATTACATAATTATTCTTCGAACTTTAAACAAATTTAGCAAACGATAAAGTCTAATTATTAAATCTGAGAAAGAAGATTAATGAAAATAGTTAATTTTGGCGTTTAAAACTTTGAATTACAAATAGCTAAAGGCCCTGTTTTTATTATAATTAAATCACATTTGCCATTCGCAACAATCGCTCGAGAAACTTTAATTCTTTTAGACAATAAATTAAAATAAATTTATTTTTGCGACATCGATCAGTTTGAAATGACGTCAAATATATTTCACTACGGAATCCTTGTATGTTGATATGAAATGTTTTCATTCTATTTAAAAGCGAGGAATATGACATATTTATTCTTTAAAATATAAATTGATTTTTGCAAACGATAAGTATAATTATTGAATTTTCGAAATAAAATAAATGAAACTAGCCAAATTTAGCTTGTAAATGTTAAATATAGAATTAATGTTGTGTTTGGCGCGTTTTTTCCTGTTAAACACAAATATGTGGAAGCGAGTTAAGTGACAGATTCTGTTACAAACCTACTTGTTTACGTTATAAACGTAGTGTGGAAGCTAAAATAGAATTTGCATGTTATTTCAATGTAGATAAAAAAATTTAGTTATTTAAATTTTAAATAAACTTCTAATTTAAATTTTTTAATGAAATTTGGAATGTAGCCTAATCCGATTTTTTGCTTTAAAATGACGTATCCCACTTGTCTGTGGGACTTGTGGTTCTTTCTGTGAAAGTGGGTGACAGACAGACGGACGGACAGACAGACGGACTGAACGATTATAAAACCTTCCACTTTTTACGTTATAAACGTAGTGTGGAAGCTAAAAGAGACCTTTGTGACAAAGTGTCATTACGTGTGAAACACGAAGCAAATAAAATGTTCATATACATTGTGAAAAAACTCTTTTGTCACTTATTATATTAAAAAAAAATTGTGTTTTAAATGCAGATCTGCCAACTAACGGCTCTAGTGCAACTTTAATTCAACCAACCTGTCAACTCTCCATATTTTAATCAATTTTTTCAGAAACCCCATAACTCCATGAACCATAGTTTTCGAGAAATTGAAAAAAACTGTTTTAACGGCAAACTTTTATCGAAGTTACTGAACAAAAAATATAGCAACAATTTTTTGAGCCGGATGAATTATTACAACGTTAAAGAGTATTCAAAAATTCATTTAAAATTGATTTAATCACAGGATGTGTGGGATTAAAATGATTTCTTCACAATACAGCCGGAAATGTGGCTTATACAATATTCTTTTCCATTTGATTAACACAGAGGCACCTTGAGATGGGGACCCGGGGTCATTCGGTCTCATTCGAAGTTAACGGAGAAGCATCCTAGTAATTACCTCGAATCGGGAGTGGTTCACAGACCTCCTGAAACTGGTCGATGTCCTCCCTGAGTCTGGACATGAGATTGAGCGACTTGTCGTTGGCTCGGACGAGAAGGTCGTGGAGACTATCTATGAGCTGGAGCTGCCGGCACATGCGGTAGGTCCGGAGGCATTCTTCGTGGGTCGACAGGCTCTGGAGAAGGTGGGCTCGACCTAAGGAATGGTTGTTTAATTGAGTGAAGAAGGAATGGAAGTAAAGATGCAGTAACCCTATGGACAAGTATAAAACGGACCCGCCTAGGGGGGATGCTACTGTTATTTAGTTACGATCTTCTATTTCACAACCGGTAGCTGAGCTCAAGCAATACCGCACCTACATTTGAAGGCCGGCGAACTAAGGTCCCTGACGTCATATTTAGGGTGACCAGACGTACTGCATTTCGCAGTACAGTTTAGTTTGTTATTCAACTATCTAGCTATAAAAATTATGCAAATAGTGTGTGTTTTTATAGTTTTTACAAACAAAAACAGCGTAAATAAAATAGGACTTATGGCAATTTCATTATGATTTCATATTCGAAAAGTTAATTGCTGAAACAAATCTGGTCAGGCTAGTCATATTAGTGAACCGATTCTGTATAGTTTTACCATTGATCATTCCTAACTTGATATCATATCATCTTCGAGATAAGAAGCATCAAGCCGAAATTGGTCAACAGTCAAAATCGGTCTACTAGTGTGACATTATGTTGCTTAGTTCTGAGGCCTTCTAATCTAGGTGATATTGGTTCAACCCCATTCGAGTTGTCCCACGGCCTACTCAACTACTAAGGCCGAAGAAGCTTTCCCAAACAAGCTCGGGGACGGACGGTCATAGTTCCGAGTGACGTTGTTCCGAAGATGAAGACAACCTGTCTCGAAACCTGTTCGGAACCACTCATTCACTACTGACCACAATTTTAGGATTCCGAATGCGTCCGAACTAGTTTCTCGATCTTCGGCACTGGGAACAGTGAAGTCAAAATCTCCGTCTGCGCTCATGTTTGAGAGAGCTTCTCTGGCCTTGTTATTGAAGTTGGCTGTGGTTGTCCACGTCTAGAACGGTCACCCCTACAGTGACCTCACAGCTACTTCAAAAATGTTCGGGTTTTTTTTCTCCCACAAAAATACCACCCGGCAGCTAAGAGATCCGCCTCATTTCAGTCCTCCATTCCGAAGAGGCCAAAAATTTCTAATTGTCCGTCGACTTTAAAGAATTTTGCAGTAAAGTTTTTTTTACCAATAAATGCCTTTAGCTTGGATGTATTCTATTGTTTTATCTAGACTATATTAATACTTTTTAAGACAACCATATTCCAAATAAATACCACCCTGTAAAGTTCATTTAAAGTATAAAATTTCCCCATTATCCATGTTAAACGGGTCTGGGACATAATCCCGAAAGCCGATATCCCGACAAGCAAAATCCCGAAAGCCGAATCCCGACAAGCCAAAATCCCGACAGGGTCGAAATCCCGAATGGGTTGAAATCCCGAATGGGTCGAAATCCCGAAAATAGATTTTTTGTCCATTTCTCGATTTTTTTTAAAATATTAGAGATTATTGTGTGTGAGTGAGTGGAAATGAGTGAGTGAGTGGAGTGAGTGGAGTGAGTGAGTGAGTGAGTGGAGTGAGTGGAGTGAGTGAGTGGATTGAGTGAGTGGAGTGGAGTGAGTGAGTGGAGTGGAGTGAGTGAGTAGGAGTGAGTGGGAGGTGGAGTGAGTGAGTGGTGAGGGTGTGTGAGTGAGTGAGTGGGTAGTGAGTGGAGTGTGAGTGAGTGAGTTGAGTGAGTGAGTCACTCTCACTCCACTCCACTCACTCACTCACTCACTCCTCACTCCACTCACCTCCATCACTCACTCATTCCATACTCCACTCACTCACTACCACTCACCACTCCACTCACTCCCCTCCACTCACTCACACTCCACTCACTCACTCCTCCACTCCACTCACTCATTCCACTCACTCACTTCACTCACACAATAATAATTTCGACCCATTCGGGATTTCGTCCTTGTCGGGTTTATGGCCTTTCGGCGTTCGGGATTCTGGCTTGTCGGGATTTCGGCGTTCGGGATTGGGTCCGGAACCCATGTTAAACAACTAAAAAAATACATACCTAGCCTCAGCCGATCATTTGTGTTCTGTGTCAAGAATTTCCTTTCATTATTCTTTGAATCGACGTGCAAGTGTTCCAGTTTATCTTGTGCGGTTCGGCTTAGTTCATCTTTAAAAAAAATAACATTAAAGCAATTTCAAAACAAATGTTATAATTTAAATAACGTATATTTAATAAACTATGCATACAATTTTGAATAAAATTCAAATTACTCACCTGTATGCGTGATTAAACCAAGAGCAACATAATAGTGTGCAAGTGATGTGTAGTATTCCATTTTAACATGCATCAGACCTCCCCAAGAGCTTGGAACTCTGTCTTTTATGGCCTTTGAGTTCAGACATTTATACAACTGTTTGTACACCTCCGATACCTGAATAAGATTATAAATAATTTATAGTATAATTTATTAAATGAATTAAAATAAAACATATGCGTCATTGACGAAATGCTACCGGATCATTTGAACATCGCTATGAATTTACACGCTGTATTCGTTAAAAATACTTGTAATACATCAAATAATTTTTCAAGATCACCATAGTAACTTGTCAAATTACATAATTAACAACAGATACTTTCGACGGAGGGCAGGAAAGCGTTAAATTTGAAAGCAATGACAGAAAGAACCAATCGCGCTTTGCAACTGATTAATGAAAATGAAGGGTCTAGTTACAAAATTCACATTCTCTTACGAACAACTAAGATGCAAAGATATACAGTGGGTAAAAAAAGTTTCCGTACGCATCCAGGATGTTTAAAAAAACTTTGTTTCAAAGAACTTAAACCCTTTAAAAAATCAAAAACTACGGATTTAAAATAGTTTATTTGTCTACTTACTAAATTGCATTGTCGTTAAAAAAACATTTTTCAATTTAACTTAAAAAATTAAAAAATAAAAATTTAACAATAAAAGAGATCAAAAAAAGTTTCCGTACGCTTTTAGAAAAACTAAGTAATGTCGTCATACAGACCAGTTCTGCAGTAAATTTTAGGTGTTGGAACCTAGTGATCTTCACAAACTCAAATATACAGCAGTTTTATCCTTTATTGATCATTTATATCCTTTTTAGTAAATTATGAAAGTTTCCAAAGATATTCGTGAATTAGTAATTAAATCTCGAAATGGAGGGTTTATCTCTAAGTAAAATAGCGAAAAATATCAAGAAACCGAAATCAACAGTTCAGTATATTGTTGAAAGGTATTACTATCTCGGACATTATGATGATCGACCTCGATCTGGACGGCCAACGAAGTTAGAACGAGTGCACAAAAGGTACATAATGCGAAAAATTCAAGATAACCCTCGTCTAAGCGCACCCAAACTTGCAGGAAGTTTGAAGACTGATTACAATATTGATGTTACGCCTCAAACTGTAAGAAATGTGATAAAAGAAAGTGGTTATAATGGTCGGGTGGCCCGGAAGAAGCCCTTCATCAGTAAAGTGAACCAGAAGAAGCGGCTCCAGTTCGCTAAGCAGAACGTTACCAGGCCACTGGCGTTCTGGGAGACTGGTCTTTTCAATGACGAGTCGCAATTTAACATCCACGGGTCCGACGGACGTGTTATGGTATGGCGAAAGCCAAATCAACAAATGAAATCATAGAATTTGGTTGGCACTGTTAAACACGGTGGTAAAGGACTCATGGTATGGGGATGTATGAGCCCTGCTGGAGTCGGAAACTTGACCTTTATTGATGGAATCATGGACAAATACAAGTATCTAGACATTCTTAAGGAGATCGTTAAGCAAAGCGCTTTGAAACTGAACCTGGGATCTGGATTTATATATCAACAGGACAATGATCCTAAACATACGGCCAAAATTTGCAAGGAATGGTGCTTGTATCACCTCAAAGAACAGCTGCATAGCCCCCCCAGAGTCCCGACTTGAACCTCATCGAACATTTGTGGGGTATAATCGGTCGTACACTGAAAGAATGTTCAATAAAGAACGTAAAGGAGCTGAAAGATGCTATTTAAGACATATGGAGCAAGATAACCCCAGAGACAATGAAAAAACTCGTCGGAGTGATGCCCGCACGTTTGAGAGAGGTGATCAGAAACCAGGATGGATCAACTGACCACTAAACAAAATTTTACCTGAAAATAAAGATATAAATTTACAGATATTTAGCATCGTACGGAAACTTTTTTTGTTAAATTTTTTGTTTCTTGAAACTCTTTTCAAATTCCTTGCCAAAGTATTGATGATTTCTTATTTTTACCTATTCTAAGTTATTCATAATTAAGTTTCCTATAAGAATATGTAATTTGTTTAATTTTACAATTGCATTTTCTTTGTAAATAAAAGTGTTATTTACAAATGCTATCTGCGTACGGAAACTTTTTTTACCCACTAGGATCGTCCGTTCATTAGCGAGTTCGTTCAATTGAAATAATGATCGTCAAAAGTCTCGATGAACGGTCAGCCCCAATATCTTAGTCCTATTTTAGCGAACTCTAGTATTGCAACTACACTCTTCAAACTTGTAATTGATGAGTTTGCTATTTGCGAATGATAAAAGTAAGTTTTTCATTAAAAAAGTTTCCAATTTCTCTAATAATTATTACCTGAGAAGCTTCTTGAGCTATGTCCAAACAATGCTGAAGCTTACGCTTTTCTGTGTCCGATATCAGCTTTTCAAACAAGCATTCTCTAGCTTGTGCCTGAAAGGTTCGAATAAGATTAAATATTATTTAAAACCATTAGAATATTTTTTACAACAAATATAAAATTTAAAATAAATGCATATTTATGTTGGTGACTTATCGCTAACATTTTTGTCAACTTTATAATGTTAAACGGTCGTTATTTTAGTCGTTAAACGGTAACATTATTTTTGTAAGTTTCTAAGAATAATATACTTTAATTACAACAGTACAATAATCGCATTAACATATATATTACGAATACAATCAATAAACTGAATGTATGTAATTACCTTTTAGTATGTCTTAAAAAGTCGTCAAGTAGTTTCTCCAAGCTTATGTGACATAGGCAGTGGTCTAGCTGGTGGTCATGTTTAGTTAGTTTAGAATTGCCAATAATCAATTTACACCCTTTGTGAGAGTTTTTTTTTATTGCGCTGTCTTTCCTGAGAGTAAATTAGAGTCACTAGATATTGGGATGTACTAAAATTGATGTACTAAAGTGACTACCCTGTAGAAATGGCAACCCGCGATCACCAGAAGTTTAGCCAGGTAAATCCCAGGCTGATTGCTATAGACCTAGAACACTAAAATGCTTTAGGCAGAGAAAGGAAGCGCTCGCTAAAACTACCGCTTTTCTGCACATATTTAGTACAAGTCGATGTGATTCCAGATTAAATCGCATAAGAGAGAAATACCAGCATCAGGTTGGAACGTCATACTAACGCTATACGACTGCTATAACAGACGGGCCTCCTAATTTTGAACCACCGGAAGGTGAAAAGGCCACCACATGAGGTGGTACCTAATAAAACCCCATATACTCATCGTACGCCGTGTCCATGACATATTTAACGTATCCTATTATTCCCACATACACAGAGCTTTTTTTTTTTGCCTGGATTATTTATTTTATCCGACACATCAATTTATGCGATGATGGTTGAGACGAAGACAGAACCCTGGAAGCTATCTTCCATGCCATTGATGCCCTAATCCACCTCGCATACCGGAGCAAATAGCATAAATGATTTTTACCAGCATCAGATCCGTGAGCATGTCTAGGACGTCTGGAGACAGGTCCGTGCTGGGCGGGTTGCTGAAGTTCTGCTTCAAGAAGTGGAACACCCCGGCACCCCGGAGAAAGTTATCCACGGCAGAGTCCATCCCCTCGCTCTTGGAGCGGTCCTGAAGGGGAAAAGAAATTATAGAACATATATTGTTAAAAAAACGTCAATCTTACAGAAATTTCCAGTATTTTCGACGGTATAAAATCATTTAGCTTGCTTTACAGTTTTCAAAAGTTTTTTTTTTCAATGACGTTACTTTATAGGGATAGCGTTGCAACATTGCTTCTTTTGGCTTCGGTGGTCTTCAGAGATTCGGTGGCCTAGTTGGTATGGCTCTTCGCTTGAAACATAAAGATTTTCGGGTTCGAATTGAGCCTAATGCAAAATCGGAGATCTTATCATATCACAAGATATTTTAACTAGAATTCATTGTATTTCATATAGGAAATTTCTGTCTTTTGTTAAAGATTTCTTCTGACTACTCAGCTTGCCAGGTAAAAACCTTAAATCGGCGGGATTTTTTTGCCGCGTACCGTAAAGTCTACATTTCGATCATCCTAAATCATACAACTTTTTAAATTTTTTGAGAAATTACAAAAAATGGAGGTTCAAATCATGTACTTGATTAACAGCCAACTATGATGCTGGGACCATACATCCACTTAAACAGCACTTCGAACTAATCAAAGACAAGACATTTACGTAGTAAAACCTTTATTTTTCAAATGTCAAAGTTCTATATATTTTAAGTCGATTCATTTGAAAAGACTGGAAATTAATATCGTTTCCTATATCTTATTTATACTTTAGACAATGTGAGTTTTGTAACTAGAATTAGTTTACACAAGGTCAAACATTAGTACTGGAACAGTTATATAAGTTTTTTTTACGCTGACTTTATTTTCTTACTAAAAAGGTATTTTCTCCTTTTTGAATACTAATAGTAAGATTTAAAAATAAATAAATTTGTAAGATTGTTATAAGAAAAAATTCTATCTTGTCCCACCAGGTTTGGGACAAAATAGGACAAAGGAGAATTTCAATAAAACTTAATTTCTCATATGTATTAAACTTTACTTAAAGTAATAAAACCATAGTAAAACATAAACTATAATAATGTCTGATGCCATCCTAATACATTTTATGAATCCTTGTTGTATATTTATAGTATTTATTAACTTTTAAAGGTTAAGAACCCATCTTTCCCCACTATCCCCTACTTCATATTCTCAATACAGTATTACAACTTCCACAGTCGTTTAAAGACCGCTCATCCCTTCCCATTTTTCCACGCATGATAGTTGAAATTGAAGATTTGTGCAATACCTGTTTGGCACCTATTTGAGTATAGACAGCAGCAATGTTGAATAAAATGCTTGCTTTTTCGAATGCTATACTTTTTTGCATACTGGGAAGACCAGTTAGACTGTCAAACCTAGGAAAGATACAAAAGAGGTCAATGTGCAAACGAAATACATTGCTCTATAGTTTGTTTATTGTTTTTTTAAGTATTTTTAATTTTTAAGAAACATTACAGCTATAACATGTTTACACAATATTTTATTACCCCTACACATAAAAATTACTTTTTATTTTGACTGAACTTATAAAGATTATAAATACACGAACTAATAAATTAGGTAAAATGAATAATATATTTAAAAATACAGTTGCAAAATAAATAAATTCCGGACGTAATATTTCATAACAAATTAGTTAAATAAAAAGTGTAATTAATGAAGCGATTTATATAATTTTCATCAATACATTAAAAGAGTAGTAGCATTTTGAATGTAAAACTGATTCAACCAAATACTTACCATTCAAAATGTAGTCCTAAATTTCTATGAGAAGCAAAAAATCTTTTATCGATATAATATAAAAGGTTGTAATAGTGAAAAAGCATTTTTACTCCTGATGCATCTCTGGAAGGCGTTCGTACACCCTAAAATTAAAAAAGGTTAAATCGGGTTAGCTTAAAATAACCGTGTCTTTAAAAAAAAATTGAGAATCCTTAATATGAAGGATCATGTGTTTATATTTTGCACTGAAAATTAAAATTATGTTTAAAATATGAAATAAATAATAACTAAAATTATATTGCTACCATTTAAAAAAAAAAGGTTAAGATATCGCGGAACTAAACAACATAACTTTATATCCCAAAGATTCCCATAAAAAAAGGAAGAATCTGCCTTTTATAATTGGAAATAAACTATAACAGTTTGATGAGTTTGGTTAAAGTCGCGCTAGAGAACACCGGAGCTAATGGCAAAGAACGAGTGCGATTTATTTCCTTTTACTAGCAATAATTGCTAAATTAACTTAAGCCCTTAACTGATAATTCATAGCTCATTTCATGAACTATTTCTGAATTAGTTAAATATTTAAACTTTTCAAATAAACATACAAAACTAAAAGAATAAAACCAGTGTTAAATCATTCAAATTTCCAAAACTTCAAAACAAGATAGAATAAAGGTATATTTATTAAATATGATTCTTAAATGTTAACATAAGATTCCTCACCTGTCTAATTTTATTAAGTTGCTGAATAGCAGTATCGAAACGGCTATCATCTTCACTGTAATGTTCCAAAATAAAATCCTAGAAATATAAAACGTATACTTCTAGAAAACTTCATGCATGAAATATTTCTTATGTACACCGTAAAACCTTGGTGTAACGTTACACAAATAAAGAGTTTACTCTGTAAAATCAGTGGCAACAAGTGCTTCCTCTGGTTTCTTGGAGGTAGTACACTAAATATACACTGTTAAAAATTTTGTGCTTGGTTTCACCATGATATTGGTTCCTAGTAACTGCAACGGCTGTGTGGTGAAATGTTTCACCTTTTTTTCGGTGTTTGGTTGAACCATTTTTCTGGATTTGGAAACAAAAACCTGAGAAATGATTCATCCTAATACCAAAAGTATGGTGGAACGTTTCACCATTCAGCCGTTGCAGCTACTAGGAACCAATATCATGGTGAAACCAAGCACAAAATTTTTAACAGTGTATGGAATAACTTTACACCACATAATTACTCCGAAAAACCGGAGATATGCTTCTACCGATTTTACGATGGAAAGTTACGCATATAATATTTATAATGAAAAATATATATTTTAAACTGAGAAAAAATGAATTCTTTTTAAAGAAAATAAAATCATTTGAGTCTAAATGTACGTTTTTATTGTTTAAAAAATCGTTTAAATATTGCCTCAATATTTTTCTATTTAGTATGACCAAAAAATTAAACTGTTACAAAAGACCCCAATCACCAAGAATAAATTTTAATGATAACAAGAAGTTTTGAAAGATTTAAAATAACTTGAATTAGTGTTACTTTAATATTTGCACAAATTCTTCAAGTATTTAAAGTATAAAGGGGATGTGGGAAGACAGTCGAAAAGAGATCTCTGCGATGTCTATACCCTAATTTCTAGTATTTTAATTACTTTGGAATTCATTACAAATGGCTAAATTGTAACAAAACATTAATATTTTAACGCTAGCAGTTTTTTAGAGAAAAACTTGTTACCTTGAACGGTTCTTTGAAGTCTATTTCTTTTGTTTCTTTCAAACCTAAGGGGACCATTGGCATTGTAGGAACAGAACTGAAAGAAAGAAATGTATTCCTAATTACTTAATGATTCAGGAAAACGAAAAAAATTATCTTTTAGGCTATATTATTCTTTAGTAATATTTTTGGGGAAATATCAAAATGGTATAACGATGGCATTTTTTTTATTAGGCTTACTAACATAGTATTTATGGGGGATGCGTTTGTATTGTCTTAAGTGACTCGAATACATACAACTCATATTGTACCATATTTTAACTTTTGAAATAACCAATGTAGGCATTGTTGTTGCTTTTTCAATAAAAAGAATTGGGAATATAAGTTCCCTCCATTTTTGTTGATACGGATAAAAATTTCATAAAAGTACGAAATAACTGTAATTTAATAAAATTCTAATAAAACCGACAGTTTTAAATTTTTTTATATATTTTGTTTTGCTAAGGCAAAATGCAGGTTAATGTTATAAATTTAAGCTTATAATATTTAAATGATCACAGTTAATGCATTTAGATCTTGATAAAATATTTATTTCAGTAAAGAAAAGCCATACAAATTAATTAAAAAAAAATTATGTTCTATAAAAAAAATTTATTAAATAAAAATAGACTGCAATAAAAAAACATTACAAACCTGTTATTTTGGTAAAGTTGAACAGAGCTGTTTAAATCGGCCAGTTGCTCTTTCAAAAGTTGAAGACTGGAATTTACAAAACTTAACTCTAGGGCGATTGTCTCCTTCAATTTCTTATTTGTTGTTGCTCTAAACGCAAATAAAAATATTACAATGAGAAATCAAAATATATGCATAGCATATGTAAGTAAATTGTATATACGATAACTACTTTAGGTAATTGTTGTTGTTTTTTTACGATTCGCTAAGGTATAGACATAAAAAAATATTTTTAAATTATTATTTATTTTATATTTGATACCATTCACTTTTCTCTCATTCAGGCAGTAAAAAAAAATTGAATCATAAAGAACTAAAATAGCTATTCTGTTTTAAATCTTACTAATTAAATCGTAAAAACTAGGTTCTAAGTAATATCATCAACTGCCGTTTTCTACTTTAGTTGTTATTATAATAGAAAAACCATCGAAGCACCCAGTTAATTTAAAATTCTAAAAGAAATAACTAGTTTCTTAATATTCTTCACAAATTAATTAACAATTATTTTTCATCTCTCGTGATTATTTTAGATTCGAAAATAATTAAATTTTATTCAATACATAAAGTAAAAAAATTACTCCGAACTGCTTCAAAAACTAAGAACAAATAAAAAAATAAATAATTGCATTGCAAATTAGTAAAACCTTGCCGTTCTGGTGATAATTATGATACAAGAACAAATTGTGCTAACATTTTATGACGTTATTCAAACGATTCTGAAAATATTAGTTTTTTCAAAATTATAAAATTAAGTTCTCACTATTTTATTTAAAGTGTTTGAATTACATCAAAATTGATTTTCAATGCAATTAAAATTCTCCAAGATAGTAATTTATCAGTGAGTACAAGACCAAAAATATGAAATGACTAGTCATGCTTCGTAAAAAAGAATTTTAGATCCATGGATAGTAATTTTGGAAGGTGAGTAGACCAACAACACGAATAAGCAGACGACGAAAGAAGACTACGAACAGGCCGTACAAATGAAAATCACGTATTTACAATACACAGTGTTTACTAATGATCTCAAAATTGAATTTGAATGTAATTCATGGAATCGCCGACAGATAGTAGATTTATTCCGTCCGACGTAAGACAGACGACAAAAAGTTATGAAAATTGGTATTGAGGTCATAGCTTTCTAACAAAAAAAGATTTTTAAGATCGAGGGATAGAAACCGATTTTGGAAGAGGGATACGGACTAGACGGACAGACAGACGGACAGACAAACAGACGAAAGACAACAGATGATCAACCGCATTTCAATACCTACAGCGATTTAAATGACTCAAAATTGAATTTCAATGCTAATTCAATGGGAAATTCGCCGACAGATAGTAGATTTATGTCCGTCCGGACGTATAGACAGACGGACAAAAAGTATGAAAGTTGGGTATCTGAGGTCATAGCTTTCTAACAAAAGAGAATTTTTAAGATCCGATGGATAGAACCGATTTTGGAAGGGGGGTACGGACAGACAGACAGACAGACGGACATCGACCGCATGTCAATACCTACTTTTTCATTTTTTAATTCTTTCGAATTAAAAAAAGAAAAGTAGGCTAATACTTTTTCATTTTTTTAATTCTTTCGAATTAAAAAAAGAAAAGTAGGCTAAAAATGTTGAATGCACACATCGAGAAGAATAGGTTTTAAATCTTTAAAAAATAAATTTGTGAAATAGCTTAGATTTTTGTTTCTGGCAATTACTTTGGCGTTTTCTTTCTTTTGTGTGTGTATGTTATAATGGTTATAATACCTTTCGAATGCACCATTAATGTCACAAGATCAATAAGAAATAGAAGGTAGGGTTTATAATTTAAACGTACAAATCAAATAATATAACACATTACCAATTTTTTTAATTCTTTCCTTTTAAGATTTTTAAAAAAAATTAACACTTTTACTAATCAAATTGACGATAAATGTCAACAAAAAAGTTGACATCAATTGAACTTTCAAAGCCTAACCACCACCAAGATATAAAAAAAATTATATATTCATTACAATACTTTAGTAAAACCCGGCCGATGTGTGACGTAATAGCACAAGACAATGGTAAATTATTAACTTATATAAACTCTTTTAGTTTTTCAAAATAAAATCTTTCATTGCTCACTATTTTAGTTATGTTTTTGAATTTACAAGAGAAATTTTTTTAATAGACAATTAAAATTACTCCTTAATAAGTATTCATATTAACTTTAAAAAATCATACTTGTAAAGCTTTTCAGCTCCATTCCTCATCATGGTCTGGTAGTTAATTTCTTGGTTTAGTTTTGCTCTCTGAATTTGCAGCTTTCCTCGACAAGTAGCCGCCAATGGGTCCGCTCCCTAATAAGAAAATCACATTATTAGTATAAAAAGTAAACAAAATAGGGGTGTGTAACCACTACTGATTTCCAATTAGCAATCAATACCATTTAAAAGTAATTATATCCCCCTATAAGTTAATTTCAATAACTGTAAAACCTAAAAAAGTTATATGACAGCTACCTTTTGCTAATGAGCCATTTTCTCAAAAACATTATTAGGATTTAGGATGTTCGACAGATACTAAAAACTCGTATACCAAATTTGAAGTCCGTAGCTCTTTTAGTTCGAGCTATAGAATGGTTTCAGACAAACAGACATAAGTACCAATATCCAAAACACATTTTTTCTTAATCAGCAACTTCCTAAACGTGTAGAAAACACAAAATTCCCATTTATTTTCGGACATTCGACCCCATCGCAATAGCTTCATTACCTTATTTCGTACTAAATAATTGAAAGTAAAAAAAGTTTAAAAATCTCTTAAATGAAACTGAAATTGTTTTGTAATGCTTTAAAATTTAAAGAATTCCTTTTCACGGGTCACAAGTTTATTTTTCTCTAAAATGAACAATGATTGGACTTTTTTTTTGCAAAATATGAAAACTATTATGTTTAGGCCTTTTAATGGCCAATTCAAGCGAAATATTTTATAATAGTTTTTTATTTTTTCAAATTTGATTGTTAAAAGAAAAAAAACCCGAAAATAAGTAACATTTTCCAGTAATGAATGGAAAACCAAATGCTAGTTACTTTTTGTGGTATATCATTAATTCAAATACGCATTGGTAAACAAAACCATTATGTGAAGTAAGGACGTCATTATGAGCACTATTACCTATTGGAAAGTGTCACAATTCAAAATAGGAAATGCTCAGAAAGTAAAAATAGTAGAAAGTTAAAAAAAAATACATAATAGTAGTTAGTAAAAATACTTAGAAAAAGGTTAATGACGTTTTGATGTCATTCACCGTAAAAATACCTCGAAACTATTTCATAAAGTTGCTATTAAAAGTCATTTGGTTCTAATAACTTAAATTCACCAATAGAAATTTTATTGCATTGTTTCACGACTCATAGATAGACACATGTATATAAACTTAAACTATTTAAATAAAAAATATTTAAAATATTTTATGATTTAAAAAATCTGGCAGAATGTCATATAACTAGTTATTTATAATTACGAAAGGTATACAATTTAAATTTTATTTTTTCTACATTTTTTAAAGAAAACTTCGGATATCTTAGAAGCAAGTGAAAAATTATTTTCAATAAGTCGGACTTGTAAGCACGCGTTGCGACATTATGGGTTCAACAATAAACAAAAAATATGAATCAATATTTTATTGACACTTTGTGTACTATTTATTAAAATATTTTTCTATTGTGCTTTCTGCTTTTTTAAAATCTGCAGATACGATTATGCTTCGTGGTTAAATATAATTAATAATTGTACACAGTCTAGTTGGAAATGAACCAGTGAGAGAACGCAGTGTCATCTTATAAGGGATAAAGAAGGATCATATGGTCATTTTTCTTAAATCCTTTGCTTATAGTTTAGAGCCCGAGCAACACTTTTATCAAGTAACGTTCATACCAACTGCATCTATTTTTGGAATTTGGCGACCGTTCATGTGAGACAGCCTTGTAACCCATTCGTGACTTTCAGTAATATGCTAGGGAAGATTGGATTACCAGTTTATCATTTTCTGAGAAATATGTCGATGTGTCGCCTGTGACCCAAACTCAACGGCATTCAGTAGATACTGGAATTCAATCAAATGTATCGTCTTACTATACGTAGTCCAACATTGATAAGGAGGTAATTGATATTGAAAACGATAAAACTAATTTATATAAATAAAAAAAATAAAGATATCCAAATTTTGTATTTTTATAAAGGTTTCATATTAATTAAATTTCAGTTTATAACTATTGTGAACGGTACGATTGATATCTTGAAATCTTTATTCGGCAAATAGATAATGACATTTTAAAACATAATTGTCATTTTATAGTATTAGTATTTACGAGTTCTTATAAGATTGAAATCTTATTGATCGAAGTATAAGAAAGTATCACGAGGTATTCAAGACCTTCTGATAAAATCCAAAAATTATTTTGTTTGCAAAATTAATAAAATATAATCAAACGTTGTCAGGGTGCATTTCTGACGAAAATTATTTTATTTTGCAGCTTATACAGCAATAATTCAACGTTAAACGTCAATGTATTTTAAAACTTCAATATTTAATAGCCAATAAAGTAAATATGGAATTTAGTTTTAAGTAGATAGATTAGTAAATCATTAAATTTCAACAAAGTGTGAATTTGTGCAGTGATTTATTTTGCTTAAATTAAATTAGTTATATCCCTTAAATATTTAAAAACTTTTCGTAGACTTTCACTAAATCAAAGAAACAATGACAACAAAAATATGACATCAAATGAACTTTCAATACTAAGCCACCACCACGATAAAAAAAAAAATACGCGTATACATATTACTACAAAAGGTCAATCAGTGAAGTAATTACACAAGACATCGGCCAATTTTTTAACTACACTTACAGGTACACAAACAACGAGTATCATCTGTCAAACCAAAACAAAAGAAAACATTAATCCCCTATTATCGAACCCTCTACACACGCTATTACATCACTACTACTCCGACATTCCCACACTTTCACGACGAAGGTAAACGTGAGTCATTTTTTTTTTTCATTCTGCCTTCTGTTGCTCCCAGGTAAGCGTAAGCGGACGAAATTTGTCGACGTTGTAACTGGCATGAATGTTCTTTCGGAATAAAATAGGTTTTAAATAAGTAATATAATGGAGGCATATAGAGATTAAACGACAGTATTCCATTTATATCCATAAAACTATTAAACATTGCCCTGACATTTTGCAGTGGTAACACAATATTTCGGAATATTTTCGGTCGTACTCCATTTTTCTCCATTATATTCCAGTATTCCATTGCTCCATTCTTCTTCTCCATACACACAAAATATATCATCTCAAGTGTTTTATCGCATGATTCGGATCAGTGTGATCATCATTTTACACTATCGGAAGAACTTTAGCAAAAATGTCGTTTACATCTTTGGCAAAGAAACGCATCGAGTAGTCGACACACCTGGCTCTTTTCTACCGGAAGCAACCTATGAGGAGGGACAGTAAACAACCAGCTAACATACAGTGGAAATATTTTATTTTGAATTCTTGTACATGGATGCAACTGCATGTCAGAGTTAGATAATGCAATCAAGTAGTGTAATTTCAAATTGGTCATCATGAGAAAAAAGTCTTTAACTTAATTTAAATAAAGAAACATAAGGGGTTTACAACTAAATAAGGATAAATGAAAGAAAGGTTTAAGTCTACAGGAAGAATTTCGTATAAGCATCTTTTTTACTAAACATTTAAAAGGATAAATGGTAAAGAGAAAAATTCTCCATTGGAATAGTTTTTTTACATTTAGTAACTCATTTAGTTAAACACAATGATTAACGCGGTATAGTTTAGAAATTAACCTATAAGAGAATGCATTTTGTTGAATGAGGAAAGAAATTCTAGGTACTATTTAATTATGGCATTTTGTTTTAAAATGCGATAGCGTAAATGTCAATATAAACGAAAAAAATATACAGACTTCCCTTCTTTCATTTAAATTTATTTTTAATTAATAATAAATATAACCATTACATATAATTGAGAAATAAACCGAAACTGTTAATTGACATTGCTAAAAAATTTCATATTTATTTTCAATAATCACCATCGAGGGATTGGACGATTTTATACAATTATAAACTTTTAAAAATTTAAAATCGAGAAAAAATACTAGTTAAAAAAGTTTTTAAATATCTATAGTTATGGAACAATAATATATTTTCATGTTATGGACATTTAAATTTGAATAATGTAAATCAAGTTCTGAAACTGAAAATGCCATCAGTTCTAAAATATAAAATTAAGTTCTTCATTAGCTAGCTTAAAAAAATATTTAACAAATTATGAAAACAAGTTTTGAGTGCTCCAAATTAAAATGTGTAATTTCTGTAATCTATTAAATGCAAAAACTGAATATTACATTAAATAGATTTTTAAAAAAAATAGTTGGAAAATATGAAATATCCAAACGACTCTAAAACTGAACCTTCGTATTCCAGAACTAATCTCTATGTCCAGAACACTCTTAAGAGAGATCATCGCACTCATAGCTGTTGACTCATCGCAATAGCAACATTGTTTCCAAGACGACGGACGCGTCGCTTCTCCCAACCGCCAATGTAAACACCCCGAGCAGATGCCATCAATTACACACAAAAACAATGGACGGGATCTTTTCGGGCTTACCTGCTTCAGCGTCTTATCCTTTACCGGAGTCCAAAACAGCAATTTAGCGCCCTCAAAGCGCTTCATGGCATCGGGTATTTCGGAATGTTCACCTATATTTTCACACACCGCAGGTGAAGATACAACTGTACCACCTGAGCTACCTTCCGACTGCTACAAAGAGTCATGGAACACTGGGCCTGACTTCCGGCCGGGCCTACCTAGGCCTCGCCCCATTGTTAGGCTCGTTTTCTTCTGTGAAACGCCCGCCATTTGAAAAGCCCTCCCTTGGCTGGTGATGATGAAAGGGAAGAAAAAACCCTTCTTGCATTGCAGCACTGGTAGGGGAGCGTTTATCTATTGCGTTGAGATGTTTTCTGATCTTTAGTGCATTGGTCATGTATTTACAAGTTTTAAAAACTAATACATAACCTTGTATCCATCCTGCCCTTAGTTGTGCCAAATATGCCCTTGCACACGATTTAAAAGGAATTGGAATATAGAAAACTATTTAGTTTTGTAGCATTTCTTAATATAAAAATTTTATTAAAACAAATTGCGATTTTAGATATTTTATCATGAAACCAACTTGTTGCAAAAAATATGCACAACCAAAAAAATTCATGGAATATATTTTATCTAATGTAGGTAATAACCATTTGACGTGAAGTTTATTTTGCTTAAACACCGTTATTTTTTCGTCACATAAAAAAAATCAAAGTTCACCATTATCGACAGTCAAAGTCAACAAGAAAAAAGAATTACTAAAGAAGAATATTCAAGCTAAGTTCGCACAGGGCTTCGCAACTGCTAAAAGCTGCCCTTTTTACACCAAAGGTCATCAGATGTACTTTGCATATGTATGCGTACACTGTTAAAAATGAAACCCTCGAAAATGAGTACTGGGATGTTCTCATTTTATTGTGAGAACAATATTCTCATAAACAAATACTTAGAAATTTCAAATTTGAAACCATACACGTTCTTAAAATTCATCAACTTCAAATCTTCAAATAGCGTAAACAACCACTCGCAACTGGCGATGGGACGGTGTAGTTGGAATGCGCATTCTGCTAGACTAAAAAAAATAACCCTAGAATTTGAAATTTGAATTTGTCTTTGATTTCTTATATTTTTACGATTTATTTTCTAAAATTTAAGATAAGACTTACTGTCGATAAATATTTAAAGTCTAGGATGCATTAATGTAGAATACGTGCAAGAGATGGAACAACAAATTCTTCATCCTACAACCTTCAATATTGAAGATGCCCTGTTAATTCCAAATTTTAAAATTTAAGAAAGAGAACTTCAAATATTATATCCATTTCTCCCTTTCTTTATTAATATTAACTCTTCTAACTATTATTCATAAAAAATCACCAATAACATAAATTTCAAACCAATTATGGCTTATCAAATGATCTTTTAATGGAAAAAAAATTAATCAACTATTTTTAATAAATTTAATAAAAAAACTAATAAAATTTTTTAATGAGCATATTTTTTAAGGTTTTAATATTTCGTACTACCCCTCAGCTAAACCATTACTCCTTAGATAACAAAAATTCCAGACGCAATTTTAGAACGCTCCATAATAAGCTCCCCCTTGTTGATAGTACCATAATTGGCTATTTATCACCGGTGTTTTTTCTCCAGGTAAGAGCATAATTGAAATTATTCGGCGCAGTCGGTCATAAGATTTCCTCCTTTTCGGAACTATCCAAGCTTTGCATTCGGTTCGAAAGGTTAATTTGCAGCTCAGTTGATGACACCAAAGGAGATGTTTTGCAATACCTTGTAGAAAAGGAGCAATGCTCCATTTTATTTGTGATTCGCAATCGAATAAGAATGGATATCGTAAGAAAAATGATGTTGTAACATGGAGTTTTTGTCCAGTTAAAATACGATGCTCTACATCATTGTTCTTGTAATTATATTTCTTAACTAATTTATATTACTCATTTGGTTATCAATAAAGATAATTAGAGTATGAAGATAGAAAAAGAATGTGTTTTCATATATATTCGTAAATCGTTGATCCAAAAATTGCGTAAAATGTTGAATGTGGGATTATGAAACTAGTGTAAATATTTAAAAAAATGAATTTATAATATATCGTGCATTTTTATGGACAGTTCATCATTTTGTAATTTATAATACAGAATCCATAGAAAACACTATGATAAAAACAATATTATAACATATAATATTTTATCTTCAGATGCTAAATGTTTTACAGTAATGCAATAAGCTTCTTTTGTAAGTATGTACTAGGCTTCTCAGAAAGTAGTAGTAAAGTAAAAACTTTATTTAGATTTCTAGTCTATTCGAACTTCTATTATAGAATTGAAAGATCTAAATCTTTTTATCTTTAAAGCATTCTACAAGTAAATTTAAAACAATGTTGTTAAGTTGCAAACATTTTCTATGTAAAGGTATACAAAAAGAAACTTCGTTTTTTAAAAACGTTTCGTAAACTAAAATGTTCGAAACTTCGTTTCGTAAACTAAAAATGCAACAACCTCAGCATGGTAATTACAACTTTCAACAACAAAAAACTCATTTTGTATTTAAAATTTTAAGTCAACAAATCTGTCGACCTTAAAAAATTTTAAAATGCACAGTTTTGTTTAATATTACAAAATCGTTTTAAATGCATTAACTTACTTAACAAATGTAATATAATAAACATTTTCTTTCAATAGATACGTAAATAGTATTTCTAAATGCTGTGTAATAAAAATAGGAAAATTCACTACGTTCTCTCAATAAATATCCTTAATTCATTTTAACGAGCACGCTATTTTAAAATTTTGTCTTATAATCTATATATATAAAAGAAAGTCGTGTTAGTAAGAGCATTTATAACTCAAGAACGGCTAAACGGATTTGGCTGAAAATTGGTGGGAGGATAGCTTAGAACCAGGAATAGGCAATAGGATACTTTTTATTCGAACCCAAACGGTTGTGGGAGTGCAAAACGTGAGCCAATTTCCCCATAGGAATAACATTGTAAGCTTAGAATTTATACTTTTTAATTCTGTATGCATATAAATGTATATGTATCTTCTGTATGCAATTCTGTATGTTTTTCTGTATGCATATAAATTTTAATTTACGCACAAGCAGAATACTTCTACTTAGTTTAAAACGTTTTAAGCTTAACTTAGTTTAAAAACGCCATCTGCATAGAAATATGACACATTTGAACGTGAAAGAGGTGATATGTCAGGTTCGTTGTCATTTTGTTCAAATATGACAACCTTCAGGTGTCATTTGTAAAATTATGAAATTCCATGACACATGTTTCAGTTGACACTGATATGATTGACAATGTTGAAACATTATGTCAAAATAAACTAGATACACCTTTTTGATGACAATTAAATTTTCTTTCGTACTTATGTGTGCAATTTTTTAATTTACAGTCAACAAAATTACGTTATGGACAACACAGACAGAGAATTCCAAAGGACACAGTATAAGAAAGCTAAATAATATTAAATACTTAAGTATCTATATAAAAATTATATCAATGAATCTTTTTTATTGTACTTTATTACATAAGTTTTAAGACTTTCATAGAATTATCTAAGGCGTAAATACAATATTTCCAATGAAAATAAAATTTTAAAATTTGATATATTAAGAGTTTTCCTTGATTCTTCCCACCTAAGCTGCCACGAGTTTTACTCCACGAGTATTCGAAGTAATAAAAAGTGTGTAGTATTCAAATGATCTTGTCTCAGCAGTGTCAAAAGGTTGTTGAGCTGCTGATAAAGAAGCATCACGTCGCACCATGCAAGGAATAGTGGCGTATCGTATATCGTGAAAAGAACAAGAAAAAATTTCAAGGGAATCGTCTGATGGTTATCATTTCCGTAGCATTTTATTGTAGAAAAATAAAGGATCTATTAAGTGGGTAATTTCAGATGACGTAATTTTTTCCAGTTTTCATTCTTTTGCTTCCGCAAATTCATTGGTTGTTTCGGTTTCACTTTCAATGCGCGGTAAAAATACTTAAAGATTTAATATTTAAGCACACGATAAAATATTTAGCATTTATAGGATATTTTATATTTAGCGGATATTTTGTATTTAGTATTTTTTTAGTATTTTCATAAAACTATTCTTCAGATTACATTACAACAAATTAAAAAATATATTTAAAAAAAGAACAAGAAGAGAACAAAGAAGACCAAACGAACAATAAGAGAAAATAAAATCAAAAGATACATTGTCCAAAAAAGAGAGTTCAAGAAAAGACACACTGTCCAAGATACACTGTCCAAAATACACTGTCCAAAATTACTTAGCAATTTCAATATTGTTTTTGTATTAAATTAAAATAATTCGATCAAATTATCACCAAAACAGACGTATAATGAGATCAAATTATCACCAAAACAAACGTAATTCCAGAACAACCAAAAATGAAAACGATACCCCTGGAAATGGTGTCACTCGGGACGTGAAACATGCGCATTGAAGTCCGCAACATCAATCGGTTTAAAATTTGCTTCAATCGCTAACTCTTCTAACTTATAATATTTTAGTATTTTTTATTTCGAATATTCATATTTCTCATATACACCACTTTTTCTTACACGGTGGGACATCGAATGGCATCTTTAACAACTGTCGTAATGACAGATCCTTAAAACGCACGCACGTATTTCTAAAACGAAATGCATATTACGGTTAAGAAGCACGCAAATGTAAATTATGAATGCATAATATCATATGTCACATCACTATCGTTTTCGAGCATGTTTTGCTTGTGTTGTATGGTATGTAATTGTCAAAACATGGTTTAGTTTATGCATCGTGAATTACAAAAGATGTTTTTGTATTTTGATGAAAAAAATAGTTAAACGCAGTAGGAATGTTATTCCGTTCGGTTGGTTATTTCTTTTTAGAATGGACATGTTAATTTACATTTTATTTGAAAAGGACATGCTAATTTTTTTATATTTTATTCGAGCGTTGATGATTTTAAATAAGATTATAGCTTTTTTTCTTTTTATTAAAGTAAAACATATAAAATAGTTTGTTTTGTATCACATGATATATGTATGCTGCTTAGGTATAAAATAGATATACTGTAATTTGTTTATTATATTTTTTATTTATCAAGACTGTCTTCCCGTGTTCTGAAAATTGGCCGTATAAATTAAAAGACAAATTCAAAGGCTAAATTAAAATATATATACCCTCTGTCGGCATACCTAATTTCCAGTTCATCTAAGTTTCAATGCTTAGATTGTCTTTTACAATACAATTATATTTTATATGTAATAAACAATTTCAAGAGTCCTCCTTAAACAAAACATTTATGGTGCATAAAACATTTCTAACTTTCAATACGAGACCTTAATTAACGTTTCGAGATGATCGACAAGGGTTTTGAGTCTGAGAAAAAAAATCTAAGCATAGGAATTACTCACCAAGTATTTATAACGTAGAATCGGGATACCTCCAAAGAATATAGCTTCAATGACAAACATAACTAAAAAAAAGTTTATTCCACCTAATTTAACCCAATTCCTTTACAAGGTGGAACATTTCTTCTAGTTTCTTATCTGCAGTGAAATGTGTTTTTAAGGAATTATCTTTATTGGATTACCAAATGTGTTGTTTGATTGAAAGTAACAAGCTCAGTGTTTAGGAAGTCTTCCAAGTTCTTAATTTACAAGGCTTCGACCGAATGGAGCTATTAGGTGCAAGTACTCTCAATGTCAGCGAAATGAGTTTTTCTTTGATAAGTCAAATGCGATTACAAGAAAAATTCTAAACTACTTCACGATCAAAAGTTGTCTTATTCCCTTCGTATTAACTTACCTAGGTAGCACACTAATGTGGGATCGTATGTACCGATTTGGGAAATTTGGGCAATACCCTTATTTGCCAACGTTATAATTTTTCCTTATCAGTTTTCCTTTACAGTTATCTCTACAAAATAAAAAACGGTTACATTTTTTGCAGGGAAATGTTTTTAAATTAACAATAAACATAATTTTGTCCTTTACTTAAAATCTATCCGTTAGTATACAGATATAAACACAACAGTGAAAAGATTAACCATGTATGCCAACTCTGAGATCAGCATAAAGTGTGGGTGGTAATAATCAAATGGGTTCACAAACAATAAACAAAATATTGAAGAAGAAAATATTCAAATCGCATTCGGAAGTACTACCCACGTTTGCATATAGATTGTTGCTAAAAACTTATTGCTTACCACTATAGAAAAAAAAAATCTAAAACCTATTATATAAAAGTTGTTCCATAAAAAAAATTCCAGATAGGTATTGCCGAAAAGAATACTCGTAGGAAAGTAAGTAAAAACAGCGCTTTAAAAACATCTTAATTTTTATCACAGGAAAAGTTCAATACGGTAAAAACGCAAGGCCATTAAAAAAACTGCTTCTGCTTATATTATGCAAATACATTTTTATAAATATGCCAAATAAAAGATGAAACTTCCGCAATATCAGGGAAACCTGCATACCATTGATAGCCATGGTCATTAAGTAATAAAAAAACTACCATGTGGAGGAAGCGGGAAAACCTTTAAGGCTCAATTTCATTCAGCATGAATGTGTCATTATTACGTAACAGAAAGATTACTTTCTCCTCCAGCTCAGGTATGGTAGCTGGAGTAAGTCATTCAAGAAAGTTCACATAGGCAGATGGACGCCCACTTCTTTTAGTTGTTAGATGTTAAACCCTTCTAATGGTACTGCATAGAATGGGCTGACGCATGGAATATGACGAATTGAACTGCATCTTACTTCTATGGAGAAATAGTCACCGGTTACTTATGCACCTTAGAGAGAGAGAAAAAAAGTACGGCTATTCTGAGAAGATTCTAAGCTATGTAAACCTAACCAAAACTAACAAAATAATAACCATTAAGAAAAACAAAAAACGTCACAATGACGCCTTTCATGTGTAATAAATTAATTTCGTTTAAATGATGACTTTTAATAAATAGGACTTACTCATTTGGTTGTGCATTCGAAAGAATTTGGACATAAAGGTTAAAAATCACAGTACAGTATGACTTTATTTAAAGAACATGCGAGTCCATAATCCGAAAATAGTCCATAATTCTCGGAAATCAAAATAGTTTTCTGACTTTTCTAAAGTTTCATACGAATTTCACGTTGATTCGTTGCCTTTGAGTAAAAATAATCGCATATGTATTACAAACATGGTTTTAAATGTAATAAAAATAAGCTTTTATGGACAAACAACAACAATAAATTTACAAAGCAAAATCTGAACTAAATTAAAAATTGCCGTACATAAAACTAAGGCGTAAATTAAGTGCTCCGCATAGTATGACTTTCTTATCATTAACAATTGTTTCTTCTTAATTTATGTTGGTGAAATAAAATATATGTTATTAGATAATTATATTCTGAGTTTTAAACAGTTTAATTAAAAAAATCGGGGTTTGAACGTAATAATGTTAAAGTGTTCTTTACATAGTAATTATCATATAAAGTCATTGATAAATACAGACAGACCGTTGAATGTGAGCCTCCGAATACGCGCATGACAAAACGATAACGTCTAGAAAACAAAGACAAAAAAAATAAAAAAAATATTTGGAATTTTTAAATGCATTTTTAGAGGTATGTTTTTGTCTCTTGATCATCTTACCCACTACGTTGGGTAAGGTGACGAAAACTACTCATTTTTAATTCGATATATTTCATAATTCTAGGTGAAACTAGGTTTTTGAGTGTCTTCTATTTGAACGTAATAAACGAGTTATAAATAACGTAGTTAGTTTGCGTGTTATAATCGTAATAAACAGGTTAGCGAGTCTGAAGCTTACGTTTGCCATCCTACCCTATCTTCCATTAGAGTTTCCCCAAAAATAACTTCAGGTAATACAATCTTATTTGGTCTTACGTCAAACTTTGCTCTTGACTAGATGGGCGGTGAAATCTAACATTCTTGAGAACCTACCGAATAGATGAACTTCGCACATACTTTATAATATGAAATTTTTAAATGATTATTCATTGTGGTTTGCAATGGAAGCAGGTCGCAACCATTAACAAGGTTAACGTTTCACTTTTAAAAACATTAGTGGTGAGTTTCGCATATTTTATAAAAGAAATATTTCGTTTTGCGGTTTTTATGTAGTTTTACCCGAGATGTTTCATAGAATTGTACCTAAAACTTAACAAAATAATTTTCTAACGCAATGATTTTATATTAAAAGGAAATACAAAGCAGCTAAAAGCGTGAGACTCTAGTTGGTTAGACTTTAGACCTTCAGATCCTCAGATCTAAAATGGGGACCCTATTTAAAACTTGCAAACTATAAATAAGTTGTGTATTTTAAAAATCTCTGAGCGGAAGTCCTGGCGTAAGTTAAATGTGTCGTGGTCCAATGTACTGAAACCACCACGCCATGTACATATACTCAAAGTTACTTTGAGTGGCCATTCATACGCCAACGACCTACTCACTTGACTGCAGTTCTAAATTTCAAGGCTTACTTGGCTATGTTACATATTTCTAAAGAGCTAAAAATAGACAGTTGATAAGTTTCTGAAACAAAAAAATAACAATTAAACTAACAATACATTAATTTTAATTGTACGCTAGAGAGAACTGCTCTGTGAAAAGAGAAACTCTATTAAATGTGAGTAGTGTATAGATGTGTCTGCCGCGCAAGCATAGTATTATTTAGAAACTGCTTCTTCAAACATGCATGCATGACAAGTATTTTGAAAATACGTATGATTAACCCTTTCAGTCCCAGTGATGCCATTTGGCATCATCATGTTTCTGATCATAATTTAAAAAATAATAGGGCTGACACCTCTATTGGTATTAATAAAAAATGTTTTCTAATAGGAAAAAGTCTGAAGAATCGAATGATGTGCTTTTGATATCATAAATGGCTATAGACGATCAGCAAATAATTTCTAAAATGATGATGCCAAATTGTCATTGGGACTGAAAGGGTTAAGCACCTTAAATAGTTTTTCTACCAATTTCTAATTAATCTGTTGAATTAAGTCTAGATTTCAAAAATCTGAAATAATAGGGGGGGGGTTCTTATCGCAAAAAATAATCTGCTATGACCTTTTGTGTTTTAGAAAGCAAAAATCTCAATTTGAAAATTGTTAATGTCATTAAAATTAAAGACGAAGAAAATTATAAATCCTATGTAAGCATTGTTTTATCTGCATTTTTTACGTTGCAAGCAACTACAACACAAATATCCTCTACATTCTCCTATGGGAACATTGCCAGTAACCACCTACGCTGAACTACTACTTCCAGAATTTCTTTTTCATAAATGCGTAATATTTGTTCTACAACGTTAATTCTTGTATTACTAGAGTTAGTTCTTAAAAAGATAATCTATTTTAAACTGCTATATATCTCTGAAAAGAAAAAAAATCGAAAGACTATTAAAATAACATCTAAAAAACGTTTTCTACTGAATATTTCTAGCCTTTAAGGTACCAGGTGTGAAGATTTGTAGACCAAATTAAGAAGAGCTGTAGAAAACATATCGACTTATTGGTTTATTTTTATTGATTTACACAAAACTAGAGCTACACGATGGCTATTGGCGGCGGGCTTCATAATTTGGAACCGCGGTCAAGTGACTAGGCCGATACCTAGCGGGCACCCAACGAACCTTAAAGCGACATCGTACGTAGTGTCACAACTTTTGAACTCCACTGATTTAACAAGAAGGGAGCATAAGAAAATGAATGGTAATTTATTGATAAAAAACACAAGTATCAGGTATAAGGACTTGTAGGCTACGAAAATAACGAACTATAGCAAACAAATCGTCGGACCGTGGCAATAGCATAATAATGTTGATAAAGGAGCGTTCTCTGGGTGGGTGGATCTCGCACTGCCCATTGCATTTTACCACATGCGTGCACACGAAAGAGAAGATAGTATACGTGGGACGACCCTCGCTTCTTAGAATAGAGAAAGTTGTTGAAAACTGACCTTAGTTTATTTTTTCGTTTGCTTTGACCTTAAGAGATCATTCTTCTGCACGGTTTTATTGAAGGGTTTCTTCTTAAAAAATATTTTGTTTGTTAAAAGAAGCTTAAGTCATTCAACTTGGAGTGGGTGTGCACTGTGTTGGGTTTGGGTTTCATCGCATCTTATCATGATATCTTTTGAGATTAAGGGTTGAGTCTTTGTTTTAGCCTTGTATAACTTTGAAGTTTGTTGATGAAGTAACTTTGAAAAAGTTTTTGTCCAACGAAGAATTTCTTACGTAAAATCACCTTCAAAGAAAGCTATACACGTGCAAAGTAAATACCAAGTTCAAAATCTGTTGTTCCTCCACAACAAACAAAAAATCATTATATGCCAAATAAACTCCTCCCGAAAAGGTTTCATATTAGCAAAACACGTACACCCTTTGAAAACATCGTTATGTAGTTAGTGTAGTTGTAATGGAATAAGCTTATTATTATACAAAACTAGCAAATTTATACCCGTTCTTCGCACGGATTAAAAAATATCAAATCGATCCAAGTATGTGTACCATATAACCTATTATAGGATCATAAACTTATGTTATTCTTCCCTCTCGTTATAAAGTATAAAATCCCGTTTCATTGCCTTAAAATTCCAAGATGAAAAATACGCTATAAAATGCACTCATAAATGTCATCACAATTCCCTCATAAATACATAAAACCTTTTTGCTCATTTGGCGCGTTTTAGTTAATAATGGCAAAAAAATAAAGACAAAACCCTAATATGCAGCTCTAGTGCGATGGCCTCTATTAACCATCATAGTTCAGTAATAGCTTAACTATACATTTATTGCTTAAATATGCATACATGCAGTCAACAGAAAAATCTATGAAAAAATCATCAAATAAACCCACAATAAAATACGGGAATGGAGACTGGCGGAATTACGCCACTTGAAACATGTCAATTATTTTTCAAATAATGAATTTAGCTTCTGAAGGAAATGGCAACAGAATAAAATAAAATTTTTGAATTTTAATTATTTTAAGTAAAAAATTATCGGATTTGAGCCAAAGTGGTGTAATGTTTTAGAAAATTCGAATTTTCTCTAAAAATAGAACATTTTGAAACCTGAAAGTTCAAAAATCATAATCTAAGTATGAACTACGCATTTGTGCCAAGTTACGAATCAAACAGATGTCTAGTTTAAGAGTCTATAAGTAATATACATACATACACAACTTCATTTTTATTATTATGGATTTGAAATAGTTTATGAGTTACAGAAATTCTATGTAAATATATGTCATATATTTCATTTTATTTCTAAACAGTAGTTGATTAACAATAGTTTATTATCAAAACAGTTGCCCAGTTTAACATTTGGTAGTATATATTACTTAACATATTTTGTAGAATAATCTCCTTTCGCAATTCATCTGGTAAAAAAACACTGCTTTAATAACCATTACACGTTATTATAGAACTTGAATAAATGTAAACTATTTTACAGTAAAAATATAAAAGTTACTAGAAAAATATTACATTATGTTCGCGAAATAAATACTTCAAGCTTAAGGTCAATTGTAGTTATCATTTAAACCCGGAATAGAAATTCAAGAGATTTGCCTAACCTTAATAAAAACAGTTTCATATAAAGCACAAAAATATTTTTTTCAGTAAACATAACAACTAGACCAATTAAAAGCTTTGTTAATCAGATAACAACTCAAGATTCCCAGCATCGATATCTTGTCCTTTTCACGGATCAGTTAGATTCGCCCATCAAACAAAAGCTGTATTCTTCACTCAAAAAAAAATATCCCTTCATTATTTAAATTGGAATATCCTGTGCATCACCAAGAAGGAAAAAAAGAAGAAAACACGGAAAGAATCGGTCACTAATAATAATCAACGGGAATATCAAGGGATGTGTGCTTAAGAAGAATGCAATTTTGCCGATGTTGGGTCAGACAAGCTTTTTCTTTGGACAGGGAAAGAAGTAGAGCGGTGGATGGTGTTATGAGCTACTGTATCTTCTCTTTTCTTAAAATGGGTTTCATTTGGTTTAAAATAGATTGGGATGCGATTCCTTCATATTGTTCAGAAACTCCTAGTTACTAATATAGCAGTGATTTCAATGCAGCTCTTAATATATCGTTTTTGCCAATCTTTGCGGAAAGCATATATAACATATGGATTATATCTTTTTCAAATTGCCTATTTGTGTAAGTAGGTAAACATAAAATGTCATTAGTAGTAAAAAGAGGCTATTGTTGCGCTATGAGAATTTTTTTTAATTAAAACTAAGACTTTTTGTCACTGTCGAAATGAGTTTTAAAAAAGTTATCCTTCCTAAATTAACAAATACGAAACGGGTTAATGTATCAATTAAATTCCGATAATTAAAAAGAAATTTTTGTACTAAAAACAAATTTAGCGTTTAAAGGTTTATAATAGAATTAATATTGTGTTTGGCGACATTTTTCCTGTTGAACACAAATGTTGTGTGGAAGCGGGCTGAGTGACAGATTCTGTTACAAACCTACTTGTTTATTTTTACAAAATTCACAATTCGATGGGGTTTTTTCTTTTTCCTGAATGCACTTATTCGAATATAAAAACTTTGTACAGCAAGGACATCAATAATCCCTTTAAACACCATGGTATTTTCATCAGTATATAGTTTTCACACATTCATAGAAGTGTTCCTGAAAACTGCAC
Organism: Oedothorax gibbosus; assembly: GCA_019343175.1. Taxonomy (NCBI): domain Eukaryota; kingdom Metazoa; phylum Arthropoda; class Arachnida; order Araneae; family Linyphiidae; genus Oedothorax; species Oedothorax gibbosus. Next base: position 6,132,627 of record CM033278.1, read on the forward strand.
GCAGGTTTGTTCTTCAAATGTGTTCTGTAGTGCGTATAAATAACTACTTTTGTCACGATGTATGTCACGACCTGGTTACTGCTTTTGGGCTCTCTCCTTATTGACCTTGGAAGTGTATTTGTATACAAAGATATATTGAATTTTATTCACTATTTGCCTGACCATATGGAAGTTACCCAATGCAAAAAGACGTATCTCAATTTACACCTGATCAACTAATAGCAGATAATACTTGTTAGCAGCATAGCGTTCGGCCAGTATTTCTAAATAGAAAGTACAAAGCAGGAACAATACTTTTATTAGAATTCAGATTTTTCGTTTTATCCAGTAATATATTTCAAAAGACATAGTATATTATTATAATAATAATTAATTAATAAACGACAAATTTTTATATGTGACCTGTTTTGCTCAGAACACTACTTAAGTCGTTGATTGAAAATTTATTCAGTTTCTATCATATGAAAGGAAAATTCATGTATTGCTTGGATATCAGTATAGTTGTAAAACATCTGAAAACTTGCGCCCGTAACTTTTAAATTGCTATGGCATGATAGAAAGAAGTTGTAAAGCTGCATAGAATGCTGTCCTTCTAGAAGGTGCAGATTTTAATATAAATGTAACAGAAACCTTACAAAAAATTTCTAAGACTATATAAATAACTACATTTTGGCATTTGGATAGCACAGAAAAAGAATTTTAAAGTCACAAAAAAAGCAATCCGAAGACGTTTTTAGTACCTTTGTACGGTTGACCATTTGTCAACATATTAAAGTGCATCCAACAAATATATTTAATATTCATTTAAGTTTTGTTAAACACTTTTATAGAAAGTCTTATTTTTTCAACGTTTCAAATATAGAACTCTGAAGAAAAAAAGATACATAAAATTGTGATCATTGAATTTAAAATTTTAACTAGAAGCCATTTTTAAACGGATTTCTCATTGTATTACAAAGACGAAGCCAGAAATATCCCTGACCAATGTTACACGAATAGTGTTCATCGAAGGTAAGGTACGAATAAATGATGTCATGATATGAATAGCTCTAAGAAATTGGAGGTTAGGTAGATACCTTAATAATGACTCAACTCCTTTTGTGCTGAAGCAGCATCGGTGTCGAAATCCTCAATAGCATGGGAGATTGCATCTTGAGAATTCATTGTAGCGTTTTGCTTCACCTTCGGTTAACAGCTTCGATGCGAAACACCACGACGGACCGTTATTTTGTATTTGTTCTTCCAAATCTTCTTCTAAATATCTTAAGGGTTTTTAAGGAGATTGTGCTTCATGAAATGTAATGCTTCGTGAAATTTTGTATTCTTATTCTCGTCATAGAGTTTTTATCAATGCAATTTAAGTCTTTATTTACTTTCGTAGAAAAATACCCTGATTTAATTCTTTCAAATTTATGTTAAATTTTCTTTACCAGTTAGACAAAAATTTCTCGAATCAGTTTACTAAAACAGTTTTGATTTAAGTGTGTAGGAAAACTTGGTACAATAGTTTATAACCAATACATCATATTATTTTGTAACAGACTGCATTTGATCATTTTTATGCAACCTCCTTATTGTTGTTAATTAAATATTTCTGACGATGTCTTAATTAGCAGAATATACGCTGAATCTAATATCATGATTGAAGTATCAATTAAAAAGTAGTTAGTTGTAATAAATAAGATTCGACAATTATAGTGGTCAATAAATATCGCACATATCAATTAGACTAAAGAAGCCGAAAAAACTCTGACGGCGTATTTTTCAGACGGGAAGGCTCCGAAAAACACTTAAAAATTATACCATTACCATGTCTCTTTAAAACACTAAAGCTAACTCCGAAAGTTGCAAAAAATATCTCAAAATGACGTCTTTGAACTTCATAAAAGTAGACTAACTATGTTGAAACTTAAGCATCTAAAAGAAAACATTTTGACGCCGTACCTTTTATCCGAGTGCGAAAAATTTCACAAAAGCACAAAAAAAACTTAACATTTATTTGGTCAAAAAGATGAGGTTTTCTACTAACTTTTTTGACCACAACTATAAACGAATTTTGACATTTAATGTCATTTTTTATCTTTTTGAGATAGCTCAAACTCTGTTCTCCAAATAGAACTTAAAGTGTCTTATCTATAGGTTAACAGCAGGTGGCTGATACCTTGACCTTCAAACTACCTCTCAGGTATAATCCGCCCGTATCACAATAGAACAGCATTGGTCATTGGCATCAAAAAATCGAACTTCGCCATTTTTTTTTCCTATTCCCTCCCCTCAAGAAAACAAAACGTATATTGCTTTGTATAACCTAGGTAGGTCGTTTCACTTGGACGATCACTTCCCAACCAATTTAATAAGATGAGCGGCTTTTTGCTTGACTTCATGATTTCTGGAGGATTCTTGAAACGTATTCTTCTTTTATTGATATTCTTCTATTGGTCATTCAAAGGGATGTTCTAGTAAATTTGACTATCTCAGCTCTCTATTTCAGTAATTAAGTTTTATTTCCGATTCGTGGCCTAATGTACCTTGATCATTAAAATTTCGACTTCACAGTAAAAAAAGTCTGTTAGAAGACTGAATATTTCTGTTATTTTACTACAGAAAATTTATACTTCCACTACTGCAGTTTACTGTAAAATCACTCCTCAATTTATCTAAATATACATTTTCTTGGTTATCAGGAAAAATCTGTAATAACAAATACAGATTGCACCTGGTGTGAACAGATATTTTTTCTGTTATCATAAGGGAAGACCGGGGCTAGCTTTCCAGTAGAGTAGGTTTCCAACACCTTGATTTTAAAAAAAATTACCGCTAAATTACGCCAGTGTTTGAAATGGCTTAAATTTTGTAACTAAAATTTGCTTTCTGACTTTTATATCTTTCTCCCACTAACTAAAACACGAATAGTTTAATTTACAAAGAATAAAAACTACTGTTGACTAACTTACCATAAACTTTTAAAATATAAGAAATTGAATACTGTTTTATCTTTTATGAGATTAAAAAATAAAACGATTGATAATAATAAAATGTTATGAGATTAATAAATAACTTAAAATATAGTTCCTGAGATAATCCTCGTTAACCTCATATTCTAATCGAAAAATCATTTTTTTTTAATTTAAAATTATGGCTTTGGATACTCTCATTACTGTGCTTAGAGATGAATAATACAAGTAATTCGAGTGAAAATTTACATTTCCGATTAAATATTATGTGAGGAAAGCAATTACATCAGCATTTGCATTTACTCATGTTTGTCAATGTATGGAAACTTTACGGCATGCAGGTATATGTACAGAAGGATAAGCCAGCCATTTCATTTTAGAAGAACAAAACCTCCAAACTTTCATCATATGTTACAAATAACAGGTTAAGAAATAGAAATCTATTTTTGTATTAAAAAATTAAGTTTAATGAATAATGTTTAAAGTTTTAATGTTACAGTTCAACTAAAAATAAGGGAAACGATTTTCGTAACAAATTCGAAACCTTAAGTTTAAAAAAAAATAGTTGCGTTCACAACTACAAATTATGAAATTTTAAAAAGTAAGTAAATGTTACATTTAACGCATCAAAAACTGTTTTTTATTGAAAAAAAAATATTATCTAGAATAAAATTTGCTGCACAAAGAGAATATTCGGGAATTTTCTAAGTATAGTTACTTTTGTTTAAAAAGAAACTTGTAACGATGTACACAACCAGGTAAATAAGAGCGAATTTAATATTACTGCAGTAATTAAAAAAAAAACAGGTAACTATGTGATATGCAAGTTGTGCTAGCATATTATACTTGTAACCAGATGTATAAATTTTCAAAACATTACACGGCAACTTATTTTGCTTGCAACCAATATTATAAAGCAACCGCGGAACATTATTTTTTAAGTTTTTAGGTACAATATAAGTTAACTTTATTATGGCATTTTACGTGTTTTGAAACAGTTTAAATTTATAACAGAAACTATATATTTGCATTAATGGCCGTAGGATTCTATAGACATTCTCACTTAAATATAGTAGATGAGGGGAAAACATTCATAAAGTTTAATTTCGAACCGGATATGGTTTTATGACCATTTATTAAATAAGTCAACCAACCATTCCTGGAACTGCGCAGTTTGTTTTTCAGAGTTTTTTTATACTTTAAATTTATTTGGAAAGTTGTTAACGGGTAGATGTTGAATAACAATTGCAGAAAAACAAATTTGTTTAACTGCATGTCATGAAATGACATGACAAATTCTTCCGGGAAAACCGTGCCTAATGAGATATTGATAGCATTTCCTCACCCAAGGCAAAAACTATCAAATTTTAACTGAAATGATCATTACCTATTTTTTTGTACGAGGTTTTTGCATTTACTCAAAAAATGTAATTTGACATTAAAGTAAGCACTATTAGAATTCTTAGAAGGAAATAACACGATGTATCGTGCAATATTTGTTGACTATTTTCTTTCAGACCAAATGATTCCAAAGTGTAGATTCCATTGTATTTTTGTAATACAAAGAAGCTTTTTAAAAAGATTTATCGGAAATTCATATAATTATTTTTGATACAGCTAAAAAACATTTTTGGTCTCCTTAAATATTATGGTCAATGAAAAAAAATCTTTATGTTAAAAACTTCTAACTTCTTTACACAAAGCATAAAATTTTCAAATATGTATTATTGTAATGACGGAAATTAGTATTAGTTTAAACAAACAGTTCTTTTCTCGTGTAAATAGAAAACTCCTTTACTCAAACAACAAATCTCTTTGTATTAAGACTATTATGATAAGGGTCCTCTAAATAGAACAATATGGAAGTTTTCCCAGGTAAAATACAGCTGCTAATTGAAAACGACAAATCAGAATCGGAAACATAGACTCCCTACAAAGCGTTCCGCTCTATTAATATGCATCGAAATTGAAAAGAGTTGACGTTCGAAAAATGTCGATACTAGTATTTGTTTATTCTGGTTTTTTTTAACGTTGATGCTTATTAAAAAATGAGAAGTTCGATTCGTTTAGGCGTTGGTGAAATTTAAAAAAGCGCCAAATATCACCAGAACGGATTTAAACCAAGCAATTTTACATACACTGCTCAAAACAATTAGAGGAGCGCGTGGTTTAAACCCTTTCACCCCCAATGATTCCATTTGGAATCATCAGCTTGCGATTTTTTTTTCTCACTAAGTTAAGCTTACAGTTATGTATCGTTAGGTGGAAGAATCGTGTCTTTTGAAGAATTAAATGTTTGTTTCTCTCTATATTAAAAAAGTAAGCTCTTTTAAAGTGTCAGCAGCCATAACATGATGAAATATTAATGTTAGAAATCCAAATTTTTTTTGGGAAGGTGTGTCTCCCTTATGCCTCGACCTAAATTTTTTGGTTTTTCAAATTTCCAATTAGTTTTTTAATTAAAAATAAAAATTAATTTTCCTCTATGTTAAAGTATAGGATTTGAAAGTGTCTGATGAAATATTGTTGTCAGAAACCCAATTTTTTTGGGAAGGTGTGTCTCCCTTATGCCTCGATGCCCACTTATTTGTTTTTCAAATTTCCAATAAGTTTTTTAATTAAAAATTACAATAAGTCAGCCACAAAAAAAACTTATTCCTTTTCTGCAAAACGGCTACAGAAAATCATCAGAAATTTGTGATTTTGTTACGTCCTTTTTAAAGAACAGTTGCTCTCTTTTCTGTTCTTTTAAAAAGAACAGTTCTTTAACTTGTTCTTTTTACATTGGTTTTGTGTTTATATATAGAAAAGGTTTACAGATTTTTTTAAAAAAATAATTTGGCCTTAAAATATATTATAGCAAGATAGAAGGTTTATAGATTAAAATTATGTAAAAAAATATAGTAAAAAATTATGACAAAACTATTTTAGATAAACATTTAACATAACAATTACTCTGAAAAATTTTATTAGGTTAATTCTGCTAAACTGGAATAAAATGTTTACATTTTTTTTATAAAAAGAACAAAAAGTTTTTTTATTTTCGGAACAGGTTACAACTATCACGTAATTTTATCTTTTTCGTGCAGCTGGCCGAAAAGATCGCGTTGTTCTTCTTTAATCTTTTTTTTCATCAGCTGGCAGATGGCTTTCTTTTTTTTTATTTAATCTCTTGGGGTTTTTTTAGTTTTTATTATTCGTTCGCAGCAAAACCGCGGTAAAAGAGTTTATTTTATTTTTTTATTTATCCTAAAAAATGTATTCTTATGCGAATAAAATAAAATTCGTACACTCGAATATGCGACAACATATTCCTTTTTGGTTTTTTAGAAAGTTTATAAAGATGTTTTAATTATGGAAGTGGAAGTATCAAGATATGAACATGTTAATTACTTTGGAAATTTAGAAAGAAACGCTTGTTAAACCTTGTTTCATGATTTGTTGTATAGCCAACATATTAAGCGAAATGTTTTTTTAGCTTCCACACTACGTTTATAACGTAAAAAGTGGAAGGTATTATAATCGTTCAATTCGTCTGTATGTCACCCACTTTCACACAACGAACCGCAAGTCGCACAAACAAGTGGGATACATCGTTTTAAAGTGGGTTTGAGAGCGATAGCGAGCAGAGGAAGAATCCAAGAATGCAAGCTTGCGACCCAATGAGATTGCGCAGAAATATCCAAGGGTGCGAGCTTGCGGCTGAATATAACTATATTACCAAGGATCGACATAATTTTGTCATAGATACAGATCTGGATGGCAAAATATGCATAGGCCTGTGCAAAGTTGGGTTAGAAAAGTTACGTTCACCAGCGAGCTGGCCGCGAAGCGGCTTATGGGAAACCGGGGGTTGGTAAGCCATAGCGAGCAGGGGGGCGAAATTGCGCAGCAATTCCGGGGGTTGGCGAGCGATAGCGAGCAGGGGGCGGAGCCCCCTAGTTAATTAAATAAAAATATGAAAAACATGGTACAATAAAATTCACTCTGAAACAATTTTAGCAAATAAATTGACCCTAAATTCTTCATGCTTGCATTAAATTATTGTTATAATTTATTAAAAAATTATTATTCCAATTTTTTCTCCCTTAATTTTTAGTTAAAAATTAAGATTTTCCCAAATGTTTTTTTACTATTTCATTCTAGATGCATAATGAATCTATTTCACAAATTTTAGATTTTTATAATAAAAAAATACAAAGTTGGGACTGAAAGAGTACTAACAAAAGTACACAAAGTGCTCCTGTTTTGAGCAGTGTAATTATTCTTCGAACTAGAAAGAAAAAAGAAAGAAAAAGTTTTATTTTTCAAACAGAATACATTGTCTGCCAAGGTGCCCCAGGGCCCTTCCACACGACACATAAAACTATACAATCGAAATCATCAAGGAAAATTAAAAAGCAACATTACAAATTACAATCAAACAAAAGGGGAGCAAAACAAAAAATAACTGCAAACAAATTTAGCAAAAGATAAATAATATTAATTGCATTTGAAAGAAAATTCATGACAAGAGCCAAATAAAGTGCATAAATCTTGTATGGAAAGCGGTTATAGGTGACAGTTATGTCACAAACTTGCGTTTTTCTATGAGAATTTCAATGAGTATTAAAGTAACAGGAAACCTGCTATTTTATTTCTTTTTAGAACTTCTTTAGTAATGGTTAACATGTTTATACATTTGTACGCAATTTAAACATTTTTTTGTGAAATACATTTGAACTGTCATGGTTATAGATGGTCTTCAGATGCTAATTTCAAGTTAAAATAAATTTCTAATTATTAAACTGATATGGTTTCGGAAAAACATTTAAAAAATCAAATCAAAGTTAACATTCTATATTCTTTCTCCACACTAAAAACGGCTTACTCAAAACTACTACAACAACCAGCCTTCTAAATCATAAATATTTTTTTGAGCCACTGACGAATGCTTTCCAAGCAAAAAGAGATGGCCAAGGTTTGAAAAAAGCTTAAATATAATACAAAATGCCTTTTAAAGAGCACCGGTGACCGCATAAAGTTCAAAACGTATCTGATATCTTGGATTACTTTTTTCTCTCTCAATTGTTAAAGACTTTGACCCATCATTGACCCTAGTGGACTTAACCTTCCGACGAATGGAGCTAACCTGGAACAGCAAAAGGTCAAATACCTTGTGTGTATTTTCCGGGGTATTTTTTAATACTAAAACTCTCTGTGGGATAAGCAAATTGGATGAAGTGCAATTTTATTTCACTGCAAAAGAATAAATTTTAATTTTTTTATTGCAAATTTAGTTTCTTTACATCTTTAAAATTATCTTTTTGCGGCAGATGGTTATAAATAACTATTCCATACTTCGAATTTAAAAATGTAGTAAATTTTTGAAATTTATAAATTTAAAAAAAAATTATGTATGTTGCTGGAAAACCTTACAGACAAGTTGACGGGTTTCTTCGTCTGTATGCCTCCTCAGAGGATTAATGCGCGTGAAGTGTCTTAATATCTAATTTCAAATATAGAAAAAACGTTATATAAATGTTATTGATAGTTAAACTTTGGAGGAATTCTTCTAATCTACATACATACTGGAATATTTGAATTTTATTATTCTTAAAATATCGTGAGTGAGCTACAAGAATTGAACGTAATTTTGGATTTTATAATCTTAAGATAAGGCCGAGCCAGGGCAAAATATAAAACTCTCAAAGCTTTCTGAATAGAGAAATTACAGTTTTAACTTTAGAAAAACCAAGAATTTGGTAAGAATTAGTTGTAATATTAATAACGTGTTCAGAAAAACCAAGATTGTTTTTAAAAGAAACTTGCTTTTCAAAAAATAAAATTACGTGAAAAAGTGATATTGTTAGTATGATAGGTCAATTAGTCTTCTGGTCATTTTTTAGCTTAATTAACTCTTCTGAAAGAAATATACGAGTATTTCAAACCAATGTTTCATATTCGGCATTAACAATTTGGCTTTATTATAAAATACAAAATGTAAGCTGAAATACGTACACTGTTAAAAATTTGGTGCTAGGTTTCACCATGATATTGGTTCCTAGTAGCTGCAACGGCTGAGTGGTGAAATGTTTCACCTTTTTTTCGGTGTTTGATTGAACCATTTTTCTGGATTTGGAAACAAAAACCTGAGAAATGGTTCAACCGAATACCAAAAATATGGTGGAACGTTTCACCATTCAGCCGTTGCAGCTACTAGGAACCAATATCATGGTGAAACCAAGCACAAAATTTTTAACAGTGTAGGTTATTATTCTCTCGATTGAGATCTTACATTTTAGAGATAATTATGATCCATTATATTTCTAAATTACGAAAGTATGAAACCCATTTCTTAAGGGAATATTTCAAACTCCTTCATTAGACTTCAATTAAAAATAATAGCAAATAATACGAAACAGAAAGATAACTATCCTATTCATAAAAAAGTGTCAGAGCAGTTTTTTTATTTGTTGAACTGAACACTTTGGGTAAAAACCTTGACTTCATCACTGAAAAAGATCAACGAACCCTCTGTACTTAGTTACTTACTCCAATCCAACCCTTATCCCATATAATCACTTAAGCAATATGGCCACATATGCATTTATTCCACGTTTTGGATAGAGACACAATCAAACGCGTGACTCTATTGAAGTTAGAATAAGATAGATATGTTTGGCGAGAGAAAAAAGTGTCTGAAAGTCGCCAAATTGATGTGATACTCCAATAAACAACACTGTGTATTTCCAATGATATTTCTATACAAAACTTCTCCTGATGTTCTTTAAGTATTGGTTATTAAATTTTTTTGAAAAAAAAATTACAGTTGGCTAATTCTAGTATGTAACTGTAGTGTAAGTCACATAAATTTAAAAAAGCTTTTTAAGTTTGAAAAATAAATCAAATTAGGTAAATAACATTACATTATTTAGTTGCAATAAGTGTAGATCAGCTATTTCACTAATTCTTTTTTCATTTAATGTTAAAAGTTGTAGTGATAATCACTTTTTACACAAGTGACTTACACTACAGAAAGGGCTATTTTGCGTGGAATTAGCCAGTTGTAGAAAAAAAAGCCGGCTGAGTCGCCAAATCGCTGTGATATAGATAACGCTGAGAAAAAAACAGACAGTGCCACTCTCAATGAGATTTCTTTTGCAAACGTCACATTTTTTTTACAACAATTAGTAAACTTTAAAAAAAATGGCATTTGGCGAATATACATAATTGCAGTACAATATTAAAATGAAAAGCCAACTTTATACCAAAAACTTTGTTCTTATAAATTATGAATTTAATTCTAGTATTCTAAGTATCACTAACTAATTAGCCTAGGAGTAGTTCGGAAGCGATCATGACTTCATATGGTATCCCAGTTGTTACCTTGGTTTTGATCCGGCGGCATTTCCAGCTTATTCCAACCGCCGTACGTGACTCTGATCCGGAACAGCGTTGTTGGCCATGTAATCTCGCGTGGACATGGCGGACCCTCAAGCCATGTGGCTATTCCGGACGCCATTTAATGAGTCGAATGTATTGTGTGACATATCATTTTAGTGTACTTATATTCTTTTCTAATATTGCCGAAAGGTAGCACAAATGTCACTTTCAATACATCGTACATTTAATTGTTTGACAATTGTTGGTATCTGGTATCAACAGTGCTTAACAAACATTTAAATTGTTTTATTGTTTTAAGGTAGATGGAGAAATTTGTTAATAAGGTATCATGGACAGAAACGATGTCACTCATAAAGGTTTTCGCAGAAACCTTGTTGGTTTGCGCTGTGAAAAACCCCTACTGAGTCAGAAACCTTCGTCCATTGTCCTAATTGTTCTTTTAATAGTGTCATTTATTCTAAACTATTTTCATATTTTTTTTAATAAACTTATCAATTGTATACATCATAAATTATAAATATTTATGTTTATTCATTTTTTTTCTATACTTTATGATTATTTTAAGCGTGTTAAATATTTATCATACTTTATGAAAATAAAGGATTTTGGAATCAATATAAAATGGACTTAATTAAATATCTATAAAATAAACTTCATTATAATTAATATTGAAAAATATTTTTTGGAAGAAGGTAAATGATGCTTTTAAATATTCTTCAGTCTGACTTCTTATTATAAAAACTAGCAAATTTATACCCGTTCTTCGCACGGAATAACAAAATATCAAATAGATTCCTAATATGTGACCATATACACTGTTATAGGATCATAAACTTATTATTGTTTCCGCTAGTTATAAATTATAAAATCCCATTTCATTGCCTTAAAATTCCAAAATGAAAAATACGCAATAAAATGCACTCATAAATGTCATCACAATTCCCTCATAAATACATAAAACCTTTTAGCTCATTTAGCGCGATTTGGGAAATAATTTGGCGAGAAAATAGATATAGCTACCCACACTCATTATACAGCTCTAACACAATGACCTTCTAACAACCGACCAGCTTATAAATTATTTATAAAAGAAATTGCCTATTTGGCAAATTTTAGTTAATAATTTGGCGAGTTTGGCAACGTATTTGGCGAAAACATAAAGACATAAAACACTAATAGCTCTAGTGCGATGGCTTTTATTAACCATCATAGTTCAGTAATAGCTTAACTATACATTTATTGCTTAAATATGCTTACATGCAGTCAACAGAAAAATCAATGAAAAAATCCAATAATATTGAAAAATATTTTTTGGAAGAAGGTAAATGATGCTTTTAAATATTCTTCAGTCTGACTTCTTATTATAAAAATTAGACATTTAACTATTAAAATCCCACTACGTTAAAAAAAAAATTTTAATCACAATTCAAAAAACATTTTATTTCTACTCACTTAAATATGAATCTAAACAAGTAGGTTTGTAACAGAATCTGTCACTTAACCCGCTTCCACACAACAGTTGTATTTAACAGGTAAAAAGGAGCAAAACACGTACAGCATTAGTTCTATATTAAACATTTACATGCTAAATATGGCTAGTTTATTTATTTTATTTCGAAAATTCAATAATTATTACTTACCATTTGCAAAAATTTATTTATATTTCAAAGAATAAATATGTAATATTCCTCGCTTTTAAATAGAATGAAAATACTTCATATCAACATACAAAGAATCTCGTAGTGAAATATATTTGACGTCATTTCAAACTGATCGATGTCACAAAAATAATTTTATTTTAATTTATTGTCAAAAAGAATTAAGTTTCTCGGGCGATTGTTGCGAATGGCAATGGTAATTTAATTCTAATAACAAACAGGGCCTTTAGCTGTTTGTAATTCAAACTTTTAAACTCCAAAATTAACTATTTTCATTAATCTGCTTTCTCAGATTTAATAATTAGACTTTATCGTTTGCTAAACTTGTTTGAAGTTCGAAGAATAATGATGTAATCTTTTTTAATAAATATCTTTGTGTCGCCACAATTTCCCATTCACATTTCTTTCGAAAATTCACTTATTTATAGTTTGTTAAATTAATTTACAGTTTAAAAAATATATAATTAGTACAATTGATGCTTTAAAAATAAAAGCGAAACTGCATATTTTTTTATGCCAAGTTAGAATTCTCTATGCATCTTTCTTCATGCATATATAGTGAACCCTCAAAAGAACTCTATTGTGATATTATAACAATCCAAACTGAATTATATCACATAAATAAATATTCTTTCAAAAGTTTTTTTTTTTTTAAATAAAGTTTCTCATACGTTTAACGAAATGGCAACAGTGAAAATATTGAATAAAAACGGAATCTGCATGTTATTTCAATGTAGATTTAAATTTTAGTTATTTAAATTTTAAATAAACTTCTAATTAAAATTTTTTAATGAAATTTGGAATGTAGCCTAATCTGATTTTTTGTTTCAAAATAACGATCCCACTTGTCTGTGGGACTTGTGGTTCTTTCTGTGAAAGTGGGTGACGGACGGACGGACAGACAGACAGACGGACTGAACGATTATAAAACCTTCCACTTTTTACGTTATAAACGTAGTGTGGAAGCTAAAAATCACATACTGCACTTTATCGACCGTTAAAATACTACATTTAAATATCAAAACGCATCGAAGCATACGTTCAGAAGATGTGACAGGTGCTTTGAAAGGCAATCAATCCCGGAAATTCAATTATTGAGAGAGCTCAATTATACTGGAACAGATTTAACAGCTGCGACACGTACAAAATGCCCTGACTACGTCGAATCCAAGTCAGTTGTCGGACATGTTGTGACCAGCGACTTGTATTACATCCGCGCGCGCGACTCGTAAAAATATACCTACTAACCATATTTATGATGCAGAAATATCTCTAAGTAGCAGCTGGATATGAAATGGAATTTTTTTTCTGTGAGTCAGAAAATTATACCGCTTATTTTGAGCTTAGTGCTGCTTCAATAACTCGGTTAATTGTTACAGTAGAAATATAATGCATGTAATTACAAGATAACTTTTGATAACGTATTATGTACGGAAATTTTGAATTAAATAATTTGGATCGTACAATACAGTTAATATATGCAGAACCAAACTCATATCTCTTTCACTACATTTAGATAGGACAAAAATATTAAAGTAGCTTTTTAAAAAAATGACAGTAAAACAATTGCGGCTAAAGAAATATCAGCATTTTGAATCGCCCTTTTTTTCTAAAAAAAATTAATTTTTAAATCACTTTTTAAATTTTCATTTTCGATGCATACTACTTATTTTTTAAATATTTATTAATTGCTCATCTGCACATTTTCAACGTTTCTAATCTATTCAATATAATCTTTTGTGAAAAACATGGTTTGCATTTTCATATTTACCAATACTTCATAGGTGTTGGTGTAATTTATAAATTCAATTGTAAGAATTTTAGCTTGCGTTGAAGTTATTTAAACTTGAACAATAAATACTCTTGTAATATTTTTAGCCTACTTTTCTTTTTTTAATTCGAAAGAATTAAAAAAATTAAAAAGTAGGTATTGACATGCGGTCGATGTCCGTCTGTCTGTCTGTCTGTCTGTCCGGACGGACATAAATCTACTATCCGTCGGCGAATTTCCCTTTGAATTAGCATTGAAATTCAATTTTGAGTCATTTGAATCACTGCAGTTATTGAAATGTGGTGATGTCCATCTGTCTGTCTGTTCGTATGTCTGTCTCTCTTTCCGTCTGTCTGTCTGTCCGTCAGTCCGTATCCCTCTTCAAAATCGGTTCTATCCCTCGGATCTTAAAAATTCTTTTTTTGTTAGAAAGCTATGACCTCAGATACCCAACTTTCATACCTTTTGTCCGTCTGTCTGTACGTCCGGACGGACATAAATCTACTATCCGTCGGCGAATTTCCCTTTGAATTAGCATTGAAATTCAATTTTGAGTCATTTGAATCACTGCAGTTATTGAAATGTGGTTGATGTCCATCTGTCTGTCTGTTCGTATGTCTGTCTCTCTTTCCGTCTGTCTGTCTGTCCGTCAGTCCGTATCCCTCTTCCAAAATCGGTTCTATCCCTCGGATCTTAAAAATTCTTTTTTTGTTAGAAAGCTATGACCTCAGATACCCAACTTTCATACTTTTTGTCCGTCTGTCTGTACGTCCGGACGGACATAAATCTACTATCTTTCGGCGAATTTCCCATTGAATTAGCATTGAAATTCAATTTTGAGTCATTTAAATCACTGTTGCCAAATCAACAATGGCATGAGAAACTTTATTTATTTAAACATATTTGAAGCAAAATAATATTTTCATGAATCAGTTTGGAATGACGTCATAAAATGTAGCACAATTTGATTATTTGAATATTCATTAATTATCTACCAAGAAAGCGGCAATGCATACTTTTGCATGCAATTATGCTTAGTTTTGATTTACATTTCTTATTTTTTAATGCAGTTCGGAGTATTTTCATTACTTTTGTTATTAATAAATATTTAATTATTCTTCGAACTACAAATAAATCACGAGCAGATGATAAATAATATTTAATTAATTTGCGAAAGAATATTAAGGAAAATAGTTGATTTTGGCTTTTAGAAGTTTAAATTATAGCTGGGTGCTGTGTTTCGATTTTTTTTCTAATGTGTATAAATCTAGTGTAGAAACGGCTGTTGATGATATTTACTTTAGGAACCTAGTTTTTCTTTCCCGATTAGAACTTCAGTAAGTATTTAAGTAACAGGAAAGTAGGCTATTTTAGTTCGTTATGAACTTCTTGTTTAAGAGGGATTGTCAGTCTCATAGAGCTAATGCATTAGATTTAGCATCACAACTTCCGCAGAAGTATTACTTTGCCATGTTAGCCCTTTTTCTCCAGGTATGAGATTCAATATAATATCGAAATGAAACAAATTTGAAACGTAAATGTTATCTAGTTATTTAATTATATATTTTTGAAGTTTTGAAATTCCAAAAATATACAGCAGATGGCAACACTATTTCAAAACTTTATCAATTAATGATTAAATAACCGGATGTTGTTTTCTTTTCAATTTTGTTTTAAATTGATGTTATGATGATTCCCATACCTGGTGAAAATGAGATAAAATGGCAAAGCAATTCTTTTGCAAAAGTTGTGATTTCAAAACTAATGCATTAGCTCTATGGGACTGACAATCCCTCTTAAACTATAGGAGAAAACTTGATATGTGAATGGAATTTACTCTTGTAAAAAGACTTGTGTAATTACTATCTTACATAAGTCTTTTTGTGAGAGTAAATTCCATCCATAAACTGTTAAGAAAAATAACAATTTAAATAGCTATTATAACTTCAGAAAAACTACAAGTAAATAAAAATGAACTTCACTTAAAGTCACGAAAATTCTATAGTGCATAAAATATAAATTTTTTAATCCGGTTTCGTATAAACAACGAACAAGCCAAATTACAGACAACTTCAGTCAGTACATGCATCTCAGACAACATTCCGAATAATGCATGTGTTTATGCATGAAATAATGCTTTTTAAGTGCCTGGCTCTGAGCAAAAGTTTTGGGATGTTCCGCCACACTTGTTTTTGAATCCGGCAAAATCGCCAGTGATTTTTCCAGTCAGTCATGCACAAGGAAACATCGCATATATAGCGTTTTCGATTATATCTCGAAATGCCAAGGACACCTGCCTGCTATATTCTAACAATGCAGTTAGTGCGAGTATATACGTACTGTGTATAAGGTCCAGTCTTATCGTAGGCGATGGTTTACGTTCTTTTTAAAGACAAGTTTCAGATCGTAATTAGTTACTTAGAAACTGGTCCTGTAATACGTTCCTTTCTGGAAGAGATATTTTACTATTGACGTAAAGACAATTTAGCTTGCAATGACGTAAATTTACATAATCGACTGCTGTTTCTAATATCAACTGCATAAGAAAAATTTTCTCACTCTTTAATACTATTTTAATAACACTTAAGTTATTTAAAAGACTCGTAAACAGTGACAGATGGCAGATTAATGTCTACTATGAAACTTTTCAAAAGCAGGTTGTTTTTTTTGTACATATAACCTTCATTCATTGCGTTGTGAATAAACTAGACATATCCTATTCTTAACTCTGAAAATTTAATATAATAAAATTTTAGGGTTAAGATGAAATATCGCAGCACTAGAACTACACGGGGGCTATTGGCGGCGGACGTCGTAATTTAAAACCGCATTCAAATGACGATCTTGCATCTACATACGGATATAAAAATATATATAATATAAAAAGTAATATGTTCTCTCTTTTCTTTCCATGGAATTCCCATTTCCACGAATTCTCATGGTAACTTGATTTAACGTAAAGCAGTTTAAAAATATCCGGTTTTTTGCCATTGAAGAAACAACTGCTTGGTCTTATTTTTCTCGTACTATGTGTTCGCAGCTGTTTGTTTCTCACTCAGAAAAACCGTTTTGGAATTATGTCTACTTTTAATGGGCAGGAGCGTGTTTTTTCTATAATGACCAAGAGCAGTTGTTGCTAAGAAACGTTGGGGGAACATCCGAAAGTCGCTTTTAGATGCAAATCATAGGAATTAAAAGTATGATTGGGGGATCCCCCGATCACTCCCCCTACGAAAACCTACCCCACCTGGATACATTGCTTCCTGAATAACTAAGGAAATGCGGTTCATTAGACGGAGACACGCGTCTTATAATGGAGACGTCAGTCTGGAGATGCGTAATTTATTCGTAAACTTAAATATATACGTTTTTATCAAAGATTGCAGTTGGTTTTGGCCATTAAAAAATTCAATGAATAATTGTATACATCGGTTTTATGAAATTCATTTGTGATAAACTTGAGGAATTTATTTATTCTTACTCATTATTTCCCACTGTAAATTTATTCCTATTGTTTATTATATACCTTTAGCTGAAATATAAATTTGATAATATATATTTTTTTCAAATATCAGAAGCAGGACTATAAAGTGATAGGTATGTAACTAGACAACATCTGTTACAGCATTAATCAAAAAATGTTATCGAATTAAGTTTTCAAAATTAGGAATATAGGATCTGTCTAGTTTATTCTCAACTCAATAAATGAAGGTTATATGTACAAAAAAGCCCTGATTTTGAAAAGTTTCCAAGGTAGACATTAACAATGCACGTATTGGGTAATAAATTATACGAAAAAAATAACTCAAATAAGTTCAATACGGAATGTCCTGAAAAATGCTTTACTTCTGACCACCCTATAGATTGCAATGAAAGTTTATATAACGGATAGATTTTCTGGAGACACCCCCTGTAAAATTTGCCAGTTTTGTTCCGGTTGAATTAACTTCACGTGGCACTACACGGCTATCGGCGATTATTTGAAATAAAGTCTTACAATAAAAAAAACTAAAAAATAATTCAAATTTGAGGCAGTTGGCGAGAATTTTATCGCAAATGCTTGGAAATCACGTGAAGGACAGGAAGACGGACAGTTACAGTTCAAAAATCTTGTTTATGTTTAGCCCCTGCGGAATAGGGTTACTACACCTCTACTTCTAGTCCTTCTCTATGGAGGGGGGGGGGGAACTAACTGAATTTGTGAAAGCACCGCAAAATCGAGAGTGTTCTGTTTGTGCGCGCCGCTTAACCAAGCGCGAATCCGGTGTAAGAAGCTTTTAAAGGGCGGATAGGCCGAATTAAAAATTCAGGCAGTGGTATGTCACGGCCTGTGATGTTTGCAGTTAGTTGTATAGGAAACTCCGACACTTTCTCCTTCGGATGAGTTACTCCGCTTTTTTTACTATTTAGAAGAAGAATCACTAAGCAAAAATATTTTTCTCTGAAGGTTTGATTGTGTTTTGTGTGAAGTTCTGGTGCTGTCCTCGACATCAGAGAGAAGTTCCAAAATACGATGATTCCCGGAACATTATTTGTATAGATACAGAAACTTTGTCACAAATATACTGGTTGCAATTGAAAGCTACTCTAATTAACAAACTAAAAACCAAACCGCAATTTTAAACTGTGTATGTGTCATTAATCTATTTTAAACTAACGCTCATTAGGTTTTAGTGCAAAAAGAATAGTGGAGTGGAATGCTGATGAGGCTAGTTATTCCCATTTTATCTTAGACTAAAGGCAATGATCGGAAAAAAGTATATAAAAATTTTAGTTGTTAGTGCTCTTTAGACATCAAATAGTAAGAACTTAAAAGTCCTAAGCTCGTAAGTGTGAACGTCCCTCTTAAACACATCCCTAAAAATTGATATTTTTATAAATTTGACCCCCCTACAAAGGTAAATCCATAACCATTCAGTTATTTTGTTTACAAAGTATTCAATACATTTACACGAATTCAAAATATTTGAACAAATTATGTATATTTACTATGCGTGTTGCTAAATTTTTGCGTCCTTTTTTAAAAAAATAATTTAAAAACTGCATTTGTTTTAAATTTCTCAAATTTTAGCTTCCACACTACGCTTATAACGTAAAAAGTGGAAGGTATTATAATCGTTCTGTCCGTCCGTCTGTCTGTCTATCACCTACTTTCACAGAACGAAACACAAGTCGCACAAACAAGTGAGATACGTCATTTTGAAGCAAAAAAAAAAAAATCAGGCTAGATTACATCCCAAATTTCATTAAAAAATTTAAATTAGAAGTATATTTAAAATTTAAATAACTAAAAATTTAATCCACATTGAAATAACATGCAAATTCCATTTTCATTCAATATTTTCACTGTTGCCATTTCGTCAAACGTACGAGAAACTTTATTTAAAATAAAAATAAAACTCTTGAAAAAATATTTATTTATGTGATATGATTCAGTTTGGATTGATGTCATATCACAATAGAGTTCTTTTGATGGTTCATTATATATGTATGAGGAAAGATGCATAGCGAATTCTAACTTAGAATAAAAAAAATATGCAAAAGTTCGCTTTATTTTTATAGCATCAATTTTACTAATTATTTATTCTTCACTTTTTCGAAAAAAAGTTAATGAACATGGGAAATTGTGGCGACTAAAATATATTTATTACAAAAAATTTCAACAATATTTTTCGAATTTCAAACAAATGTCGCAAACGATAATGAGTAATTATTAATTTGAGAAAGAAGATTAATCAAAATAGTTAATTTTGGCGTTTAAAAGTTTAAATAAGAAATAAATTATTAGCTAAAGGCCCTGTTTGGCGAATTTCTTTCTGATGTGTATAAACAGTGATTTTTTTGTTGAGCACAAATATTGTGTAGAAGCGGTTTAAGTGACAGATTCTGTAACAAACCTACTTGTATTTTAATGCAGCACTTATGAAACCTAGCAAGGATACGAAATACATCTCGAATCCCACCTCACTGCGACAATACGTGATATCAATACGGAAGTTCATGAAGTTATTAACTGCGCAAGGGGATATGATCTTCTTATGCTGTGAAGTGGCAAATCGAATTGTTGTCCGAAAAGAATCTTTGACTCACCATAAAAAAAACAATACAATGGCTTACAATATATTTTCTATACTCATGAAACACAGGAGTTAAACAGTAACTAAGCTTCCCGTACTTGATACTGATATTAAATCAGTTTGTCTCCGAAGTACATTTAATACCATTTTACAACCCATATTTAGTTTTTTATAGCATGGATCTATGTATGCATCACGCATGCAACACAGAAAAAGAAATATATAGATTTAATATAATAACGATACAACTAAACATCACCCTGTTGTTAGTTAATATTAATTCCTAGAAAGAACTGCTGTAAATGAAATTATACTGAAGCACAATTAGGAAATAATTTTTAAAAATTTGCATCATTGCATAAGAAGTTTTAGGAATGTTACACATTGTTTAGTTTTTTCAATGATTATCATAATTCATTGAATACGCTCATTGCAGGGGAACTTAATTAATCTTTTAACAGTTACAAACGTAAATTGCCTTTTTCATTTTTAGTATTTCCTGCAATAACATATAATAGTAAATGTAAAGTTTAGTTTAAAACTACTATTATTTTTAATTCGTTTTTTTAACTGTGCAAATAAACATATTAAGACAAATTTTTAATAATTATAAATGTTCTTACAAAGAAAACTTTTTACACTACCAAAGATCCTCGATGGTAAGAGAATGATAAACAATACTTTAAAAAAAGAATCTCAATTCCCAATCTTATTAAAAATTACGATTGACTATAAATAAATTTAAATATATTAAAAGCATCTTAACAATAAACAAGAAGCCATTTGAACATGAGAAATTCGTCATTGATCTCTATTCTTTCAATAAGTGCCTCTGAGTGATTTGGATAGTAGAGTTCAACGTCATCAAATTGAAATGTACCCCCAACTATTAAACCTAAAAGCTATTTAGAAAAAAACAATGCGCAAATCTTATTTATATCTCCATGTTCTCCATTATTCAAGATTGGTTCCCAATCCAAGACGGAAATGTAAAAAAGTTGTACGATGTGTTTTGTGGAGCGTATGAACGAATAGGCAAAGCTAAAGAAATAACATACTTTACCGCTGGCTATTGGCGACATGTTTCAATATTGATTATTTTTATGAGCACCTCTGAAGTAGACATTTTTTTTTAGCCCTGGTCAAGTGACGAAGCACATATGAGCTGGTACTAACGCAATCTTATAAAGACATCAAACGCGGGGTCCCAACTTATGGCCACGACAGATTTAATGTTTGTCTCATATAAACAGAGGGATTTATTAGAGGGATTTTTGCTGTAATTTTAAAATCACCTGGATCCTCTGAAATGTTTGTGGTGTTAACTCCACAAGATAAGTGTTGCCCCTAAGTTTGTCAAACCCCTAAGATTATTATGTTTATCAAGTTTTCAAAGTAACTTAATCGAATAAGAACAGTATTCTTTATTCGAAATGTTGTGCATGAATTCCATCAGAATGGTGATATGGGTGAATCGAAAACCATGCTGACCGTCAATGCGTTCGAACATTTTGGATACCTGTAAATCTACACTTCAAAATAAAAGCATATTGTTACAAAAAATAGCTTAGGAAAAGATTATCAATGAAGTTAAAACAAGCCACAACTGTTACCCAAATGTTATCAGTTCAAATTACATCCCTACAAAGCGAAAGGAAACAACACAAGTGTCCATAAATAAAGGTTTTCTTTTGTTTTTATACGCGACTTAAGTCATCTGCAGAGCCAGAAGCATCTTATGCAATGCAATGGCTTGAAACGAAGACAACTGAAGTTCGAAACAACGAAAAAATAACACATGTATGAATAATTCGATGAGGAATTGATATGATATTCGGAAGCTCAAGTGAATTAATGTCATGTATGAGATAAATCCCTTGACAGCTGCAAGGAATCCCATCAGTGACTGATAAGTTATTTTAAGAGGCATGTGCATATATGTAGCCTGACCAGATTCGTTTCAGAGATTAGCTTTTCGACTATTGAATCACCACTGAAAATTTATAAATCATATATTTGACTTATATTGTTTTTGCTTTAAAAACTATAAAAAATTAAATGGGCATTTTATTTGCATAATTTTTATAGCTGGATAGTTAAATAACAAACTAAATTAACACGGCCAATAGTTAAATAACAAACTGTACAGCGAAATGCAGTACATCTGGTCACCCTGTATATGGGCTATTTTCTCAAAATAGGAATAAGGGTGTGTGTTTTTCTTCTTTGTGTCCCTGATCAATATCTTTCAAGAAAATAGTTATTTTTATTATTTATTGATTTTTTACTTAAATACTCACAGGAATTAAAAAAAATATATGCAAAACTATTGCATTATGGTTATTATAAGGCTGAATCTAAAAAATATAATGGAATGTAACGTACTGTTCCGTATCCCCAACATACTTTTCTAAACTTCACAACAAACTTACTATGTCAAGAATGTGTCACAGCGAAAATTTTATTTGTATTATAGTAATAAGATATGGCTGTCTATTTACTTATTTATAATCAACAACATATCAAATAATTAATAGATTTTGTTACTTATACCGTTATACACGCGTCCCTAACTAGTCTCTAAAGTCTAAATAGTTAAAAGGTAACTTCCAGGGAACAAGAAAAACATATTCGTGCATTATAGTGTAATTTAATCGCACAAAAATTTCTTTTAGTGCTGGAAAATAGCTATCTAAGAAGTTCAGTCGGTGATTTTATTGACTTTAAATACTGTCCCTCGCGATTATCTCGCAGAGCATTGTAAGAAAAAGAAAAATTGCCTTAAAAATACACATTTAGTTAAGCCCTAAAAATAGTTAACTCCTCGAAGTTAAGCCTTAAAAATACACAATTTTTGGTTCCATGAATGCGCAAACAAGATTTGTCAGTTTTTTTGTAATTTATAGTTCATTCTAAAAAAGTTTCATGCAAAATGTCTTTAAAATTTAAAGCGGAAAAAAAATTGCAAAAACTCCGAAAGAGTACTTGACCTTCGCACTACGTCATTTTTTTCACAAACAAAAAACTGATTCCTATAATCAAAGATTGAAAAGTTATTTTCAGATCCTTTTCTAGCGAAATATTTCAGATCTTAAAGTTTTAAATAAATTCTACAGTAATAGGAGCGTAAAAAAAAAACATTTTTTAAAATGATTTTTTTTATTTTACGTTATAAATACAGGGAGTTTTTAAATATTTGTCATCTGAAATAAATACAATAAATGGACAATCAAAGTATTACACTTGTATCATTTCACGAATAAAACAACGAAAACAACAACAGAGTCATCGAACTTTGAAACTGAACGATTTATAAAAAAAAATCTTTTATTTTAAAATGTGACATGAATCCATCTAGAACACATAGTCAAAGGTCATAAATTACTTACCGCATAATAAAGAGAACCCAACATTTTTTTTTACTACAGAACTTTCTTAACTTTCCGTGTGATCTTTCTCAGTTCGAAGTGCTAACTAAAAAATCAGTCAACCATTGTGCTCCTTGTTTTGTTGTGAGTTAACAAATATCCGACATTCCGTGACTTTTGTTGCGACATAGAATTCCGTTAATAAATCTAGCGTTTCGAGATTAAGTCGAAATGTGACCCAGAAAACATTTAAATCTAAATTTTTACCTTGTACCCTTTTAATATAGCAATTAATTCGATTTGGATTGTGAAGTTCTTATCTGAATTCGTTTAATACAGGCAAATACGTACACCAAAAGATATGAAAACGATATTTACATTTATTTTAATGAGATGAGTTGAAATAAGTTAATTCATAAAAAAAATCACGGGCAAAAATGTAAGGATACATTTTAAAATGAATGTGGGTAACATATAATAGATAATATGCGCAAATCAGAACATAGCAAACTCTTTAAAAGTCGGTAATTCTCGAAAATGAAGTTTGTTCAAAAACCATAAAAGTCAGTAAATAGTAATTGATTACAAAATTCGTAAATCATAAATCCTGAGAAATTGGAAAATTGCAAGTCTTCTAAAATTAGGGTACTGCGAAACTTTTAAATAAATAGCAAAACTAAATTCTGTAAATTGCAAAACGCAAATCTGCATATCGCGGAAGTTTAATTCGACAAATTCGGCACTTCGCTACACTTCGGAGAATCGAGTATTCCTGAAAATCTTAAATTTTTAATAAATTCAAGTATAAACTGTTGGTACCAGGGCCGGATTTCTAAATAGGCTAAGTAGGCTGTAGCCTAGAGCGGCAACTCTTTGGGGGCGGCAAATTTTACGACCAATTTAAGCGGCATTCGCCATTTAAAAAAAATACTGTTTATATTTTTTGTATTTACATTAAGATTTCAGTGAAATTTTTGTTTTTACAATAACTCTGAAGGGATCAGTAAAAGTAGGTGTCCCTGTAATTAAATTGTAATTTATTTTAGTATCAAATTAATAAGCTTTTTAAATGTCGATCACATTGTTCACTGTTAAGTAATTGTGTTGAAGAGAAGTGCATATCGTCGAATGAGAGCTAGTTTTAAAGTGCAGTAAACATTGGAAACCAATATGAGTGTCGTCGCTGGTTGTTCTACCGTATCAGTTACACCTTATGAGACCACGGTAAGTGAGGATATTATAAGTGATCAGTTATCAGAAAATGAAAATATCTGATTTTTTATTTATATTTTTTCTAATTATATTGTATTTCAAATAAACCCATTTTCCCTCTTGTATATTTATTGTGATAATTTTAAACAGCACATACCGCCCTATTTTGCAGCTATAACCAGCTATCTTTCCCCGAAGGGGAAAATATTTGTGACAGGGGCGGCAAATTCTTATTTTTTTTTAACAAAAGATATCCCTATTTTAAGTTTTTTTGTATAAAAAATATCCCTTATAATTCCCTGATATTTCCAGAATTACTGAATTACTTGACAACTGCAGGTTTTCTCGGAAAACAATTTCTGTAGACAACCTATAGATTCATTTTAGAACTTAAAAAGTTTATAGAATATACACTTGTAATCTTATTTTTCAGCTGATTTGAATAAGAGATGCTATTTAACTTTATGGTGATAGGAAACTACAAACATAACAGCAAATTTCTGGCAAAGTAGAAAAGTGAACAAAACAGTTCTAGTCCGCATTTTTTTTTGTTATTATTTCATATACAAACATTATACATAAGTACTACAAACAAATTCATACTTAATATTTAAAAATTTAAAATACACGCATTCGTTATAAACGTATATAGCATGTTTAAAAATATATGTTTTTTTTATATATATGAAGAATTGCTTCCCATTACAAAAGAGCAAAAAAATAACTTAATTTGATGCAACAAAGTACCTCTGCCACGATCATTACTTTAAATGACTGGCAAATGGTTAATTGGAATAATTTGTCAATAAGAAATTTTGAATTTTTGTCAAATCATTTTGCAATTGCAAAGGGCAAGTTCTACAAATTATATACTTATTAAAAGAATTTAAGTAATGGGGATTTTAAGTAATGGGGATTTTAAGTAATGGGGATACATCATATTTCCAAGGCATCATATTAGATATTTAACGAAAGAAAGACAACATTAAATGAAAGATAAAGCTCATATCACTTCTAAGTTCTCGGAAATATCGTCTTAGAACCACGAAATTGTGGTCGTTGACGCAAGATCTGTCCCTGGTTTATATTCACAGCTGTTTTCTAAGAACTGAAAAGTTTTTGATTATTTCAGCTGAATAGATACGGCATAGATGTCTGCATTAAAGGTGACAAAGTTTATGCGTAGCTAACATTTTAAGAAATAAAATAAATCGGGTGCATAATAATGTTGTAACTAAAGTTAGTTCAGCCAAATAGAATAAAGTCTGAAGTTCCCTAAAATTTCCATAAAATTGTTTCCTAAAGCCCTTTCAATCATAATTTTGTGATATAAAATTTTATTCAAACTTATTATCCCTCAAAATACTTTTAATTTTCGATAAACTGCCTGGAATATAATAAAATACTTCTCATAAAGTGACTATTATATAAAAAGCAACGATTGCAAAACTATTTGTATGATTTTTTAATAGATTGATTAAGGGTGGAAGAGACAAAAACCCTTCCAAAGAATAATATTTAATAAGTTTTTCAAAACATCAAATGAACCGCCCAAAATATCATGTTTCGCATCGATGTATCATTTTTTAAAGCACTACAGTTAGAATAAAACTCTGCATAATAAATCCATTAAGTTAACCTGTCAATAGATTTGGTCGCCGAGTTGATGTAACGCTAACGCTTCACTTGTGACTTAAAAATTGTGGGCCCGAATAGCGCTTAATGCAAAACTATTCTCAATTTTAAAACGTACGAATATATAAAAGGACATAATAATATTTTAACTCGAATTTACCGTATTTGAAAAAAAGCGTTTCTGTATTTCTAAGGATTTTTTAATGGATGCTCAGCTGCTAGTTTAAAATGTAAATTTAACGGAATTTTTTTTATTTTTTTGGGGGGGGGGAATTATAGGGACTGTCTAGCTTTACTGTGGACCTTTGACCTTTTAAAAGGTCTGTAGACCCCTATATAATGTTTTTTTATTATATATTTTTCGAAATTGATAGAAAAGATTTAGAAACAGCTGCACCAAAAGAGATTCGATCAATGGCCTGGAACGCTGTTAATGCACAGCGAGAGTGGGTGGGAGTGTCATCGCTGATGTTTAACTCAATTATTTAACAAAAGAAAACGTTGGCTCATTACTCAGTTTGTATTCTGCATGAAAACACGAGTAATAGTACAAAATTGTATTCGAATACGAAAATATTAGCAATAAGTGCTAAACTGTTTTATTCATTCAGTCCCAACGGTTTCGTAATTTTTTCAAAAAAAATTTTTTTCGTAACAGTTGGTAAGAACAATTAAAAGTATACAAATATGAAGTTACTTTTCTATAGTTTCTGAAAATATAAATGTAAAATTGCCCTCAGTTTGATATAAAAAAAACCTAACGGTATGTAACATCACATGACTTTCAATTACCACTCAATAAATCAATACATTTTAATTATACAATCTAAAGTAATTTCAATAACTTTATATTTATTTTTTTTTATTTCAATAACCCCCCATTAGGTAACTGAAAGTAAAAATATTGATACAAGATTTTTCCTCATTTCATTGATACTTGCGTCAAAATATATTTTTAAGAATATTTTTTAATTCGTTTAAAAGTAAAGTGGACTGTTGCGGAATTGATGGTTAGATGGCGCTGGCTGTCTCCGACACTCCAAATCATGTTATTATTACATAATCAGTGTGAATAAACGTTGTTCTTGTTAGCAGACGGGTTTTTGATGATCTCCTATAAAAATTCACTGAACCACCGTTTTGGCACCTTACAACATGGTGCATCGGCCAACGAATAATTGTTTAAAGAAAAATAAGCTTAAAAAAAATATGTTTAGTACGAAAGTGTCTAAAGTGTGGACAAGTTCTACCCAAAATGTAGGTAAGAGTATTTAGTTTGGTTTCGTGAACATTAAGTAAGTTTAGTTTGGTTTTGAAAAAAATTAAGAAATTTAGTTATGTTTATAGATTAAAAATTTGGTTAGGTTTGTTACCGTAATCATTAGGCAAACGTGGGTGTATTTAAAAACGAAAATGGATACGCTCGAAAGATTAAAAAAGAAAAGAGCAAGTTTACGAAGTTTCACAACCAAATTAATTAATAAAGCATTGGAAAATATAAAATCGGGATCAATGATAGAAATTGATTTAGACGATTTAAGAGAAACTTACGAGTTAATAGCTGAGCGAAAATCAAACTTGAAAATACTTGATGACGAGATTCAAAGTTTAATTGAGACTGACGACGTATTAGAAGAAGATTTTAATACTAGTGAAGAGTACCAAGAGAAATGTACAAGGACTAACTTAAAAATTAACAAGCTTTTAAACCCCCGCTGCTGGCAAGCTCTAATAATAGTAGTTTGGGTTTGGAAAACCTTGATGAACGCCAGAGTCGTGTAGCGACTACAAAAAATCAAAATTCACACTCAATTAAACTGCCCAAACTAATTTTAGAAAAATACGGAGGTGATCCGAAACAATTTACCGAATTTTGGAATAGTTACGAAAGCACAATTGAACAAAACGAAAGTCTTTCGAAAGTAGAAAAATTTGCATATTTAAAAAGTTTGTTAACTAATCAAGCATTTAATATTGTAGCAGGTTTCGAACTTACTAGCGATAATTATGACCGCTGCGTCAAAGCATTTAAAGAAAGGTACGGGCGCAAAGAAATAATTATACAATCGTTTATGGATAAAATACTAAGTTTAGAAGCGGTTAAAAATTCTTCGAATTTAAAAGCAATGAGAAAACTTTATGACGAACTAGAAATTAGTGTACGAAATTTGGAAGCCATGAACGTAGCAAGTGGTAGTTATGGACATTTATTGATTCCAATTTTATTAAAGTTGTTGCCACAAGATATGGTATTGGATTTTAATAGGCAAAATAAAGCAAAAGATGAAGTCAATGTTAATGAATTGATTGCATTTATTAAGTCCGAAATAGAGTGTAGAGAACAATCAAATTTGGCTTTAAACGATAAAATAAACACTGGGCTTCCACGTTTCGAACAATTTAAAAACGAAAATAGAAATAGATTTCCAAAACATGCACCCACGGCTGCTTTTAATGCTAGTGTGGGGAATCGAACATGCATCTTTTGCCATTTAAATAATCATGATAGCTTTAGTTGTCGCAAAAGTGTTAATGAAAAGATTTCTAAATTAAAAGAGGAATTGAGATGTTTTATTTGTTTTAAACCTCATAAAGGTATGTCAAAAAATTGTTGGCAAAGTAAGCCATGTGGTAAATGTCATAAACCGACACACCACACTTCTATTTGCAACAGTAATAATCGGAATAGGACAGGTAGAAATTATGAGCGTGAACAAGCCCCCGCTAGGGAAAGCGCACTAGAATATAATTTCCCGAATCCCCTTGAACATCCCCCTGAGTTGCAAAATAATGAAAGTAGTCAAAATCTAAATGTATCTGCTTCTGTTGCCCAATGTCACAGTGTAATAAATCAAAATAATGTATTATTACAAACCTGCAATGTATTAGCTAAAAGTGAAACCAAAACTCAGTTAACTAGAATAATGCTTGATCAAGGGTCCCACCGTAGTTTCATTCAAAAATCGTTAATGGAGCAGTTAAAATTAAAACCGATAAGATATGAATCACTGGCAGTGTATTCCTTTGGAAATAAAATCCCTAACCTAAATAAATTTCCAGTCGTTCAATTAGAATTGGAAAATAGGAACGGGAAGGGTCAAAAATTGAAAGTCGAGTGTTTGGTTTCAGAAATCATTTGTGCTTCAAATATTAATCCGCCATCTGGGGAAATAAGATCTCTTTTGAACGAGATTGATTATCAAATTGCTGACGATTCCAATGGGGAAACAATACAGATTTTAATAGGCGCTGATTACTTCTGGAATGTAATTTTAAATGAAAAGAGACAACTTAGCAAAAATATCTTAATAATAAATTCTTTATTCGGATGGCTAGTATCAGGCCGTGAGGACATGTGTGTTTCAAACTACATTTCTGAAAACTTGTCTGTTATGGGAAATGGACCCATTAGTTATGAATTTGATCTAAGAAAATTCTGGGATTTAGAATCACTAGGTATTAATGAAAAATGTGAAACATTTACGGACAAGGAAATTGATGTAATGACTCGCTTTGAACAAGGGTTGGAATTTAAAAATGGTAAATATGAAACAGGTCTCTTATTTAAAGATGAAGAGTTTAAAGGCCAAGTATCAAACAATTTTGAAATCGCGAAAAAAACGGGTTTTAAGTTTAGAGTACAAGTTATCTCAAAATAAGGATATGTTTGATCAATATAAAGAGATAGTTAATGATCAATTAAAAAAGGGGATAGTGGAAGAATGTACCGATGAAAACATTAATGTTGGGTATTATATGCCGCATAAAGCTGTTATGAGGCCAAGTAGTACAACCCCTTTGCGTTTGGTTTATGATATATCCTCAAAGGCCGAAGGTTTCAGTTCGTTAAATGACTCACTGGAGATAGGTCCTAATTTAAACCCGAACGTATTGGATGTAATGTTAAAATTTAGGAAATATCAAGTTGCGTTTTCGGGTGATTTAGAGAAAGCATTTTTAAATATTTCAATTGAACCAAGTCATAGGGATTATTTAAGATTTATTTGGTTTGGAGATAACAATAAGCCCTTTAAAATAATGAGAATGACTAGATTACCATTCGGTATGGCTACGAGTCCGTTTGTATTAGCCGCAACGATTAAACATCACATTAAAAAATATGAAAATGATAATCCCGAATGTTTCGAAATGTTAAATACGTCCATATATGTGGATGATTTATGCTACGGGCAAAATGACGTTGAAGATGCATTTCGATTATCCACTGACGCAGTCAATATATTTAAACACGCTGGTTTTAATTTGAGAAAATTAGAAACTAATTCGAACGAATTAAATTCGAATTGGATAAAAAATGGATTTAAGGAAGCGCGAGATTTAGCAAGCGAAATAAAAATTTTGGGTATGACTTGGAAACCAATAGAAGACACTATTATTGTAAATATAGCCGACCACGTCCAAAGTTCTAAAATCACTAAAAGAACAATTTTACAAAATGTGGCAAAAATCTACGACCCTATCGGCTTCATACAACCTTTTGTAGTACGGATAAAAATTTTACTACAAAAACTTTGGCTTCTCGGTGTGAACTGGGACGATCCTCTTCCATGTGACATTCGCAATACTTGGAACAAAATAGTGTCAGAAACTTCAGAGATGATTGATTTTCCCATTCCGAGAAAGTATTTCACAGAGAAAAACTGTTCAGACATCAGTATCCACATATTTTGTGATGCAAGCTTGGCAGCATATGGCTCATGTTGCTATTTCCGATATAAAGACTCTACTAACAATTGGAAAACTACGTTTATTTTGTCTAAGAGTAGAATTGCTCCTCTTAAGAACAAAAATCTTACTCTACCGAAATTAGAATTAATGGCTGCTCTAGTGGGAGCAAGATTGGGGTCTTATTTGACCAAAGTTTTCCCCGAGTTTAAAGAAACTATTCAATTTTGGTGCGACTCAAAAATCACTTTGGCTTGGATCAAAGCCCCAGCACGGAACTGGAAACCGTTTGTGTGTAATCGAGTATCTGAGATCCAGTCCATCACTTTCCCAGACCAGTGGCGACATTGCAGCGGTAAAGACAACCCGGCCGACTTGGTCACCGGAGGGGAAAGTGCAAAGAAACTCATGACAAGTTCCTTGTGGTGGAACGGGCCCAATTGGCTCGTTCAAGAGGAGTCTTCGTGGCCTGCGAACACTCCCGACTTATCCAGTGACTTCGTTGCTCCCGAAGGACGAGTGAACACAGCGAATCTACACATCTCAGTGAATTGTGAAACAAATCCCCTGCTAGACTTGAAACAGTTTAGTTCTCTGAGAAAAGTGCATCGAATCACAGCCTGGATTCTACGATTCGTAAACAACGCCAGACCCAAAGCGTCCAAACTCAGT
Organism: Oedothorax gibbosus; assembly: GCA_019343175.1. Lineage (NCBI taxonomy): Eukaryota > Metazoa > Arthropoda > Arachnida > Araneae > Linyphiidae > Oedothorax > Oedothorax gibbosus. The sequence continues at coordinate 6,164,046 of CM033278.1, forward strand.
GGCCCTCTGGGTGCAACCGAAATCTCTTCTGCACAAACATACTGGATAAGAGCTACTCAACAACGACACTACAAAGAGGAGGTGGCTGCTCTTTCCAAAGGGAAAGAGTTGGATAAGTCTTCCACTGTGCGTTCTACAAACCCCTTCCTCGATAAGCAAGGCCTTTTGCGTCTGAAAGGCCGTCTACAATTTTCAAATGTGAGTGAAAACGAGAAACAACCGTGGCTGTTACCATCAAAAGACAGCTACACTGAACTCGTCGTGCGGGATGCGCACGATAAGGTGCTTCATGCTGGAGTGGATGCTACTCTAGCACAAGTGCGAGAATCATTCTGGATTGTAAAGGGTAGACAATCCATCAAAACGACCATCCGGGAGTGTTGTATCTGCAAAAGATACAGTGCGCGACCCGGGTCTGAAGAAATGGCCCCCCTGCCTCCAGATAGAATTCTAGAGGCACCGCCATTTGCGACTACTGGTCTTGATTTCGCAGGACCGCTTATCACCAAAGATAGTGAAGAGAAGCATTATATCCTATTGTTCACATGTGGTGTTACACGAGCTTTACACATTGAATTAGTTAATTCCATGAGCACTGAAAATTTTATTCTAGCATTTCGTAGATTTATTTCCAGAAGAGGTCTGTGTAACACTATATACTCTGACAACGCTAAAACATTTAAAAGAGCAGACAAAGAACTAAGTAAAATATGGAAATGTATTTCTCATCCTTCTGTAAAAAATATGTTTGCTAATTATGGCATTTTGTGGAAATACAGTGTTGAAAAGGGACCATGGTGGGGAGGCTTCTGGGAGCGGCAAGTTAGAACCATAAAAACCAGTTTGAAAAAAGTAATTGGTCGTTCCACACTATGCGTTAAGGAACTAGAAACAATTCTAATGGAAATAGAAGCCATGATAAATTCCAGACCTATCACGTACATTTATGACAGCCCCTCAGAACCCTCACCACTTACTCCCGCTCATTTCTTAATAGGTAAAAGGTTACTATCTCTTCCAGCTTCAAAAGTTGCAGCTGAAGACCTCTCTGGGTCAAGATCATCTGCCATACAGAGGTACAAACATCAGCAACAAGTGCTAAGCCAATTTTGGCGACGTTGGAGAAAAAATTATTTACTGTGTTTAAGATCTGCTAATATGTGTACTCCACTTAAAACCTCTATTAATCAGTTTAAATTAAATGATGTTGTTCTAATTCATGATGATAAGTATCCTAGAAACATCTGGAAACTAGGTAAAATAATGGAAGTTATAAAGAGTAGAGATGGTTTAATTAGATCTTGTATGCTTAAAACAGATAAGGGCACAATTAAAAGGCCCATTCAACTACTCTATAATTTGGAGATTAACAACTAAAATATAACTTTCAGTATTAAAATGTTCTTATATAGTTAATGATTGATGTTAGTATTATTACTTAAAATTTATTTGTATTTAAAATTATAAATTTGTTGTATTTAAATAATATACATAATATTGTTTGTAAAAGTATAATAATTGTTGTGAACTCCCATAGAGTTCAGGTGGGGAGTGTTGCGGAATTGATGGTTAGATGGCGCTGGCTGTCTCCGACACTCCAAATCATGTTATTATTACATAATCAGTGTGAATAAACGTTGTTCTTGTTAGCAGACGGGTTTTTGATGATCTCCTATAAAAATTCACTGAACCACCGTTTTGGCACCTTACAACATGGACTCTTCTCAAAAAAGTAGAAATATTTGCTCTAGCTAACATAAAAATTAAATGTTAAGCTATGACTCTTTTTTTTGTTGTTCTCTTGAATTGAGATATAATTAATAACTTGTTTTCAAGGTAATATTTTATAAACAATTTACTGTTATTAAATTGTACAGATATTGCAAGATTTTAATGCATATATGCAATTTTAAGGAAGAAAATTAAAAATTCCCAACTCAACTTAGTAGTTTTAATAGTTCTTCAATTCATTTTAATTTTACTAATAAAATTTATTAGGAGTAAAATGTAATTGACACAGATCGCATAAATTCTTAAATTTAGAAAAATTAAAAAGACCGTTGCGATTTCCTTCAACACTTTTTGTACAAAAAATAATTTCTTTTGTTGTTGTTTTTTCATTGCATCGATTACTTGATCAAAAATAGCTTTCTATTTTTATCAAAGTGACAAATACGTTATTTTTTAACATAAAGTTCATATTTCGGTGAGCTTCTATAAATTAAACGAAAATATGTGTAACCGCTTGACTGCTTAATTCAATTACTATAACGTCTCGCTGCAACGGTTGAATTACTGGAAATATTTGATCAATAATTAGGTTGCAAGCGGGGGACACAAATCTAATGGATTTTTGTGAATTTTTTTTGTTCGTAGCGCACGTGTCACAAATACTTATAAGTGGTATTTTCGAACTTGTACATGGATTTCCATTTTGCTACCAAAGTAACAAAATGATTTATAGTATCAAAATATTTGACAGATGTTTTGTAAAGATGAACTGGAACGTTATTCGGGTCTAGGTATGGATAATACTAAAATTAAGTATTTTTTTAATCGTGTCCATGGACAATTTAATAGCTATTGTGTCTTTAAAACTGCATCCGCTATAGTTACTATACATCTGTACTATAGAGGACCTCTCGCAAAGTACTGAAGCCAGTTGCACCATACCAGATTGTAAAATATGTGGGATAAGGCCTGAGCACTCGAGAATGCGATCTGGGGTAAGTTGGGCAATTAAGTAAAGTGAGTTTTATATGTAAGGCAGACACGCGAACCTATAGGGGGCCGCCGTGTTATTTAGGTTCCAGACCGTGTGCCTTAGGTTTAGGTAGGTACATGTGAATTTTCCGGTTTGTGTGCTTGATAAGAGACCCGCTAATAAACCTTCGTCAAGTAAGAAAGACACAGACAGAATTTTTACTGACATATAGCGAGAGAAAGTACACCCAGGGCGAAGGCAGGAATCGAGCCCACACCCGGTACAGTGCGCGACTGTTAGCGCGTAATGGGCTGCGATCACAACCACTAGCCACCCGGGCCCCTAGGTTTATGCTAAGGTTTCCAGATTTTTGAAACATATCTACAGAATCTATGCCATCTATCTACGGAAATTTTAAAACACAGAATGTACATAAAAGCAGATTATCTATCCAAGTTGTTATTGTTAACGTTTTGCACTAGTCTTGACAGTTTTGACTGATGAATAATCTATTTCCATAAAGTACCCAGTGGATCATAATAGCCACAGAGGCCAAAGTTGATAAAAAGGTTTACCAAGTTCTTATTAAAAAAATGTTCTTAATAATAATTAAATATTTTTAATAATAATTATATAATATATTTTTGATAATAATTAAATAATATATTTAAATAATAATTAAATAATATATTTTTGATAATAATTAAATAATATATTTTAATAATAATTAAATAATATATTTTTAATAATAATTAAATAATATTTTTTAATAATAATTAAATAATATATTTTTCATAATATTTTTAGTAAATGCTTTAAAATTTAAATCGGAAAGTTAAATTTCACAGGTTGAAGATAATCAATTTGGGCATGGTATAACGTTAAAATATATTTCCTTACGAAACATAAAACTCCTAATTTATCATAAACCAGATTTGGCAATAAAAAACCGTAATCTCATAATCTGCTACATCTTTTGCCAAGTCCCCGGTACCAGATCAGTAATTCTAATCAGTATTACCCTTAGAGATAGTAAAACCGTACTATCTCTATGATATTACGTTCCTTTTGGCTGTTATGTCCTTGAATCCTTTTATAAATAGATTAATAGCTTATTTACCACTCTTTTAAAATAATGGTTCGAAACCTAAATTATTACATTTATAATAATTACAGAAAGTGATAACTTATCTCATTATTACAATAGTGATTGATTGAAAACAAAGAAATTGGAATAATTGTAATGATGGTGCATTTTATTCTTCTTCAAGTGACTCAACACAACTAAAGGGACTAATGTAAAGGTAATGGAAAAAGTCTTCTTTTTTAAATTATTAAGATACTTTTCTAATTACTCGACTTATAATAGTTATTGTGGAGATATTAAAAAGGGAATCTAGTAGTTTTTAGAAAAGTCAGATCGCTGACCTTACCGGGTATTGAATCCTCATCAGCATAAAAAAAATTCACAAAGAAAATAGTGAAAAAGAGTCCACTGAGCAAAACATAAACATTATTTTCCCCCTTGGATATTACATCTAAAAAATAACTTAACCCTTTGAAAGATAAGCCAATACGCTGAAGTGTAAACTTGTTTTCACTTCATGCGATTAAAATATCAATTTTAACTGAAAATTTATTTAATTTTTAAAAACATATATTTCTTTAGCAGATAATTAAAAATGACGTATCCATATTTTCAATTTAGTAAAATTATAAAATTTATTACTTTTCGAAAATAATGTGTGTTGCTAGAAAACCCTAACCAGTCCGGTAACGAGTTTATGCGTTTGTAGCCCTCAGGAGAATCATACTTTTTTTCCGTGGTCACATCACTCATGGTTCTTCACATACAGAAAAATATATTGTGGGATGTTTTTTTTTACTAAAAATATGAATTTAGCGCAAAGTTAGACAGTCGAGCCCAATATTTGTTTTGTTTATCATTACAGGCGGATAATGGGCTGATGAGGTGAGCTTATATACATCAAGGGCTGAATGACAACTGTTTGTATATATATATATGCTTACATTTTTTAATAAATCCTAACTAACTCTTAGATCATGTATAAACAAAATATTCAATGCTGTTTTTTCAGCAATTTACATTTATGGCATTCTCAATAATTAATAAACTTAATCATACACCGTTTCAACAAATTTTACATAGCTTTGATCTATCAATGTGCAGAAGCGGTTCTAAGTGATAGTGACTGCCGCGATCCCAATCTTATTAAGTTCCGTTCTTTCAGGGATTGTTTATTATTAAGGAGAAATACTGTAGCTTTTTTACTTAAAAAGTTTAAAAACGCTTGAAATAAAATATTTACACTAGAAACCATCTTCTATATTCGACTTCTTAATTTACATTTTTTTATAAAAAATTACTTTAAAAAAATATTTAATTTACACAGAACATTCTGGAACATAATAATACAGAAATATAAAAACACTAAAAACCATATCTTTGTATTATATGTCAAATAGTTTATCAGAATAAATTGAAGAATCGGGTTTTTAGCCTTAAAACAATTTTACGTTTTTCACAAATACACCAGATGTACTTACTCGAACTTTTTTATAGAAATATCCAGCTTTGCTTTCGGTGTTCGCATTGACGTCCGGCGAAGTTTGGATCTCACTGTCTTCTTGATTCATAGTTATTTTTAAAATTCCTAATCTTCACATTAAAATTTTAATAAAATCCACCGCTTGTCACAAACACAGATACCAAAAAAACATAAAATAGTCTATATTTTTTGGGTTTACTTGTAGAAAATGGTTCGAATAGTAGAACGATTTGCCGGCCTTCTCTTTCTATAATACGATTGCGAGGGTGTTTCACTGTCGCTTGCCGAATGTAAACAAAGGCAGGTAACTATGGAAGCCTTCACGTTCGTCTGCGGTAGGGTTGCTGGGATACAGGTAATTACAGAGGGCGTGCCACGATTGGCGCGTTTAGTTCTCCCCCTGGCGATAACTATCCGATTATCATGAATTAACACGTTGGCTGCCAATGACGCGCCAGCGCGTCGCGTGGTTCAGATTCACCGATATCAGCACATTCTGATGAAATTCATAGTACCATTTCGCCAACCGTTCTTATGAGTTCAAGTTCGTTTGAAAACTTGATAAACATGATGGTCTAGTAGTGGTTACACAAACTCCACAATCTAGCTCTTTCATCTACCCTTTTGTATGATATTTAATTGACACCTAGTAATCCCAGATGTGACTGATGAATTTCCATGCATAGATTTTAAAGCTTATGCAGTTTTTGTGTTATTGCGAAGTGTATCTTTCGCCTATTGACGACAAATATAATACAGCCATAATTATGTAGGGATGTTAGCACCTATATTTTAATTATGATAACACCTATATTTGAATTATGGTAACAACTATATTTGAATTATGTTAACACCGCAAGCAAATTTAAGGTGTTTTGGTGATTAATTTGAGGATATAGAACGCAGAATATTAGATTCTACACTTTTGCAACCGATCCCACTGAACTTGGAATAATACTTGATGATTTGAAAGAGTATATTCTATTTCAAATTACGTGGAAATTAAATCTTTCGTCTCAAGTGTAGGGCACCAGACACCAGACATACTGCATTTCGCAGTGCGGTTAAGTTTGTTATTCAACTATCTAGCAATCTAGCTATACAAAAATTGCAAATAGTCTCTGTTTTATTTTTTGGTGATCAATTTGAGGATATAGAACGTAGAATATTAGATTTTACACTTTTGCAGTTTTCAAGCAAAAACAACCCCAAAAAAATATGAATTATGAAAATTTAATGATGATTTCATAGTCGAAAATTAATCATTGAAACAAATCTGGTTATTGGCTTTCAATTCAATAATTAGTGACAGATGATGAGTTATCCGGTCGGAAAAGGCCAGGAACATTTCCTCGTATTTTTACGACTAGCTGTCGTGTAGATTTAGTAAGCGACGTTATAATTCAACCTAACCTTGTAATTTTACGACCTCGAACTAAGATTTTTTACTTTTTCGAAAATGAAGAAGAGTTAGTTCATTTCCATTGTAACGAACTGGTTAAAAAAAAAACAGGACGTTCTTCTACTTCACATCAGCCTCTATCGATGAAAATTTTCCATCACTATAGTGGCAGCGAATGTGTTAAAATTTCCTTTTAAATGTATTTATAAATGGAGTGTGCGGAAATAGCATGAAAAATAGCATGAAATCATACGTGGTTAAATGTCCTAGCTTCTCAAAAGCCTACGTACTTTAAAAATGCCATGTTAACAGGGTATTCAGGTGTCGGCTTTGTCACCAATTCATCTTAAAAAATAAAAATTTTAAAAATGCTAAAACTTTTTTAAATACCAATATTTTATCGCCGAATTTTTCCTCCAGGTACTTTAAACTATGATACATAAAAACTAGCTTCCAAATTTGATGCATAACAAGTAATTTTTGTGTATAAAATAATTGTTTGAAAAATCCCTGAAAATTTTCTAAAAATGAGGATCACTTCAAATATTTTTTAAAAACTACTATAACTCAAAACATTAATTGGAAAGCCAGTTTTTAATAAACACATATATTTTAAACTACTCACAAAATAGTAAAGTACTGAATAAATAATTTTTAAAGTTTTAGCGTTTCGAAAAACTTACCATCTAGGAAAACTGAACACTGAGAAAAATGCATTTAAAGTTTCAATTTCCGTAAATACAAATTATAAAATTATATACAGCCATATAACTTAAATATAATTTTCATACATCTATTTAAAAATTAAATTAATTACGTAGTTTAATTATTACGTAGTTTTTATATAAATTCCATTCAATATTGGGAAATTTATTCATCATTCTTGCCATATTGACATAAATTATCTATAAAAATAACAAGTAGGTTTGTAACAGAATCTGTCACTTAACTCGCTTCCACATATTTGTGTTTAACAGGAAAAAACGCGCCAAACACAACATTAATTCTATATTTAACATTTACAAGCTAAATTTGGCTAGTTTCATTTATTTTATTTCGAAAATTCAATAATTATTACTTATCGTTTGCAAAAATTAATTTATATTTTAAAGAATAAATATGTCATATTCCTCGCTTTTAAATAGAATGAAAACATTTCATATCACCATACAAGGATTCCGTAGTGAAATATATTTGACGTCATTTCAAACTGATCGATGTTGCAAAAATAAATTTATTTTAATTTATTGTCTAAAAGAATTAAAGTTTCTCGAGCGATTGTTGCGAATGGCAAATGTGATTTAATTCTAATAAAAACAGGGCCTTTAGCTATTTGTAATTCAAACTTTTAAACGCCAAAATTAACTATTTTCATTAATCTTCTTTCTCAGATTTAATAATTAGACTTTATCGTTTGCTAAATTTGTTTGAAGTTCGAAGAATAATGATGTAATCTTTTTTAATAAATATTTTTGTCGCCACAATTTCCCATTTACATTTCTTTCGAAAATTCACTTATTTATAATTTATTAAATTAATTTACAGTTCAAAAAATTTATAATTTGTACAATTGATGCTTTAAAAATAAAAGCGAAACTTAGCATATTTTTTTTAATGTTAAGTTAGAATTCTCTATGCATCTTTCTACATACATATATATAGAACCATTAAAAGAACTCTATTGTGATAATACAACAATCCAAACCGAATTATATCACATAAATAAATATTTTTTCAAAAGTGTATTTTTATTTTAACAAAAGTTTCTCGTACGTTTAACGAAATGGCAACAGGGAAAATATTGAATAAAAATGGAATTTGCATGTTATTTCAATGTAGATTAAATTTTTAGTTATTTAAATTTTAAATAAGCTTCTAGTTTAAATTTTTTAATGAAATTTGGAATGTAGCCTAATCTGATTTTTTGCTTCAAAATGACGTATCCCACTTGTCTGTGGGACTTGTGGATGACAACAGTGAAAATATGAATAAAAATAGAATTTGCATGTTATTTCAATGTAGATAAAAAAAATTTAGTTATTTAAATTTTAAATAAACTTCTAATTTAAATTTTTTAATGAAATTTGGAATGTAGCCTAATCTGATTTTTTGCTTTAAAATGACGTATCCCACTTGTCTGTGGGACTTGTGGTTCTTTCTGTGAAAGTGGGTGACAGACAGACGGACAGACAGACGGACGGACGGACAGACAGACGGACTGAACGATTATAAAACCTTCCACTTTTTACGTTATAAACGTAGTGTGGAAGCTAAAAGAAAGAGTCTGTCTGTGTGTCTGTTTGTCTTCGGATCGTAAAAAAACCTACTTATACTGCCCTCAGAAATTCGAAATTTTTAAGATAGATTCCCTTTAATACCAATGTGTGCACCTGAGGCTTAGTTTTTTCATATTTGTTCAATTTTTAGAGAAAATTCGAATTTTCTGAAAAAAATGCATCACTTTCGCTCAAATCCGATCATTTTTTCTCTTTCCTGATGGCATCGGCTGAAAAAATTAAATAAAACTTTTGACGAAAACATTTAAAATTCAAAATGTGTTTTTTATTCTTTTGCCATTACTTTCAGAAACTAAATTCATTATTTGAAAAATAATTGGCATGTTTCAAGTGACGTAGTTCCGCCAGTCTTCATTCCCGGATTTTATTGTGGGTTTATTTGATGATTTTTTCATTGATTTTTCTGTTGACTGCATGTATGCATATTTAAGCAATAAATGTATAGTTAAGCTATTACTGAACTATGATGGTTAATAAAGGCCATCGCACTAGAGCTATTAGTGTTTTATGTCTTTATTTTTTCGCCAAATACGTTGCCAAATTCGCCAAATTAACTAAAATTCGCCAAATAGGCAATTTCTTTTATAAATAATTTATAAGCTGATCGGTTGTTCGAAGGTCATTGTGTTAGAGCTGTATAATGGGTGTGGGTAGCTTTATCTATTTTCTCGCCAAATTATCTCCCAAAACGCGCCAAATGAGCTAAAAGGTTTTATGTATTTATGAAGGAATTGTGATGACATTTATGAGTGCATTTTATAACGTATTTTTCATTTTGGAATTTTAAGGCAAAGAAACGGGATTTTATAATTTATAACGAGCGGAAACAATAATAAGTTTATGATCCTATAACAGGTTATATGGTACACATATTTGGAATCTATTTGATATTTTTTTATTCCGTGCGAAGAACGGGTATAAATTTGCTAGTTTTAAATAAAGTGAAGAATGAATCAGTATAAATAGAAATAAATTAACCAAGTAGATAAAACACCCCGAATAATTATCTCGAAATCGTAAAAATGCTGAATAATCTCCTGAAATTGTCTATGAACACGTTTGTTGGGTAATTTAAGCGTTTCCGGGTGTCTATTTCTAGCCTCCTTAAAAAAAATTGTTGAAATAATAATTTTAATTTAAGCATTTTATAACGTATTTTTCATTTTGGAATTTTAAGGCAAAGAAACGGGATTTTATAATTTATAACGAGCGGAAACAATAAGTTTATGATCCTATAACAGGTTATATGGTACACATATTTGGAATCTATTTGATATTTTTTTATTCCGTGCGAAGAACGGGTATAAATTTGCTAGTTTTAAATTAAGTGAAGAATGAATCAGTATAAATAGAAATAAATCAATAAGTAGTAAAACATCCCGAATAATTATCTCGAAATCGTAAAAATGCTGAATAATCTCCTGAAATTGTCTATGAACACGTTTGTTGGGTAATTTAAGCGTTTCCGGCTGTCTATTTATAGCCTCCTTAAAAAAATTGTTGAAATAATAATAATTATTATTATTATTATTAATTAATATTAATTATTTTGAAATTCATGAACCACGGCTCGTCACTTGACCGTGGTTCCTGAATTTCAAAATAATTCTCTTCTTACTATACCGACTTTTTAAATTGCCTCTTTTAAAGTTAAATAATAATATATTTAATACTTTTTTTACCATACGTGGAACATATCTCTAGTAAAATAAGTAATAAATATAGTAGTTAGTAAAACGGAATTTTTTTATATATATATTTTTAAATTATTGAATAGTTTTATATTAATTTGGGAAATCTGTTAAGGTATTTTTAATTTGTTTTAGCTTCCACACTACGTTTATAACGTAAAAAGTGGAAGGTATTATAATCGTTCAGTCCGTATGTCTGTCCGTCCGTCACCCACTTTCATATCCCGAACTACAAATGCTACGGACAAGTGTGATACGTCAAAAAAATATTCAGCTCATCGAAATTAGAATACATTGAAAATTTCAGAAAAGAGTTCGAATTCGAAATACTTCAATCATTTAAAAAAAATGCAAAAACTAATGCTCATTTAAAAAGCATAGGAAGCCATTTTTATCAGAATTAAATCACCATTGCCATCGCAAGAATCGCTCGAGAAACTTTAATTCTTTTAGACAATAAATTAAAATAAATTTATTTTTGCGACATCGATCAGTTTGAAATGACGTCAAATATATTTCACTACGAGATTCTTCGTATGTTAATATGAAATATTTTCATTCTATTTAAAAGCGAGGAATATTACATATTTATTCTTTAAAATATAGATTAATTTTTGCAAACGATAAGTGATAATTATTGAATTTTCGAAATAATATTTAAATGAAGCTAGCCTTATTTATTCAATATTTTCACTGTTGCCATTTCGTTAAACGTACGAGAAACTTTGTTTAAAATAAAAATAAAAACTTTTTAAAGAATATTTATTTATGTGATATAATTCAGTTTGGATTGTTGTAACATCACAATAGAGTTCTTTTGATGGTTCATTATATATGTATGAAAAAAGATGCATAAAGAATTCTAACTTTGCATAAAGAATATACAAAGTTTCGCTTTTATTTTTAACGCATCAATTTTATTAATTAATTTTTCGAACTGTAAACTGGTGGCTACTTAAAGATATTTATTAAAAAAATATATCATTATTGCTGATTATTCTAAAAAAATTAGCAAACGATAAAGATTAATTATTAAATCTGCAAAAAAAGATTAAAGAAATTAGTTAGTTTTGGAATTACAACTAGCTAAAGACGCTGTTTGGCGAATTTCTTTTTGTGGTGTATAAATAGTGTTTCCTGTTGAGCACATGAGCACAAATGTTGTGTGGAAGAGGTTTGAGCAGGGACCCCTATGCAACTTAGCTCGGGCCCCTAAGACCCCTCCCCGTCGCTGTTCCAAATTATGAGGCCCGTCGCCAATAGCCTTACAAAAATTGATTTTTTTTGTAAAATTTAATTAAAGAGTCAAATAAATATTAAGAGTATTTTTCTTCAATTTCTCGAGTGTCATCAATAAATTTGTCCTTTTATATTACATTTTCCCTGAATTAAAAACTATTTCAGAAATCGCACGAGTACTACTTCTCGCGAGTGATACTTTTAATGAGTAAAAAATCAGCTTCCACACTACATTTATAAAGTAAACAAGTAGGTTTGTAACAGAATCTGTCACTTAACCCGCTTCCACACATTTGTGTTTAACATGAATAAACGCGCCAAACACAACATTAATTCTATATTAAACATTTACACGCTAAATTTGGCTAGTTTCATTTATTTTATTTCGAAAATTCAATAATTATTACTTATCGTTTGCAAAAATTAATTCATATTTCAAAGAATAAATATGTAATATTCCTCTCTTTTAAATAGAATGAAAACATTTCATATCAACATACAAAGAATCCGTAGTGAAATATATTTGACGTCATTTCAAACTGATCGATTTCGCAAAAATATATTTATTTAAATTTATTGTCTAAAAGAATTAAAGTTTCTCGAGCGATTGTTGCGAATGGCAAAGGTGATTTAATTCTAATAAAAACAGGGCCTTTAGCTATTTGTAATTCAAAGTTTTAAACGCCAAAATTAACTATTTTCATTGATCTTCTTTCTCAGATTTAATAATTAGACTTTATCGTTTGCTAAATTTGTTTAAAGTTAGAAGAATAATGATGTAATCTTTTTTTAATAAATATCTTTGTGTCGCCTTAATTTCCCATTTACATTTCTTTTGAAAATTTACTTATTTATAGTTTGTTAAATTAATTTACAGTTCAAAAATATATAATTAGTGCAATTGATGCTTTAAAATTAAAATCGAAAATTTGCATATTTTTTTATGCCAAGTTAGAATTCTCTATGCACATCTTTCTTCATACATATATAATGAACCATCAAAAGAACTCTATTGTGATATTACAACAATCCAAACTGAATTATATCACATAAATAAATATTTTTATTTTTATTTCAAATAAAGTTTCTCGTACGTTTAACGAAATGGCAACAGGGAAAATATTGAATAAAAATGAAATTTGCATGTTATTTCAATGTAGATTAAATTTTTAGTTATTTAAATTTTAAATAAACTTCTAATTTAAATTTTTTAATGAAATTTGGAATGTAGCCTCATCTGATTGTTTGCTTGAAAATGACGTATCCCACTTGTCCACTTGTCTGTGGGACTTGTGGTTCTTTCTGTGAAAGTGGGTGACGGACAGACAGACAGACAGACGGACTGAACGATTATAAAACCTTCCACTTTTTACGTTATAAACGCAGTGTGGAAGCTAAAATTAGAAGCTTTAAAAATAACTCTTGTCTTCCTGTCACTCACTTTCTGAGGCTTATTTTCACTTTTGGGCTGGCCAAAAAAAAATCAAACAAAAAATGATATCGATAAGTGTGATTCTTCAAAACATTCAAAACCATAGAAGCTATAGAAATCATTAAAAATCTCAGAAAAAAATCGAAGTACTGTCAAAGCTGGTAACTTTGGTCTAAAATCCTAGGGGTATTTTTATAAGAGAAGAAAAATTATGCTATAAAAACTATTTAAACACTTTGAAATCAACGTGAATTTTAAGTATTGAACTTTTAGCAATAATTTGTAAGCATTTTTGTTAAATTTTATAATTTTTTTAAAAAAATGGTGTTAGTTTGAAAAATTTGGACACGGATAGAATCCGAGCGGGTAACTTTGGTCCCAGCATGAAATACATAAGAATCATACCTTTTACTATCGTTAAGGGCTGTGTTACAGAATTAAATAATAATATAAAATGAAACAAGTAGGTTTGTAACAGAATCTGTCACTTAACTCGCTTCCACATATTTGTGTTTAACAGGAAAAAACGCGCCAAACACAACATTAATTCTATATTTAACATTTACAAGCTAAATTTGGCTAGTTTCATTTATTTTATTTCGAAAATTCAATAATTATTACTTATCGTTTGCAAAAATCAATTTATATTTTAAAGAATAAATATGTCATATTCCTCGCTTTTAAATAGAATGAAAACATTTCATATCAACATACAAGGATTCCGTAGTGAAATATATTTGACGTCATTTCAAACTGATCGATGTCGCAAAAATAAATTTATTTTAATTTATTGTCTAAAAGAATTAAAGTTTCTCGAGCGATTGTTGCGAATGGCAAATGTGATTTAATTCTAATAAAAACATGGCCTTTAGCTATTTGTAATTCAAAGTTTTAAACGCCAAAATTAAATATTTTCATTAATCTTCTTTCTCAGATTTAATAATTAGACTTTATCGTTTGCTAAATTTGTTTAAAGTTCGAAGAATAATTATGTAATCTTTTTAATAAATATTTTTGTCGCCACAATTTCCCATTTACATTTCTTTCGAAAATTCACTTATTTATAGTTTGTTAAATTAATTTACAGTTCAAAAAATATATAATTTGTACAATTGATGCTTTAAAAATAAAAGCGAAACTTAGCATATTTTTTTTTATGCCAAGTTAGAATTCTCTATGCATCTTTCTTCATACATATATATAGAACCATTAAAAGAACTCTATTGTGATAATACAACAATCCAAACCGAATTATATCACATAAATAAATATTTTTTCAAGTGTGTTTATTTTTATTTTAACAAAAGTTTCTCGTACGTTTAACGAAATGGCAACAGTGAAAATATTGAATAAAAATGGAATTTGCATGTTATTTCAATGTAGATTAAATTTTTAGTTATTTAAATTTTAAATAAGCTTCTAGTTTAAATTTTTTAATGAAATTTGGCATGTAGCCAAATCTGATTTTTTGCTTCAAAATGACGTATCCCACTTGTCTGTGGGACTTGTGGATGACAACAGTGAAAATATGAATAAAAATAGAATTTGTATGTTATTTCAATGTAGATAAAAAAAAATTTAGTAATTTAAATTTAAATAAACTTCTAATTTAAATTTTTTAATGAAATTTGGAATGTAGCCTAATCTGATTTTTTGCTTTAAAATGACGTATCCCACTTGTCTGTGGGACTTGTCTGTGGGACTTCTTTCTGTGAAAGTGGGTGACAGACGGACAGACAGACGGACTGAACGATTATAAAACCTTCCACTTTTACGTTATAAACGTAGTGTGGAAGCTAAAACACAAAAAACGACAAAAGTAAAAGTCACAAAATTGTATTGGTTTCGATTTGTAGTACTGCTCAGCCACGGAGCCGGCGTATAAACAAGTAGGTTTGTAACAGAATATGTCACTTAACCCGCTTCCACACAACAGTTGTGTTTAACAGGTAAAAAGTCGCCAAACACAGCATTAATTCTATATTAAACATTTGCATGCTAAATTTGGCTAGTTTTATTTATTTTATTTCGAAAATTCAATAATTATTACAAAGATGTCGCAAAAATAAATTTATTTTAATTTATTGTCTAAAAGAATTAAAGTTTCTCGAGCGATTATTGCGATGGCAATGGTGATTTAATTCTAATAAGAATGGCTTCCTATACGCTTTTTAAATCAGCATTATAAATTTTGCAGTTTTTTAAATAATTGATAAGTACTTCGAATTCGAATTCTTTCTATTATTTCTATTCGAATTCGAATGTTTTCTAGTTTCGATGCGCTGAATTTTTTGACCTATCACACTTCTCCGTAGCATTTGTAGTTTGGACTATGAAAGTGGGTGACGGACAGACAGATGGACAGACGGACTGAACGATTATAATACCTTCCACTTTTTACGTTATAAACGTAGTGTGGAAGCTAAAATACATAACACTCTAAGAACCTAACAACAAGTTTTTACATCTCTCTTAGCTTCCACACTACGTTTATAACGTAAAAAGTGGAAGGTATTATAATCGTTCAGTCCGCCTGTCTGTCTGTCCGTCACCCACTTTCATAGCCCAAACTAAAAATGCTACCGACAAGTGTGATACGTCAAAAAATTCAGCGCATCGAAATTAGAATACATTGAAAATTTCAGAGAAGAATTCGAAGTACTTCAATTATTTAAAAAAAAAAAACTGCAAAATTTAATGCTCATTTAAAAAGCAGATAGGAAGCCATTTTTATTAGAATTAAATCACCATTGCCATCGCAAGAATCGCTCGAGAAACTTTAATTCTTTTAGACAATAAATTTAAATACATTTATTTTTGCGACATCGATCAGTTTGAAATGACGTCAAATATATTTCACTACGAGATTGTTTGTATGTTGATATGAAATAGTTTCATTCTATTTAAAAGCGAGGAATATTACATATTTATTCTTTAAAATATAGATTAATTTTTGCAAACGATAAGTAATAATTATTGAATTTTCGAAATAAAATAAAGAAACTAGCCAAATTTAGCATGCAAATGTTTAAATAGAATTAATGCGGTGTTTAGCGCCTTTTTACCTGTTAAATACAACTGTTGTGTGGAAACGGGTTAAGTGACAGATTCTGTTACAAACCTACTTGTTTAAATTCCAGTTTACACTTTCTAGCCGCTTTTGTACTTCACATTATTCTTCACTTTCTATCTATCTCTCTAAATAAAAATATTTATTTCATAATGTTGGTATTAGTTAATTTATAAATTTGTTGTATTTGTTAATTTATAAATTTGTTGTATTTGTTAATTTATAAATTTGGTGTATTTGTTTAATTTATAAATTTTTTGTATTTGTTAATTTATAAATTTGTTGTATTTGTTCATTTATAAATTTGTTGTATTTGTTAATTTATAAATTTGTTGTATTTGTTAATTTATAAATTTGTTGTATTTGCTAATTTATGATTTTGTTGTATTTGTTAAACTCCATTGAGCAATTCCTAATAAAATATACGTTTTTCGTATTAAACCTATATGGCATTATTAATGTATATGAATTAGATATTTTCAACCTCCTAAAGGAGGCTAGAAATAGGCAGCAGGAAACGATTACATTTTATTAAGATATTTTCAAGATATTTAATCACCGTGGTTACCTTATTATTGATATTGAAATTAGCAAGTTTCAGTAATTTTTCGGCCTTGTCTCAAGAACAGCAGTGCAACGTTATTCAACTCTTAATTCATAGTTTTAGTGAGTTAGGCGAACACTTTCTTTCACCACCTAAGATAATTTAGTGCAAATTAACTGTCTGTAAGTCAATAACGATTCTCCTTACCAAGCCTGGTAAAAGCAGGTTGCCATACCGTCAAGTTTGTCCGCACTCTGTCTCTTAAGTTTGTCTCATTCTGGATTCTGTCTACTTTAGTAGAACTAGTATCTAGTGGATCTAGTGAATCTATTAATCACAAACCATTGCATCATACGCGTTTCGCAGAAAACGTGGTATCATGATCTCTGTGATCATAAACCAAAACTATTTCATACACAGAGTTTTGGTTTGGTGACTAACTTGGTCCGCGCACTTTCTTTACATCAAGGATAAAATCAGGAAGGCTACCTACAACCTCAAATGGTTAATGTGGGGAAAATCCCCCCTGAGCACTGCCAACAAAGCTCTTCTCTACAAGACTCTCCTGAGGCCAATCATTACTTACGCGTCCCCCATTTGGGGTAGTACCTGTCCCACCACCCTTAACTTTTTTGAGATCTTGCAAAATAAGATCATTCGCCGGCATATTACCAGGGCTCGGTGGTTTTGGCGGACAGCTGATCTCCGAAATGACCTCAATATCCCTAAACTAACCGATTTTATAGGCAAAATCTCCACGAAATTCTACGCTAACGTTGATAATCATTACAACCCAGAAATAATTGCTCTCCAACCCTACGATCATACTGACTCTCGCAACAAGCGGAGGCCTAGAGCCTCTCTCCTTTTGGCGGCCACTTAACATTCGTTAACTTACGGACCTGTATCTCTCACACTTCAGTTTCATGACTTTCCTGCGTGGTTTTACTTGTGTTTCATTTACCTGATGTTTTCATGAGGGCCACTTCACCTTGACTTGTTTTACCTGAAGTCCAGCTAAAACTCCTTTTGAAAATTTGAAAACCAATTAAAAACTTGAAAATCAAAAACCAAATAAAAATTATAAAATTTGAAAATCAAATAAAAATCCTTAAAAGTGAAAAAAAAAAAAAAAAAGTTTAAAATTGAAAACATATAAAATTTCCGTTCTGTTTTGTCTTGTTTTGTTTGTCTTGTTTGCTGGGTTGAACCTTTCATGTATTTGCTTCACCAACAGGTCTAATCTACGCGTTTAGGTCTTTTACCCTGCCATACCGGAGAGATTGACGCCTTCGGCGTCAGCGTTCTCCAAAAGTGTTAAACTCGTGAGAGTTTTGGTTTGGTTAGGTTTTAAAAAAAATTGGTTTAGTTTCGAAGTGTAAAGTTTCCAACAATTTGTTACATTTATAAAGTCACCTATTTAACTTAAACCCACTATCTTGCATAGTCTACTAGTCTAGTATTTTTGTTGATGCTGTGCAGATCACCATCGTTCGGTCAACCGCCTTCCAAATCCAAAACGTGCTTTAATTTTTTTTTTTTTGTAATCTAACTGCAACCGAAGATTTGATTTGCACTTTAATGATATTTACATTTTGCAAGGGAAAGTGACGATCGTATGCTTAATGAAAATACTAAATATAAAATTATTTAATCAAATTTTAATTTATAGATTAAGCTAGTTTGTTTGCTCTTCGTCTATCTATTTTTATATCTATTGGTAATACGCTGTTATTTTTTTATTATTTCGAAACTTAATTTCCTCCTTAATGTTAAAGGTGCCTTTTAAATAGCAGATATTTCAATATTTGACATGTTTCTTTTTTTCCTGACTGTTGTACAATAGAAACTCATTGAAATAATTTTATCTTAAGTTTGAATTTTAGGTATAAACTATTGCTTTATTACCATTCAGCGTTTGTTAAATATGTCCTTTATTAATTAATAAGTTACTGTTTATTGCCCTGTTTCTTAAAGTCGAAATTTGTTTTTAGCGACCAAAATGAAAGATTTAATGAAAGCTTAACTAAAATTCTGTATCACACTCTTTGTTATTTAGAACTGCTTAACCCTTTTACTCCTAAAACGGTCCAGGCGGCCGTACAACTAGGGATTCGATAATGATATTCCAATCACATATTACGCGGAAACAAAAATCCTGCGTAACTAGCGAAAGTGTTAAAGTTTCATTAATGGATGAATCTCTAAGAATCTAAAGAGCTATTGACAAACGATTTCTAAATTGTCCTTAACGCTATAATAGAAGTTGATATCAGAAAGGACATAGTACCTAAAATTATTTATTCATCTTTTCAAATCGAATGTATATGATAATTTGTTTTAATTGAGATTGTGCTGTTTGAATATCATTTTGTTGGTTTATAAAATTGTGAAGCGTCAAATTGAGTTTTATTTATCATCTCTTATATTAATGTAAACAGTTTTGTATTCCAATATTTTACCTGTGACACATTAATCTTAGTTTAGGCAGAAGACAAATTGCTATTTTTGAGAAAGAAGGGATTGCTAGTCTTTATATATTGATAAGTTGATAAACCAGCATTGCATTTATTTAAACTTTACTTTAAAACACCATATTTTATGTTGGGTATAAAGTTTAATTTGGTAGAGATTTACTGTACGGTCCCCCTTGGCGAACTTTTCAAAATCACGCCAAAAGTCCGTATTTTGGCGACATTTTTTTAAAAACCATGATTCAAAGAAAAGATCGTATGGGAATATTTCTTAGTCATAGAATTCGAATCATCAGTCGAAGTCAAACAGGTTGCCAGAAAAAATTATTTGTCGCCAAATCCGAAAAAATCGCACCAAGGGGGACCGTACAGTAAATCTGATCCGTTTAATTTATACACATATTGTACATAACTGCATGATAGAATTGATGGGCATCATTGTAAGAATGCATTGTAAGAATACGATAAGTAGGTAAGACTGTAGTGACCGATGCCGATTGTAAGAATGTATCATTGTAAGAATGTAGTGACTTTTTTAGTTTAACTAACACAAGGCTGACAAATTTAGGAAAATTTCCACATTGGGTCCGGTCACCTTATTGTGTGCAACCATGTGCATAAGAAGTTTAGGGAGAGCTATGTTGCATGGTGGTAAGCTAATATTTAGAATACTAGTGGGAAATGGTAGGAATGTTGCTTTAAGCTTGCATTGGGTTCATGTTTGAATGCAAACCTTGTTACTTGGCTACTGTTCTAAATTGTGAGACCCTTCACTTAGTGCCATTTATACTGCAATATTAATCAAACCTTATGCAAAATACAGGGCAGTGCACAATTAAATACCTTTTAGGGACCAGCATGTTAATGAGCATGTTTCATTGGTTGAGGTGTTACGATATGGAGTTTATCCTTGCTGGTTATATCCTTATCCTAGCCATCCAATAAATTATTCATATGGTGACAAAAAAAAATCTTGCCTATAAAAAAATAGCAGCATTTATAGATACAAACTGGTACACATTAAACTTTTGTGGTTCACAGTCCTGACTAGTACTAATTCAGGTATCATCAATCGTTGTTTACAATTATATGGTCCGTCACCAATAGCACTTACGTAACTCTAGTGTGTGCATTTTATTTTCAATCAAGCCCGACTAGATGCTTCTTATCCATTTAAAGGGGATGATCATTCTGCTCTTCTGTTGTTGTTGCATGCCTCCATAGGCCAGCAGTTCTAGACCACGTCCATGATGTCGTACACCCACAAAAAAACACAAAAGGGGCTAGAAAAGTATTTCACATATTTTTCTTTATGAAGTCACTAAAAGTCAATGCTGCTAGTTTTTTTATGGTATTTTTTGTGATTTTAGTATTAAATGGTATTTTTTCGATGACACCGTAGTACTTTTCTCATTAAAGAGATAGCAACACTGGCATGTTGCCATGATAATCTTGGCTCCATGCTTGTCATGTCGCGATCTGCCGCTCTAATGCTTTTACTATGATATCTATGGTTAAATACCTCTTTCCTTTTAGAGAATGCTGCTTTTAAGAAGATAGTAAGATAGATAAGAAGATAGACTAATAAATGGCCTTCTGCGTATTCACCACCCGCTCTGCGTTCCTGCGAAGAATGGCTACCGCCTCCCTCGCCGGAAAGGTCCGGAAACAGCCGAGTTCTGACATGGCCGTTTTCCGGACGGTGTTCCAGAACGCCAAGCATGTTGTCGCCTTGACCGGGGCTGGAATCAGTGCAGAGAGTGGGATCCCCACTTTTAGGGGATCTGGGGGGCTGTGGAGGAAGTACAATGCACAGGTGACACAATTTAAAACTAATAATTCATTAGTTTTTAGTTTAATAAGTTAATTTTAATAAGTAAGTTCAAAAGTTAAGTAGAACCTCGATCATCCATCCCTCTTTTATCCCGAACTCTCTGTTAACCGACCATCCCTAAGCTTAACATAAAAACATTTGCCAAGAAGGTCATGTTCGGCTGTCCACAAAAGAAATCATTAAAGTGGAATATACGAATTCTGAAATAGGGAGGTTACGGCGTTTATGAAAATGGGAAATTCCGAATTTGAGGTCCGCAGACTTTTGGCGCTCCTCTGTACTATAAGTTTTACTGTTAAATTAAAATTCTGTATCTGGATTTTTGGATTATCCGACCTACCTCCGCCCCCAATTAGATCGAATAATCGAGGTTCTACTGTACTTTGAAATTCAAGGATTTGTAGAAAAAGGCATTAATTTCCTTATTTTTGTTATGCCAATTTTAATTTCACTACTAACAAACAGTAGGTTGATTAATTATTGTGGATCGCAATATAATGGCACTCTATTCTAACGAAAAACAAAAGCTCAATGCTTAATGGCGTATTTCACTCAAACATCAATGGTATTCCAGAAAAATTCCTGCTGCTCTTCTAAACATGAAATGTGACAGGAGCTGACAGACCACTTTGGTCAGACTTGTAAGTGAGCACCTAAAGTGCCTTTCTATTGTTGATGGATCTAACATCCAACCCTTTCACTGTGATTGACTTTCTGAGTGTTAACAACCTTTTGGAACATGTTTGACTACAGTCAGATGAGAGCTAAGGATAAGAAACAACAACATTGTGGCACAACGAAATCATTTTCCCACCCTGATTGCTACAAAAATTACCAGCTAAAGCCAATGTCTATTAGATGTGACTGAGATTAGTTTATCATTTATTTTGAAAATTGAAGATTACTAAAAATTCATATTCCTAATCATTTGTAGGATATTGCAACTCCTGGAGCCTTTTTAGCAAATCCATCCCTTGTGTGGGAATTTTACAGTTATAGAAGAGACCTGGTTCTTAGCAAGAAACCCAATCCTGTAAGTAATAAACAGTATTTTTTTTCATGGATTGAATTGGTCTTAAAAGGACTTGAATTATATATTCATTACTGAAAAAAATCCCCTATGGTCATGCTCTTTTTTCATATTTGTTTCAATATAATTCAAGTTATAGCAATTTAAAATGAATTATTATGTCAATTTTTTTAACCGTGTGTGTGTGTGGGGGGGGGGGGGTAAGTAATTTGGCCAAAGCTAAACTTTTTTTCCCTACATAAAGTTCAAATTTTGATTTTTAACTCATTAATTACACTTTTAAAAAATAGTTCTGTTGTAGATAGTTTTAAGAGACTCCTCAATACTTGGAGTTTTAAGCTTCAATAAAATTTATATTTTTTCTAAAAATTGTGTATGTTGATGGAAAACCTGACAGTCTGTTGGCTTGTTTATACATCTATATCGCTCAGCTGATTAAACTTATATACATATGAAAGAGTATGACTTTTGTCATGTTTTATTATTTTTTCCACCCACACGTTTGAAAAGAGATCTCTTTATATTTTAAAAAAATGTTTTAAGGCCCTCACACAATAGGCTTAATTTTAAAATTCCAAAAATACCATTTATCTTTGCTTATGAAGCCATAAAAATGAATGCAACATTTCAATGAGTCATTTATAAATGTAATTTTGTTTACCTTTTAGTTTTAAACCTTGTTTTTTTAATTTTAATATATTTTTATTTCACAGGCACACCATGCTTTAATATATTTTTATTTCACAGGCACACCATGCTTTGGCAAAAGCTGAAGCTCAGTTGGAGGCAGAAGGTAGACGGCTTGTCGTAATTACACAAAACATTGATGAACTACACAGGGATGCTGGCACTAAAAATCTACTCGAACTTCATGGTATGAGTTATTCTTTTTGATGTTTTAAGAGGCTTCCACAAATTAGAAGGTATGTTTTAGGGGGACTGGGTCAAGACAAATTTCACATAGTTGAGAGGAGGTGTCACGTAACATTTCACAGAGTTTTGTCTGCAGAAATCAGTGTAAAATTGTGAAAGAATTTATTAAAATTCAAGTAACGAATGTTTCTTGACTTATATTGCCGTCGTGGTTCTTGAGAAACCTCGATATCTGCGGGACAGTTTTGAGTTGTGACATGTTGACTTGGTAAGGACCAAGATTTTGTTTTGAGTTGATATAAAGGCCTTATCACACGAGAGCTTGTTCGTTCAGCGATGTCCGTACGCCATATCAAAAACTGGTTATTGGAGCAGTTTTTGCTGGATGAGCTTTTTTGAGTCAACCTGAAAAAATCAGGCCCCTTTTTGCTGTTCGAACGGCTGCTCCAATCAGAACAAAGTTCAGTTGTGACGTCACGTTGTCACGCCTGTTAAACTTGTGATGCCACGCATGACGTAGCCGTTCTCTCGTTGACGTTTTTGCTGTCCCAAAAGTTGTTCGATGAGCAACGTTAATACCATGTGATAAGGGCTTAAGGTTGGCGTATTTTTCTTCTTGAACATGGCTGATGCAAAAACCTTCTCCTCCCAAGGCAACCTTTACATGATGTGTTGGTTTTCAATAAAATTATAAAAGTGAACTTTCAACAAGCTTTTTTTTAGTGTGTTTTCTTGTAAATATAAAGTTTGGTGAGAAATTCAAGAAGTAACTGGTCCTTCAAAGAACTTTTACAGTAGGTATGAGTTAATAACTGAAATATGGCAAAGTGTAACACAATAATATTTATGTGGCTATCCAAACCATAAAACTGAGGTAAGAGTAGAACCGTAAACCCCATTCAAAACTCCCAGGAAAAGGGGGGAGGGAAGTAAATCCAAGATGGAGAACAAATGTTATACAGATGATTTTAATTTAAATCCTATGGATATATTGGTTCCAATAGTAACTCTTGAGACTACACCAGTCCCTGTGGACTGAATTAGAATGAATGTTCTTTTAGCTAATTTTAGTTGCTCTTATATCAATACTTTGTTGTTCAACTTTATTACTGTGATTCTTGACTACCATCTATGCAATCTTAAATTTTGTCTTTAATAAAAATAATCAAGCAAATTGTTTTTTTAATAAAATCCAATTCTGTGCACATACAAACTTTGAAACATCTCGCATGAGATTAAGGAAGTGGGGGGAGGCTCAAGCTAAGGCTAGAAAACTGTTGAATTTGAGTAACAAACATCCTTTCTTCCAATATTTCTTAATAAAAAATGTATAAAGTTATATTTGAATCATTTAAACCATCTTATTTTAGCTTTTACTCTGTACAGAATATTTTAAAAAGTGTAATGTATAAAATCATTACCTGCTAACAAATTAAGCGCTTAATTGTGTTATGCCCTCTCAGTTAAAGATTTTTAAAAACAAGTGTCACTACATTACTTTATAAACTTTTTTTTTCGCTATATATTTTGGGGGCTGGGGGGACTAGTCATAAATGTGCTTGCCTTGCATGCAAAAGGTCCCAGGTTTGGGCACCGGCATTGCCCAATTAATTGCCAAATATTTTGCAAAATCCACCACAAATTAAAAGTTTATATTTGAAAAAAAAATAATTTTATTTAAAAAATAAAGTTAACATAAAAAGTTTGATATTTTTTAATGCAGAAGTTTTAAAGCCAATACCTTTAATTATTGTAATCTTCTAGGTACATTGTTTCGCACAAGATGTACAAATTGTGGAATAATTTCAGAAAATAGGGCCAGCCCTATCAGTCCAGCATTAGCTGGAAAAGGGTATGTGTGAATAAATTGTGCTAAAGACTGCATAAGTTGTAGTAATTTAACTTTTTGATTTTTAACTAATTTACTTTTTTAAAAATATTATTTCATTATTCTTCAAATATTTTTGTTGATTGATATTCAAACTTACATCAGTATTTATTATTCAGTGTACACTGCATGTTTTTGGTAATATTTGATAAATACACATTTGAACTTTTGTAATTAAATTTTTAAAAAAAAAAGTATTATCAGTATCATTCGTTTGACATAATTATTCAAAATAGTCTATCATTCCATTCTGCTAATATGTACTATTTTTTCTTTGCAGAGCACCAGATCCTGAGGTCCCAGATGCACGGATTCCAGAACAAGAATTACCTCGGTACAATATTAATCTTCTACTTTGCTATAGAACATCAGGATAAAATGCACAATTGAAGAGTACATGGGAAAAAACCCTTTATTGCATAGGAATCTGTCTGCATCAGGCCTCTTTGGCGACGATATTGAGTCATCACCTAAACTGGTGAAAGGAAACCGGTTTCTTAATTGGTTCTTCTTTTGCGGCAGGAGAAACCGGTTTCGTGTCTCCAACGTCCACCCAGCTGATCCGATTATGAGAAGATTCCTGTGCAGTCAAAGGGTTCTTCCCCTAGACTCTTCAATTATTTAAAGAATGAATACATTAAATATTATATTATATATCATTCTAAATTAGTGATTGTAAAAAAAACTGATTTTATTTAATCTTTTTCTAAATATTTCTTCCTTTTATTTTAGTACTTTTATTTGTCTTTAGTAACGTTACAAATTTTAAAATATTATACTCGTAGTTTTATTTAGTAGTAAAAAATTGCAACCACAAAAAACTATCCAGTGATTTTTTCCAAATTATTCATATATATAAGCATATTATTTAGTTAATTGGTAGCCTTAAGAACACAGCTTTATTGTATTTCACACTGGTGTTTATAAATGGATAAGAAGATATAAGAATGACATAATTTTTAGATGTTCCAAATGTGCTGGTTTGCTTCGCCCACATGTGGTGTGGTTTGGGGAGTCACTTGATCCTGATATTTTAAATTCAGCTCAGAAAGAACTGGATAAGTGTGACCTGTGCTTAGTGGTAAGTAATGAATATGGTATTTAATTTTAAAAAACAAAAACATTTTAATAGTATTGCATTTGAAAAATTCATGTTTAAAATATTACAATGTATTTTTTTATATTGAGAAATAAAGCTTTATCTGATAGCTTTCGTTACAATCATAAGATACCAGTGATATGTTATTGACTGCTGTTAGTTATTTAAAAAGGTTCAAGCAAATATTTATTCATTTATATCATGCTATGCATGCCAACTGATGATTGCTGTGCAAGAGGCTCTGTCACAATTGAGAACCAGTGAAGAGTCCCTTGATACTCTAATGTGTTTTCATGGAACGCTGTTGTGGCAATGGGCAATCTCTAAAGAGTACCCTTTAAGGCTTTTTAGGAGTTGGGGTATGGGGCTTAGGCCGGGGCATGAATAGTCTTGGCCCTGTAGGGTTTCAAGAAGGGGAAGTTAGGAAAATCAAGATGACTAAAATTTTAACCCACCGCATTACTTGTTTGACTAGCCCCCAACAAGTTACTGTCTTTCAAATGTTTGTGTTAGGGATTATTATAATAGAAATAAAAATCTCATTTGCTAATGTCAGTAGTTGTGTTGTCGATTCATCGGTTTTTAATAAAATTCATTAAAAAATGTATGGTGGCATTGTCATAATTTGTACTTTATGAAAATAATTTGTATGATGCATGATTTTTCAGAAAAAAAAAAAGATTCACGATTAAAATTAGATATTAAAGAGATATGATGAATATTAATCTGCTAACAATTCATAGTCTCATTTTCCGATTAATCCCATAGATTGGCACATCCTCAGTAGTCTATCCTGCTGCAATGTTTGCTCCTGGGGTGGCAGATAGAGGTGTACCAGTTGCAGAGTTTAACATTGAATCAACTCCAGGAACAGAAAATTTCGGGTGAGTTATTACTACTTGATAAACTGAAACATGTTTTTAAAGTAAATATTGAAAAAATTCTGTTAAAACCTGTTACTCTTCAGTAGATCATACATTATTAAAAATGCTTTTCATAATGTATGCTTATTACATACATTATGAAAAATGCTCACTCTATATACCAGGCGTTGCACGGGTGTAACCTTAATAATGCACCAAACAGCTATAATTGTTTTAATTTGATAATTTGCATTACATTGCTTGGAAATTAAACCTGAAATATCAATTAAACATTCAACTTCAACAAAACTTGATATGCATAGAAAGCTAACTTTAATTTTTCATGATTGCCAAATGTAACTAATAACAGATCCGATCCTTACCCACCACACATTATGTTACTGATGTATCCAAAAGGGAAACAGTTGCGAAATATCCCTACTTGCACCAAATGAAAATCTGTACATAATAATATATCTTAATAAAATTTAAATTGAAAACACCCATTAAGTAACTTGGACAGTTATTTATTTAGTTTTATGTTTTGCCATTGCTTCGAAATATTAGAGTGAAATATGTCATAGCTAAACCCTCTATATAATAAGAGGAATGGCGTTTTCCTAGAAGAATCGATTTTAAACCCCTAAAAAAAATACCAACCAAATTCAATTTAGTGTGACAGCATTATAAATAAAACTTACTCCATAAAAACGATGTAAAACCTTATATATCTCTTATTTTCTGTAATATTTCAAAAATGAATTGCCACAAATCAAACTTTTTAAACTAAATTTTGTAATCACAGAGGCACAATTTACTCTTAAAAACTAAATAATTAATATATTCAAATTGAAATCTTACTCATTTAACCCCTGTGCTTATGCTTAATTTTGATTATTTCGAAAAGACCAGAAAGATATTTTCAAAATATTTGGTTCCACTTGTTAAGTTCATGAGATTGACTTTGAAAAAATTATTACTTTTGAATGAAAAAACAAAACAAACTTTTAAAGTAGGAGAAAACTTCTCTGTTCCACTCTGCATATTTTGACACCTTTACCATATGCCTACCTTTTGTGGTTCAGGCAGATATAGATTTCAGTCCGATAAACGGTCACTTATAATAGAGTAGATGTACTGTACATACTTATGGATGGATTATAGCTATAATGTACTTTTAAAAAAATCTATTGCATCAGTATTTTTATTGAATATCAAAACAAAAATATGTTCAAAATGCAAATGATTGTTTTCTTTCCTATGTTGCCGTAATTTGCAACCAGTCTTGTTTACCTATGTTGGCTCACAAAACCCCCTTGGAGTGGACTCTTTCAGATACCCAATTATTTATTTGCAATTTTGCTATCTTATTTTTCATTTTTAGTTAATATCTTTTGTTCAGCAATAATAGTTAAACTAAGCAGTTGTATATGTTTTGTGTTCAATTTGATTTCAGATTTCACTTTGAGGGATTCTGCGGTAGTACGTTGCCCAAGGCTCTAGGCGTGTAGTGTTTCTCATACCAGAACACAATGCAGATAGAAATGAACTCTGTAGCAAAATCCAACCTGGCATTAAAGGCGAAAGAACAATATTCCTGCCAACTTAAGATTGAATCTCATGGTGCCTCCGTGATTCGAGCTTGCCCAGTATTTCAATCAAATCCAGCATCAATTATTCAAATTATGTTGTTTGAGAAATAAACAAAATGTTTTTCTTTACAGAACATTCAGCGAAATAATATGCATTTATATGCCAACAATCTGTGCCTGAAACAAATATTTCTGTTTTTAAATGCATTCAATTGAATGTGCTTTAAGAATCATTGTGTGAATCTAAGAGGTTTATCAAATGTGTCTACTAGTCACCTGATAATGGTTGGTGATGAATACATGTGTAGATAATTTTTTGATTTAGTCACTAATTAATCCTAAAATATGATGAATTTCAAATAAACTGCATAATTTAGTTACAGTTGTGATTCTCATTGGGTTTTTTTTATACATAAGTAACTTACTTATCCTTTCAGTTAGCAATTTGTCAAATGATAAAAAAGATATGTGCATAAATCGGTTGTTATTTAAAAATAGGCTTTTGATAAAATAGTTTTATAATGTTGATTACTTTTTAAAAATTCAATCAACGTTTATTAACAAAAGGCACAGTGCTTAACTAATGACCTGCATGTTTTGCACTGCTTTTTATAATTTTGAATCAGATGAAGGCGAGAGACGTGCATCAGTCTGTGTTTGGAAAAAAAATATGAAGTACAAACTTCTTTCATTTAATGTATTCTAAACAAGATTAAAGCGATTTGAGTAAATCTGATCAAGCATTAAAAATCAAAGACTTTAAGTAAATAAATAAAAAATAATATCTTACCAATTAAATCCATGTGCTTATACTTAATTTTAATTTATTTCACCAGATCAGAATAACCTTTTAAATATGTTTGGTTCCTTATTAGGTTTTTGAGATCAACTTTAAAAAACAACTTTGAAACTCACTACACATTAATAGTGTAAGTACCAGAGCAAAAAATTAAGTCTATAATGTAGTTTGTGGGTTTATAAAAGAACTTGGGACTATTATTTGGCTAAAGATAGAAAAAAAATCGGCATTCAAAATTGTAATATACTTTTTTTGGTAGAGTTAGATTGGATAAACTTTGTTTTTCTACATTACAATTTTAGAACAAACTAGTTTTCACTAACCCTGTAAAAGTGTTCATCAACACACTGTGATTTAAATATATTGTTAATAAGAAGTATAACAAAGATCTAAACATAACTACAGTGATACATTTAGTTTAGCACCTTAGTTTTTACCTTTCTCTACAGCTTTAGCCTACCTTTCTTATAAGTTAAATTATATACAATACTACATGCAAAAAAGGCAAAGAATCAAATTTTGATAAAATAACAAGAATAAGTTTATTTTTTGTAATGTAAAAATATAATTACATAGCCAATTGAATATATTCTTTTAAATAATTGAAGCTCTTTAGTTCTATGTTGAAACTTTTATGATCAACAGGCCGTCTTCTTACTCTTTTTGGGAGTTTCTTTCTAAAATAAATAATTTGTACCATAAATATATGATAATTGAGAGAATTTTTTTTACACTCTTAGACGAATTTAAAAGCTTTCTTGCAGTTACCTAGTTTAATGTACATAAATATCAGTTTTAAAAAAATAGTGAGTATGAACCATACATATTCTGACCTGCCTACTCTCCGGATTTAATCACGCTGTGTCATCTGTACAAATTGATGGATTTTTTAAAGAGGAAAACATTCAACTTTCTCTTGGTGGCCCAAAAATTTCCAGTGATTTTGCAAGTTGGTGGGTTGAATTCGCCTCGTGCTAGAGCCACAGTTGGTAGGTCTGTATATTTTCATCTTAAAATGAATAAACTAAAATAAGAGCTAGTATTCATACATACCTTCGTTATGAAACCAGAATCAAGTAACACACTTCTAGCTGCGTTGTTTATGTGTTTAAACCGATCTGCTCCAAGATGGATGCCCCCATACCATCGAGACACCATTACTAATACATTCGAGACATCCAACACCTTTAAAGAGTAAAATTACTATTTAATAAATTTTAGTTGTTTTTATGCAGCTAATCTTATTCAAGCAGATTAACAGATTTTAAGATAGATAAAAGTTTCAACCTAAGAAGCATTTAAATTTTGGCTACAAGCAAACCGTCAATTGATTATGCAAATTTAGTTTATCAAATGTTGAATATGCTACTTGATCACTGATTAAAATTTCAAAGGCATTTATTTGATATGTTAAAGCTTGTAATAAAACTAGTTATTAATCGGTATAAACTATAACAAATACAAAGTCCTGTCATTAAGGGGGAAGGAGCCTCCTGGACCGCGGGTTTCTCCAAACCAAAGTGCCTCAGTTAATCTAATTGGGAAAAAAATATTTTTTAAGCTACATTTCTCCGGCTGTATTGAATATTTTTACAAACAGGTTTTTTTTTTAATGATAACTGTAGATAACTTACAGGTCTTTACAATCCCACTTTTTTAAATTCTTTCGAATATTTTATGTAAAATTATTTATTGAATATTTTAAAAAATATTCAAACCAATTTCAAAAAGTGGGATTGTTAGGACCTCTAAGTCAGCTACATTTATATAAAAAAAAAACCTGTTTGCAAAAATATTAAATACAGCTGGAGAAATGTGGCTTAGAATTTTTTTTCCTTCATGGGTGTAACAAAGAGGCACTTGGATTGGGGATCTGTGGTCCAGCAGGCACATAACCCCTTGAAGGTTAAGTTTCTAAATAACATTCATAGAATCTAATGAGGTAATTAATTTTCATTACATGGAATACAAAAAAACACATAGGTAACGCATTTTGTTACCTGCAGTAAATGTAAAAGGACAGATCCAGCTTTTGTCTCCCCATCGTCTTCACAGTCTTGAATAAAGGATTGGTTTTCCCGCGAAATCCTAAATATAGAAATAAGTTCATATGAAATTACTTAATCACTTCTAACTTTTCAATTAAAATAATTAAATCCAGAATTTTTTTCTTTAGTAAATCTAGATTTTTTTTTAAAATAAAATTAGTTAGAATGTATTTAAGAAATATGTAGCTAGTATTGCACTAGCGGGAAAAAGGATATTGTAAATCTAAAATGGTCAAAAATATACATTTTCAAGTATAGTTCATAAAAATAATTTGGTTTTAAAAATATTCACCAAATTTTTTTTACTGCAGATAGTTTCCTTAAAAAAAACTCCAAGAGTTCTAAAAAAAACTTATTTGCACATATCCTTAATTTAATAAAAACAATTTTAAGGATAACATCTTAAAAAATTATGGTTAAAGGATGTATATTAAAATTATAAAGAAAAATTCATTCCAGGTGGTGTTTATAATGTATAACACAAATTATAAATGTTTATTTGTGCAAATCTCTTTAAAGAATACATTAATTTCTACTCATTTCATATTCAAATGTACATATTTTTACTAGCTATTTATTTTACTTAACAAGTATGACTGATAATATAGTATTTAACAGATATTATTTGTAGGAATATTGCATTTAAATAACTAATCAATTACAAATATTTTTTATAATGAAACCTTGTGTGTTTAAATTAATTGTATTTACCGATATGCATAGATATTATGAGTGGCAATTGCTATCTTCTTATTTTCTTTTAAGTTTTGCAAAACTTGTTTCACCTAAAAAATACAATGAGCAAGCAGGTTATAGATATTTATTTTTACAGAGAAGTTGTTAAAAGAATGTGTTGTCTTAAGAATTAAAATTAGTTAAATGTCCTGTCTTGAGAAAGTTATTAAGCTGCCTAGATTGGATCAAAGTTATTTCCCCTTTAAATGATACTTGATTTGACTACTATTGAACTCAGTTTGGAATTATCACATTTCTGTTAGTTTTTACAATGATTAACACACATTGAATTCAGATGATAATATTTTACTTGTTTCACAGAAACAACTTTAGCGACGTGAGCTTGAAAAACACTCTTCCTGTCCATAATAGTTTCACCGTGTTGAATTAGTGGAATTTCATCAGACCAGCCTCCATTTGATGCATCACTATCTAATAAAAACAATATATATACTTTTATTATCAAATGACATACGTACTTACAATAATAATTGAGTAAAGACTGGTTTTTAAGTCTAATATTCTCTGTTAATTATATTTTAATTACAGGCAAAATAGGCTTAGTTTCTTATGATCAACGGTTAATAGAAAAGGGGTCCATTTTAACATTTATTAGTTAACTTTTCCTAATGTTTGTTTTAAAATTCAATTCTAAAGGCACTAGATTAGAGAACCTGTAGTTTTGTCCACTAGTCAATTTTTAATCAGAATTATATGTACTCAAATATGTGTTACTAAAATATATGTTACTTAACTGCAAAATATTACAACAATAGCTTTTACAATATTTTTTTTAAATTTTATGAGCAAATTAAAATGGCAATAAATTCAAGAAACATTACTGTTTGTCTCTACTAAGGCCTCTGAGACGAACATAAACAATACAATGAAGTTCATAAATATTACGTAGAATAATAAAAAAGACAATAATTACAAGCTTCTTTTAGCAAGAAAAAATTTAATCAATTTAGAAATTTTAAAAAATATATACAAGCCAGTTTATCAACTTTGTCCAACAAGTCAACAGCTAAAAGATTTTCTGCAAGCTCTGCTGAGCAGTCCTCGAAAGTGCTTGATGCTCCATTCACATCTTGTTCATTGATAAAATCTTGAACATGAATAATCCACTGGTATATTATACTCTCTCCAATATTCTCACTACAAAATAAATGTTTGAATATTGACACATTTTGTATAAATTTTTTAACTGATGCTTAAATTTGTTTTTAAAAAAATTCCTTTCATAATTACCTGTAAATTTCATCTAGAATTAAGCTGAGACGATTTTTTGCTTGTCTACTCATCCAGGGGCAACTAAAAGTTAAGTTTTATTATTAATATTTACTTAATTATAATTGTCATTTTTATGTGGTACATTAAAGTTTACTATATTTTATAATTACTATAAAAAATTTTAGCAATTTATATTGGCTTAATCAGTACACAATTGCAAAAAATATAAACTATCAAATTGCTTAATTACTTGAAATCAACAATTAAAAGGGAATTAAGAAGCCTCCCATGTTAAGTTTTGTTTATCTAAATAAATTTTGTGAAGGATCTTTTTTTTTTAATTATATTTCTGTAACTTAGTAGGAAAAGGGGCACTTCTCTTATGCCACAATGTTAGACGTTGGCCCTACCACAAGATTCAGATATTAAATAAAATATACGTAAGAAGAACTCATATGTCCTTTAACCAAAACTCGGTTAAAGCAAAAAGACTTAATTGTTCAAACTTTTAAATTTCCTATTGTATGCCTCTAAAACATGCCACAAACATGCTACATTCAAAAAAGACTTATGGGTAAATGATTATTCAAATTTTGGCAACTCAAACACCTAAGCTTTTTTTATTTGCCAAAAAGTGTTATGAAAAAATATTTCTTACCTAATTCTGTAAACTGGTGGAGATTTCAATGGATATGAATTAGGTAGTATTACCTTGAAAATGAATTAATAATAAAATTAATTAAAAATTGCAGCAGTATACTTCAAGAAATGTGGATATTGAAGTATCCCAGACTCCCCATTTACTTTGGAAATATTAATTATATAACTAGCTTTTTATCTTAACATTTTATATTTTATATAATGAAAATTTCTACTAAATTTCATAATAATCACAAAAATCATTGTTAATAAAATCACATATTGAAATAAATATAAAATAAATCAATACGATTTACTGAATTTTTATGGTAACAAAAGTAGACAGGAACTTACCTGAAAATACAGACATTTTTTGGAAGAACTAGTAATATTTATGCTATAAACTCTTTCATTATAATCTTCAAGTACCCATTCTTCTCCATAAATAGACGATAAGGCTTCAATTTCCTCTTCCTAAAATATTATATTTTTTAAATTAAACTTAGGTTAGGTGTAGCGTTAAGTATACTAATTTTTTTTAGAAACAAAAATAATAGCAGTTGCCTAACCTAGCACTAAAAAGTAAAGATTTAATAAATTTTACTCCAATTATTATTCGTCAATTGAACAGACAGAATACCTTTCAGCCGTTGAACTGTTAGAAAAGATTTTTTTTAAAAAAGGTTTTACAATATATTTTAATATTTTATTTAACTTAATTAAAAGCTACTTTTTTCATATGAGTTCTAATTTTAATGTATTTAAATAAAGACGTTTACCTAAAATTGCAATTAATTGAAGTGCATTACATCAATTTGATTACCATCATTCATAATATTAAAAAGTGAGTTATACTACTTCACTATATTTGAATTGGGTTCTTTAATTCCATTTATATCTAGCATAATGTTGATAAAGTTGTGTGACTACAAATTCATCCTATAAAACCATACTACAAGGTAGAGCTTGGAAATACTAACTTGGAGTGTCTTATTTTCTGTACTTGATTCCATGACTTTAACTACAAAAGAAATCACAACTGTTATTCAAATGGTAACACGTACTGATTGCTTTGCACAACATCGTTTCAATTTTTAAAAAATGAAAATTAAAACTAACAAATTAAAGCGACATTTTCTAAAAGAGAGACATGTTAGTTTTACTCACCATTAATATGAAATTAGAAAGGTTAAATAGTAAGATTTAAAAAAAAAATCACTAAAAACTAAAATACGCTTCTGATGTTGGTAAACAAAAACAGCTGTTCTGGTCTGTAAATAAGCTGAGTTTAATGCAACTAATAGTTGACTTTTTTTTAAAGAAAAATACGAATACGTAATTAAAAACATTATTAATAATTTTTTAAAAAATATTTGGTATTTTAATATTTTTAAAAAGTTGAATCTCGGTTTAAATATTTAAAAACAAAACTTAGTTAAAACCAGATAAGCATTAGAAACCAGTAAACCAAAACAAAACTTTATGTCATCGTTGATTCGTAATTTTCTGATTTCGTAATATTTAAATGTTATTTGAATCCGAATCATGTGAATCGGTTGTTCTATTTTAGTAAAAAAAAAGGTAAAAATCTCCAGGTTACAACTACTCTTGATTCAAAAACATTTAAAAAGAAATATAGTTTGTTTTATTTGTATTTCATTCATAGAATGTTATTATGGTTGGATTTCTTTTTGTGGTAACTAAACTTCTCACTTAAAGATAACACCCTACGATTCCTTTTTAACGTATGAAATTTTCTTTCAGATAATAATGTTTTGCTTGAATCGTCTTCTTCCCATGCACAATGAAACCATTATTACCAAAATGAAATTTGCAAAGCACTTTCTTTCTTCTCAAGCTACGAAAGAAGTGCGTCGTAAAGTGCAATGGAAAAATAATTTAAAATATATCCTTATTGGTTCTTTTACTGTTGGTCCCGTTTTGTATTATCAGACATTAGATTCCTTCCAAAAACGTCAAGTTGATGTTACACTATCTGGAATTGGGCGGTTTTTCAGGTGTGTGTTTCTTTATTTTTTAGATTATAGTAATTTTTTTAGTTGTGTTTATAACATACATAACCACACACCTTTTAGTAGTGCTTATAGCATACTATTCTAAATGTATTCTTTTGAATTCCAATTCTGCTTAATTATTAACCTCTTCACAATCGGATAATTTTCAAGAAAACTTAAATTTTTCGTAGTAATAATAGTGTATATTTTTTATCCCTGAAAATCATAAAAATATGTACATGACCAATATATTATTCATTTTTTATTTGTTTTTAGTTTAAAATTTAAAAAAAAAAATCTAGGAATAGACAGTATTCATATAGCAAAGCCAACATCCTCACTCCATCATTTTCATGGGAGTGAGAAAGAAGAGGTTAATAAAAAAAACCTATGATGTATTTTTGGTTCTTTTCTAAGCTATGGAAAACTCCTTTTTACTTTCTCCAAAGTTGAAACAATTGGATTAGCAGGTTTTAAGATTATTACGAATTACCTTTTTTGAATTTTTTTGATAAGTTCCAATTTTCCAAAGGCTTTCCGAAATTAATCATGGAGACAGTCAATGTAGGAGACGTTCCTGTTTTCAATCAACAGACATTAATTTTTTAAAATTAGTTTTAGATATAATAGAAAACTTCTTTATAATTCTTAAAATTTTAAATAAATATTTTCTGTCATAATCACTTGAAGATTGATGTACTTAAGTGAAATATCATAGTTTGTAGTTTGTAATCTAAAAGTTTTATCCAAATTTTACCGTATAAAATTGTTCAAACTTTATTGCTATTATTCTCTTTTTTTTCATTACTTTTGTTTAGAAAAAATTGCTAAACGTAAAACACACAACCCCATTAAAATAATAAGATGTGCTTGTTTAAGAAGCAATTTTGTTTAAATTTTATTGCAAAACTTTTATTTTTTTTATTTTTAAGTTATATTATTTAAAACAATCTTGGTAGTGTTTATTTTTTCTCTTTTCAACAAATATTTAAAAAATATTAATTAACTCTTTATAAAAATATTACAAGCTAATTAAATGTTTTATTTCACTATGCCTTAGATCTTTGAAAGTTGGTATGACTATTTCTTTGGACTACTGGTACAATCTTTTGGGATTAGATGAAGTAAGCTATAAAATTACTTTTTTATTATGTTAACTTAAATTTTTTTTATTTTACTTTTGCAATTGAAAAAATAAAATTTAACTGACATAAATCAAGTCTAAAACTTTAATTTAACTTGTTTTTTAATATGAGGAAGTGTGAAGTGAAAATCAAAATACAATCAATATTTTTTATCATGGCATCCAAATGGCTATATTTTAGGGGTTGTATCTTTAAGTTCATCAAAAAGACAATTGAAGAGCTGAGTGGAAGAACGTGCTAAGTGAAATTTTTGAAAAAGTTGAGATTTTTGTGTCAATGATTATGTTATTACCTCCTTTAAACATAGCAGCTTTCAATTTTTTAGAAAACATTCGATTTCGTATATTTTTTGTGAACAAAGTTGTTAGGTGCACACGTTTTCGTCACTTTTCAATGGAAGAACGTGCTAAGGATCCTTAGCATCTTCTTCCACCGAAATCGTCCTGATTCGGAACGATCGTTTAGTGGAAGAACAGGCTAAGTGACTCATTTGAACTTCAAACTTTCGCTTTATTTGCAGTAATGGCAAAACAAATGGTTCTTTTGTAGTTTTAACAAAAATAATTCAACAAAATGTCAGTAATTTTTCTTAATTACCTTTAATTATGAAATATAACCAATGAAATAAAATTTATATAGAGTATAACTGGGCTCTGAGTGCATTTCGCAAAATAGGAGGAAAATGCATTTTTCATTTTAGGTTTTTGTTTTTTCAAGTTTAAACATTATATAAAATATCGTCTGATTTTAATGTCTTGTGGTTTTTTTATACGAATAAACATAGTTTATTTAGCAGTGAACAGATGGTATCATTGAAACAAAATTGCACCTGCCATACGGAGATCGTAGAAAGCTTCACGTTAAAGCAACATCTCGCCGAACATACATCAAAGCATCTGGTTCGTTAAAAAAAATTAATTAGTGGTTCTCAAATCGTTTTTAAAGCCGTTTTAAGTTTGATCTCTAAAGGCATCGAACACATTTTTTGCAATTACCTAAAATTATTA
This sequence comes from Oedothorax gibbosus, assembly GCA_019343175.1. Taxonomy (NCBI): domain Eukaryota; kingdom Metazoa; phylum Arthropoda; class Arachnida; order Araneae; family Linyphiidae; genus Oedothorax; species Oedothorax gibbosus. Next base: position 6,202,269 of record CM033278.1, read on the forward strand.
AAATGAAATTAAGAAGCAAGCGGAAATCTGAATTTTTGCCTGAAAGTGTGAATAGCAGCTTATACGGTAAGTAAACATCTAATCAAGATATTGTTTTGTTATGTAAAAGAAATATCTTTTTATAATAATTCAAAGTTTTATACTTTGTCTCTTTATGTTTACAAATTCTTTAATATTTTCTGAAAGTAAGTTAATTTGTACACTGTAAAAAAAATCAAACGTTTCTGAATATATGGGACAGCCATAAGGTGCATGTAATTTTCAAAAACTTTTTCAAGTATATCAGAAACCTCTTTCTGTAATATTCAGAAACATTAGTATTTGAAGAAAAACTTTTATTTCTTGTACTTTTTTTCAATACATATCCTATTTAAAGGATGGCTGGAAGTAGGTGGGATTTGAACCTCCCCACTCATGAGAAGCTTCAATCTTGAGGCAGACGCTTTAAACACTGTGCCACAGAAGCGTCTCTATGAATCTTTCTTTATCGCTTATTGTTAGTGTAAACAAGGATGGAATGAAATCATTTGCTCATGCGTCAGAGGCATTTAGCTTCTAATAACTTTGAAAACAAATGAAACTATTCCTAGCTGATCAAATAGGCCATTTATAAGAGGTTTCTTATATTTTCGTAAATATTTGTGTTAAAAATGCTTTTCAATGTTAGGCGTGGCATAGGCACTCTTTTGCACAAAGTTTTTAGCTTTTCAACTGTAACCTTCGAGCATTCGCTTGGGGTGTTTTTCACACCAATGATTTTTTAGATTGACAAGGATGATTAGATTCAATGTTTTTTTAGTAAAACCCTGCTCATATAACCTGTAACAAGTTCATCTAACAAGCTCATATAACAAGGAGTTCTCAAATTACTAATATAGCCTACTTTCTTTTAACTTTAATACTCACAGAAATCCTCATAGTAGGGACTGACAAACAAAATGTTAAAGATAGGTCCCTGAAGTCATACATTTTAAACAAAAAAAGAACTTTGAAAATCGGAAGGGAAAAGAAGTTGTAGGGGGAGGGGCAGACGGACGGATAGACAAAAAGTCAGACGTACAAGCAGGCGGACAAACATTATAAAATATACTCATCTGATTTTTATAACTTTCAAAAAAAATTAATCTAAAATAATACTAACAAAAATACTAATCTAAAATAAGACGGTTTAGATTGGAAATTGAAAGGGATATGGACGGATGGACAAAATGATAGACGGACAGGCAAACAGATAAAAAGTATTAAAAAAATCTGTGAAGTCCTATCTTTCCAAATAAAAAAAGAATCTTGAAAATCGGAAGGTTAGTACAGAAATTATGAAATGTGTATGGATCAAAATTACCTTTAAAATGTCACTTAGCACGTTCTTCCACTAAACGACTGGCCGAAATCTGAAGCACTTCGAAGGAAGAACGTGCCAAGTGCATGAGGTGTCAAGCGCATTTGGTAAATTTCGTATTACGTAAATTACGACCTAGCCAAAAGCCACAAATCATTTTGAAGAACCAAACTAAAATATCATGCCAAAAAATTATGAATTTGTGAATGAGAGAAAAGTTGCAAACTAAAAACTTTGAAGCTCATTATCTCGTTTTCTCCTCTTTGTCACATAGCATGTTCTTCCACTAAGCTCTTCAATTTTAGATTTTAAAGTTGATTATTACTGATTGAAATTGAAAATAGAAAGATGTTTGTTGAAATTTCAGCTAAACTTTCATGTTCTGTGCTAAACTCCTGGAATTTACCAGAATGTCACTTAGTTACATTGAATTAAGTTACATTTTTACTTAATTGCATGTTGTATGTAAATGAATTAGTTTAATTACAAATTATATAAATACATTTTATCAGTTTAATAGTTAAAGGCACATTCTTAAGCTTTTGAAGGATACGTTATTTTTTTAAGGGTAACCTTTTTTTTCACTGTGTGAGATTTAAATTTTTACTGAAATCTTTATTTATTTAAATTGTTTTACGTTTTATTTCTGTAGCTGTTGATTATAATCCTGGCACCATACTTTGACTTTTAAAATTATTTAAAATTATAAAAATGATAAATTTTAAATTGTGTGGATTGCTGAAAAAAGAAGAGTATAGTTTCGGGTTTATACATCTGTATCCCTCACATTCAGGGCTTCCATAAGACATGATCTTAAAAGATCCGTTAGGCCCAGTCCTAGGGCCCCCAAATTTTAGGTAATTTTTATGCTAAATTGTGTTGATCCCCTGAAATTTCAGTAAATTGTGTCGTTTTGTGGTTCCGCATTATTTTTAAAGCTACAAAATAAGGCATTAACATAGACAAATTTAGCTAAATGATTTGAATTAATGTTTATTTTAAAAATTGTAGCTTTTTATTTTCATTCTGACATTAACCATTATACAAGCTTTGATACACAAAAATTTCCTTTGGGGCCACCTCAAAATTATCTGTGCCTATAGTCAGTGTTATCCTAAATCAGGACCTTCTCAGAGGGTTAAAACTCTAACCACAGAAATTTTCCTATGTCTTCTCCTCTTCAAAACCAATTGTTTTATTTTTTTACTTATTTATTACTTTTGCAAATTTACCAATAAGTCATTATTCTTTCAATAGCAACCTTTTGCTTTTAAATATATTTAATAATAAGCATTGATTCTTCTTTTGTGCAGGAATCTGAGGAATATGCTGCAGCCATAAAAAATTGCCACAAGAAGTCTGCTACACGCTTATTAGAGGGATGTTTACAGAATGGTGGCATATATGTGAAACTGGGACAAGGGATTGTGTCATTGAACCATATACTTCCACGTGAATACACAAGTATACTTTCTGATCTACATGATAAAGCCCTTGTAAGAGGTGAAAATGAAGTTAGTATGATGGTTATTTTTTTGTTTTTGTTATGAAATATGTACTGTATACAATGAAGGGTAAAAAATTGGCACAACTTGAAAAATGGCCCTATGCGGATTTCAAGATTTGGCGGATTTCAGGTTATTTATTCACAATTATTGGTATTTGCTATGAAAAAAGGAAAATTAATGTAAATAAACTATATGTTCCTAAGGATTTTTTACATCCTTTACAAAAGTTGTAACGTTAAATAACTTTTTAACTAAATAAAATTTCGTAAATTAGTTCCTTCAGTCTGACCGACTTTGCTACCAAAAGATGTAATATTTTCTTAATAATTATATCTGAAAACCTGTGCGGATTACAGTATTTGGCGGATTTTAGGTCTGCAGGTTTTTGGCTCTCCTGTTCATATATACTACTAGCAAATTTATACCCGTTCTTCGCACGGAATAAAAAAATATCAAATAAATTCCAAATATGTGAACCATATACCCTGTTATAGGATCATAAACTTATTATTGTTTCCGCTCGTTATAAGTCATAAAATCCCGTTTCATTGGCTTAAAATTCCAAAATGAAAAATACGCTATAAAATGCACTCATAAGTGTAATCACAATTCCCTCATAAATACATAAAACCTTTTAGCTCATTTGGCGCGTTTTGGGAGATAATTTGGCGAGAAATAGATATAGCTACCCACACCCATTATACAGCTCTAACACATTGACCTTCGAACAACCGACCAGCTTATAAATTATTCATAAAAGAAATTGCCTATTTGACGAATTTTAGTTAATAATTTGGCGAGTTTGGCAACGTATTTGGCGAAAAAATAAAGACATAACACACTAATAGCTCTAGTGCGATGGCCTTTATTAACCATCATAGTTCAGTAATAGCTTAACTATACATTTATTGCTTAAATATGCATACATGCAGTCAACAGAAAAATCCAATGACAAAATCATCAAATAAACCCACAATAAAATCCGGGAATGAAGACTGGCGGAATTACGTCACTTGAAACGTGTCAATTATTTTTCAAATAATAAATTTAGTTTCTGAAAGTAATGGAAAAAGAATAAAATAAACATTTTGAATTTTAAATGTTTTCGTTAAAAGTTTTATTTAATTTTTTCAGCCGATGGCATCAGGAAAGAGAAAAAATGATCGGATTTGAGCGAAAGTGGTGTATTTTTTTCAGAAAATTCGAATTTTCTCTAAAAATGGAACGAATATGAAAAAACTAAGCCTCAGGTGCACACGTTAGTATTAAAGGGAATCTATCTTTAAAATTTCGAATTCCTGTGGGCAGTATAAGTAGGTCTTTTACGATCCGATAACAGACACACAGACAGACAGACTCTTTCTTTTATTATTATAGATAAGCCTGATAATTTAGAAACTCTGGCGGCCAAAATCCTAATAAGCCAGAATCTCTAATTGATTGTAATTCTTACCAAACTTACGAATAAAAACCTTTTTCTGTTACTTTTGTCAAATAACTTTAATTCTTAGTGTTTGTTGATGTTATTGTTTGGGGGGAGATAGTCCTTTTTTTTTCAATGACTTTCGAATCACAAAAGGCTTAAAATGGTTTATATATAGAGAGAGAATAAAAAAAACTTTTTAGATATTTCTAGAATTTGACTATTGGATTATATCAGTAACCGACCTTTTTAGCATGTATAAGAAACAATACTTAAAGAGGTATCAAATCAAAACTTAAATTATTATGTTATTATCAAGAACATTTTAAGATAAGATTTTTTGTTCTTAGAGTCTTAATTTCACTATTGCCAAATTTCAGAAGCCTTATTACTTACCTTAAAGCTATAAATGACTAATTTATCTTATTAACAATTTTGTATTTAGATGTTTGTTATTCTAGTAGAAAGTAATTTCTTGAAGTTTCTTATTTTGCTCAGCTCAAACTAGCGACTCTTCCTTTTTATTTGTTAATTTCTTATTATCCCATTATTTTTTTATCTAGTAAATTATAAGTTTAGTTTTTTGTTTAATTAATATAACCAAACTGCTCTAAATTCATATATGTATTTTCTATTCATTCAAAATTTGTTTTTAATTTCAGTTAGAAACTTTATTTCTTGAAGACTTTGGAGGCCTTCCCGAAGATATATTTTTGAAATTTGATAGAAAACCTATTGCTGCTGCTAGTTTAGCTCAGGTGTATAAAGCTACGACACACAGCGGAGAAACTGTTGCTGTTAAGGCAAGATTTAATTTATAGTAAAATTATGTATCATTTCTTTCAGTCATTGTGAAAAGGCAATTATAATTGAGCACATAACTTTCAAAATTGTTTAAATAAACATTTGTAACACATTATTGTTAGAACGCTGTAAGAGTCGTGTTCATTAATCATTAGAGTTCATTTAATTTGTAACACAAAAAATCTATCTTCAAAATAGAAGGACAATTTGATTAATAATTCTGATTGACAACATTGAGAGAGATTTGAACTGTAGCAAATTAGGGCACCAATAAGAATAATATGAATCACACAAATTATTAAGTTTTTTCAAATGTGTTTGGAATTGTAATGTAGCATATATGTTATGTGCATAATCCACAGGCTATTGAAGAAAGAGTATAAAACTGAAAAAGTTTTCTTTTCTTGATATTTTCCTGTAAACATAACTTTTGCAATAAAAAATATACGTTTGTAACACAACTATCACTTAATAAAAGATATCATTATGAACCCAATTATAATAAGCACATTTTAAAGTATAACCAATAACATATCTTCACTCCCAGCCCCATTCTCTAGAAATAATACATTTTCATATTTCTTTCCATTAGGCTCAATATATTGATCTTCAACAAAGGTTCAATGGAGACATTAATACAGTTTATATTCTTTTGAAGATAATTGGATGGATGCATAAAAATTTCAATTTTACTTGGGTCCTCGATGTAAGTATATTTTGACTTTTTTTTTTCTCTCTAGCTTTTCCACATAATCTGACAACGACAATTTTATGGAAAAAAATTTTTGTTGTTTCATTTTCTGATTCTACTATAGTGAATTCATACTTTATTATTTTCTCTTCAAAATTAAATTATGATTAATTTAGGCTCTTTTCTTCCTAAACCACTATTCAGAATTCTGTAGGTGCTAAATTATAGTGATTGTGATGAAACCAAGAATATCTATTTGAAAGTGTGAAATGATAAATTTTTTCTTGTGTAGGCAAAGGATATCCATTATTGTGTAATCATAAAATGATATCATAGAAAATAATCCATTTATTAAACTTTTATTTAAAAAAAATTATACTATGTATAGCTTAAACAGTATGCGATATTTATATGATTACACACATTTATAACCAAATATTTGCAGCATTAAAAATATAACTAATTGGACACCTTGTAAGTATTTTTTGTTATTCACTAAAATACTTTCTTATTTCAGTAGTATATGCATGAAAGTCTTGGATCTGAGCTAGATTTTCTTCAAGAATGCAATAATATGGAAAGATGTGCCCAAGACCTTAAACACTTGTCATTTGTTCATATACCTAAAGTGCACTGGAAGTTATGCACAAAAGTATGTTTTAAAATAACCTTCTGATGAAAAAGAGAAATTGATCAATTGAAGGGTCTAGTTTCAAAACTCGCTTTCTCTAAAGTATAACTAAGGTATAGGGTTCAGCCTGTTCATTGGCAACTATCGTAAATTCAATTGCCAGCAGCCACTAATTAACAGGCTAGACCGTGTATCTTACTTAAACTTTAGAGAATGTGAATTTTGCAGGCCCTTCAATTAAAATAGTTTATGTTGAACCCTTTCAGTCCCAATGACAATTTGGCATCATCATTTTAGAAAAAAAATTATGATCGTCTATAGCCATTTATGATATCAAAAAGCACATCATTCGATTCTTCAAACTTTTTTCTATTAGAAAATATTTTTTATTAATCCCTATAGATGTCAGCCCTATTATTTTTTTTAATTATAATCAGAAACATGATGATGCCAAATGGCATCACTGGGACTGAAAGGGTTTAGGAATAACTTCCAACTTACAGTATTGTATGAAACACAAGAGCTACATTATGAATTGCAAAAAGGCTATTAATGTTACCAATTTGTTGTTTTCTCTCATAATTAAAACTTGAATAGAAATAAATTTTCCAATTTTATTATTTGAAAAGTACTTTGGTACGAACAAAGAAAGATTATGAGTTTTTATCAAAATCTGTTATGTAATAATGAAATCAAAAATAAGTTTTGTCAAATATTATCAATGTTTATAAAATTATAAATATCAAAGTTTAATTCTTGTTAAAATTTACTATTCTTAACCATAGGGAATGATTAAATCAAAATTGTTTAAAAAACATTTTTTTATTTCAATTTTTTTTACTTATAATTTTTAGCGTATTCTAACTGCCGAGTTCATTGATGGTGTAAAAATTGATGATGTAGAAGGAATTAAACGTCAAGGTATAGATGTAGTTGACGTAAGTTACTTTTAATTTTATGAAAAATTTATACTTGTAAAGTGTTTTTGTATTAAGACATATTTTAGTTATTTTCTTTAGCATCACCTATTTTTCGTTTAATAGAAATGCTTCAATATAAACCATCACATATAAAACCATTTTTATTAATCATTATTGTCATAAGCTCATGATATATTCTTATACATATAAATAATTCAATGATTTTTACCATGAGCCTTGAAACTTTTTTTTTATTGATCAATACTTTGGTATAATCAATACTCTTGATTAAAATATATTTTTTTAATCAAACCTTAACTATTGATTTGATTGTTTTTGATTCATTTTATTAAATTTGTTCATTTTTAACTATTATCACAATTTTAATTTTGTTATTGGCATTTTGCAATTTAAAAAAAAAATGAAAGCTTTGTTATATAAGGATAACCCTTATAAACTTATATTGGAGCTGCGTTGCTAAAGTTTTATGCAAACCAGACTATCACATTATATGAATTTCAATAATTAATATGTGACAGTCTGCAACCACATTTTACAAATATGTAATTAAAATGAATATAGCTTGTAACTTAGCAAAATAAAGATGGATAAGTTTTTTAAGTGTAATTTTTTTTAAAAAGAAAGTTTGTCAACAATTGTTTATTAAACATGAAATTAACAAACTTCAAAGCTTCTTTACACAATGCTCATTTTAATAAATTAAAATAGTTTTTATCATGTTGTAACATCATACTTATAATTTAAAAATTTGATATGTTTAGGCTGGCACGAAGATGATTTCTGCCTTTGCTGAACAAATTTTCCACACTGGGTTTGTTCATGCTGATCCACATCCTGGAAATGGTGTGTAATTTGTGTAGTCTTCATAATTTTGTATGTAAAGTAACTTTTAAACTGAAATAATAACTTTATTTTAATCTTAGGATTAACCCATTAACTACTTTCTGCCATTTTTGTCAAGTTATGTTTACCTTAGTTCTCAATCAATTGTTTGAACAGTTTTGAATGTAACTTCTTTAAAAAAATTGTCTAAACACTAAGATATAAACAGTTTGCGTTTTATAAGCAGTTAGTGTTTGCTGTTACCTCTGGTGCAGTTTTTTTTATGTTTGGATGTTTTTGAGTTTGTTAAAACTACTCAACCAAATTTGAAACCTACCTCTTAATTTATTTTTTTTGGTAATATTTTGATTTTGAAAATAAAATTGTTGTGGTTAATTGTATGTGGCGCAAATTTAATATTCTATTTACTTTAGTTTCTTTGAATAAATATCCCACTAGAGCTGGCTTTAAGTGTGCAAAATTGCTTATTCTAACTCTTGCTTTATATTAAAGTTGTTGAGACAGTATTTCTTTTTAAAGTGTGCGAAATTGCTCATTCAAAATTTGTGTTTACGCTAATGCAACACCAGTTTAGTTAATGGTAGATGTACTTCTCCACACATGTATTTTACTTCCCTTGTTTTTGTTTCCAGCAAAATAAAAATGGCGGGACTGCTTTGAGTACTCCTGAACAGGTTCCGTGAACTGGATCATTATATTATGTCGAGATAATGAAATTCTACGAATTGATAGAAGGCAGCTTCTAATATTATGAGTTTCATGCTAATTGTATTTATTTGACATCTAAAATATATCCTGCTTAAGAAATAACAAAAAAAAATACTTTTTCGTTAAAATCTAATCTAATTGACTTGCAGCTTTTATATAAAGGCATAGGCTAATAAAATAAATATTTATAACTAGTTTGTCACTACTATGAAAAGTGAAGTTTATAATCGTTCGCTCCCGTTCCGTCTCACCACTTTCACAGAAGAACACAGTCAAGAAGTGGATAGTCATTGACAAAAATCAGATTAGGTACATCATTTCATAAATTATAAATTTAATTAAATACTAAATAATCTACTGAAAACAGCAATCCATTTTATTCAATATTCACGTTGCCATTTGTACGTACGAATTATAAAAATCAATTTAAGATAGTGTTTATCGCTAATGCAACATCAGTTTTGGAATGGTGATGTACTTATCCACAAGTAAAGTTCTTTCTGTGAGTTCATTATATTATGTATCGAGAAAGATGCAAGAAATTCTAACTTGGATAAGAAAATATGCAAATTTGCTTTTTTTTTATTCTTTAAACATATGTCTGTAATGATAATTACAACTGAAAAAATGAATCGTAATACTGTAAATCTAGTGAGAAGTTAATAAATATTAAATGTTTGGTATTAAAAAGTATTTGAATTAGAAAAGCTAAGTCCCTGTTTATTTCATTGAATTAATCACTTAATTGTAAATATTCAACAATGCAGAAATTAAAGTTTCTTTTAAAGAAATAAATTAAAATAAATGTTATTTTGCATCATCTGATTATCAGTTTTAATTGACTGTCAATATATTTCATACAAATTACTTTGTAATGTTAATGAAATATTTTATTCTATTAAAACAGAATAGAATATTATTCTTTGAATAAATTAATTTTTGAACGTAGTAATTTATGAATTTCAATAATATAAACTGCAATTGTTTTTTATATTAATGTGTTTGCCTTTACTTAAACAACTGTAGTGACAATTGACTCAAAATCACTAAGCAAAACCATTAAATTTTTCATTGAACAAAACAACCTAATATCAAACCTCAATTGCTTTTGTCTTCAGTCGCCTTATTAATTTCTCAACTTAAATTCTAATCTGCCTCGATTTTGCTGTGGTCGGTCATATGATTTGACTTGGGTCTCTTAACGCTCAAGTGGCGCTTGAAGCCAAAAGCATAGCATCCCATCCCTTCTGGTCAAGTGCTGTTTCCCTGGCAATCTCCCAGCTTGGCCACCCAAGACTGTTTCTCTCTTTTATAACCATTTTTCGCCATGTTAGTTTGGGTGGTACTGCCATCTTCTTTTTCTTATTATTATGGATGTAGGATTAGTTAATTAAAATGATTAGATATATTGTGTAAAGCTGTTTCAATTACATTGCCACTTACATAAATAACTATTAATTTTACTCATTTAAATGGATACAATTTTTTGTTTTATTTAGTTAAAATCCAAACTTTTAAGTATTGCTATGATGTATATTTTTAGATTATTATCTTTTCTGTGAGATTCTGATGCAGAGGCCATTGAATAGGAGGCAGATGCGTATTCCAAATCGTTTAACAGACGCTGATGCTGCTTACATGAAAAAAATGGCCAATGAACATTTTGACAACATCATGACAGTCATCCGAAGTCTACCTTTGCCTATGCTACTAGTGTTTAGGTAAATTTTCCTTTCTAAATATAGACTTTCATTTAATTGTATTAATTTTTAATAATTAAACTTGTTTTGAATGAAAACTGAAGAAAACTGCTTTTGTACAATTTAAACAAATACTAAGTTTGAAGTTAATGTTTTTTTTACGTTAAATAAATTACAACCCCTTTATTAACCTTACTAATAATTACAAAGCAAAATTGTATGCTTCCATCTAAATTCTTCTTGGTAATAAATGTGTGGGTAATAAATTTTGATAATTGTACATTTAAAATCTAAAAACAAGGTATTTTCTTATAATCTCTTTGCTCATTGTCTAAGAAAAATTAAAATAAGTGTTTTTAATTATAAAATAACTTGTAAGGAAAATAATTTTATACTGTAAATGCATCCTTGTATATAACAGTGAGAGAGTTAATTATATTTTAGTTTATTGAAAACAAACTTATATACTAACCTATTCTTGTTAGGTATCTGAGTTTCTGTTATTAATTTTTATAAATATTACATCCTGACCACCAAAATCAATTTGTTAAAAATTAGTTTATTTCAAAATTAAACAACTGATAAAAAATTTATTTAAATTTGAAAGCATGCATATAATCTATTCAGTATTTGTATTTATGACTAATTAGTACAAAATAATTCATTGTATACTATATTTTATCAGTTTTTGAAATACTACTTTTATGTTGTCTAGAAACATCAACACAGTACGATCAATTATCAAAGGCCATGGTGATTACGTTGATCGTTATTCCCTGATGGCAAGAGTCGCCACTCGTGGAGCTTACAATGTTTCTCATTATAGTATGAAGGGGACTTTCAGTGGACTATTTGATATGGTGAAGTTAGACCTTAAACTAAAGTAAATAGATACAAAAGTTATTTCATTTTTTTTTCACCAGTAATATATCGTTTTTTTACTAGTGTTATTTTTACTAAATGTTATTTTCAGTAGTAATATTGCATGTTTAAAAATTATATCACTACTCACCAGTAATATTTTTTAACATGTGATTTGTGATAGTTTGGTGGTGGTACAAGCATTTACAGTTAAAGCAATCAATAAAAAATAAACATATGCCAGTTTATAATTAAAATGAACGATCTAGATCAAAAATTTTCTTCTTTTCTGTTAAAAATTTTAAATAGTGAAGAAATAAAAAAAATATCTCAGTTGTCTATGCTAAAAATACATATAACATTTGTTAAATACATTCTTAGCTGTGTTCTTAAGCATAAATGCATGAATGGTTATAAACAAATAAGACACTGCTTATCAAAAATAAAGCATTTATGCTATTTATATTATATATAAAATAAACATTATGCATTATTTTTTTCAATAATAAATACCTTAGCAGTAGCACTTCTATATTAGACAACATTCCTCCTTAAATATGAATTCTTTTTTAGGCTGGAAGCTTTGCAAATGTGTATCACTGCAGTTTACCTGCGAATACTAGTTTTACTAGGTCGAGCCACAGAAGAAAGTGCTGCTCAAGTCCTTTCACTTATGCAATAGTAGTTGTACTTAAATATATAACATTTTTGTATGGTTGTTTAATAAAATAAATTACATAAAAATTGTTTTTCTTTCATTTTTTTTATATATTTCTTCGCCTTTGATTATGCAAGTACCTTCTTTACCCACTAAAATTCAGCGCTGCATATTTAGTAGTATTATCCCACCGGACTAGAGTTTATCTAAAAAAATATGCACTTAAATAGCTATTAAATTATTTCTTTGTATATATTTACATGCAAATCCTAGGCTCGGCTGTGTTGTTTATCACGTTTTAACATCGACAACAAAATTCTATTAAATTCAAACTTGCGTCGGTTACAATGTATAACAATTGTTTTTTTTTAATTAAAAAGTTAACGGGTTATTTCCATTTTTTGTGTTATTGGGGATTAGAAGTATCCGATAACTAGAAGTTTTCAGGATTTTTAATATTAGACAAATGGAACACGATGTTACAATAGTTTCTCCAATCAAAGGGGACTCGCCAATAGCTCTCGTCTTGCTCTTGTGCGACGATAATTTAACATAACTCTCCAATTAAAGACCTTTCGACCGGTTAAACATTCATCCATTTGACTTTGAGATAGACGAAAAAAGCTGTAGCTGTAATGTGCAACAGGTATAGAGTTAAAACGGGACACGAAAGCATCGTTCCACTCCGTATAAATCGTAAGGAATAATTGTCAATACAAAAATTGCTTGAATATGCGGTCAAGAGATGGCAGCACCACAAATTGTGTCTTCCCTTTCAGTTTCTAGGTTTGCATCTTTCAAAATATTGTTGAATGGGCTTGTTTCAGGTTTTGTTTGCATGTCTATTTTGATGTATTTGAACAGTATTGCCACAGCCGACCCGGCGGCGCAACGGTTAGGGAGCTAGCCTTTGAAGCCTCTGGGTTCGGGTTCGAATCCCGGTAAGGCATGGATGTTTGTGTTTGTCGAGTATATGCGGAGTTCGTGCTCGTTAAATCTGCTGGGTCCGAAAGTCCTCCAAGTTCCCATACCAAATCAATACCTCTGGGGGTGACAAGCCAATTCTGGGGATCCTCTAATTGGCCTCTGTCTCTAAAAATTAGATGGATCCATTTTATGTGTGTGTGTTGTCTGTTGTGTCTGTCTTACTTGACGAAGGTTTATAAGCGGGTCTCTGACCAAGCACACAAACCTGAATATATATGTCTACCAACCGAGTATTGCCACCAGTTTTAGGAGAAAAACTACGAAAAAATACAATTTAATTCTAAAATTACAAAAACATTCCATAAAAATACTAGCAAAGCGTTTCACGTTTTTTTTAAAGTCACTAAAAAGATTCCAAAATGCAGCTAGTATTTTTACGATATTTTTTTTTAATTTTAGAATTTATTTTAGAATTATTCTAAAATTACAAAAAAAATATCGTAAAAATACTAGCTGCATTTTGGAATCTTTTTAGTGACTTTAAAAAAACGTGAAACGCTTCGCTAGTATTTTTATGGAATGTTTTTGAAATTTTAGAATTAAATGGTATTTTTTCGTAGTTTTTCTCCTAAAACTGGTGGCAATACTGTTGGAAGACTTCAAAATAGACATGCAAACATAGAGTTAAGAAAGAGAATAGATAGGTCCATGTATATGCGCAGTAGCGCACAAATGAAGCAGGCTAGAGCGGTGCATCTTGGGATACCTCAGTGCCAGTTTCGGTCACTATGTTATGCGCAGTAGCTCAAAACACCGCTACAGCGGTGCATCTTGGGATACCTCAGTGCCAGTATGTGATGCGCAGTAGCTCGAAAAACCTGACAGCCCTGCTTCAAACCATTTGAACTCATAGACTCCTCTACCTATCCTTCCTAACTCTATGCATGCAAACAAAACAGCCGTGTCTCGCTCCAATGGCTACGGTTCTGAAAAAGTGCGGCCGTTTTTTTTTGGCCGCCAGTGCATGCGCAGTAAAGAAAAATGACGTCATTTGGCGGCTTTTATAAACTTGACCGCCAAAGTCACTTTTTTTCAAATTTAAATTTAATTTTCGAACTAAAAATAGCTGGAAGTAGCGATCTAGTGTCAACACACATCTACTTCTTCAATCAAGACTGATGATGAGGGTTGGTGAGCATGCGCAGAAATCAATCGTCGAATATATTAATTTTCGTTTCGACGTTTATTTTCGTTTGCTAAAAAAAATCAAATCGAGAGTTTTAATTTTACACTTCCACTAAAAGGAGGACTTGGGAATAGCATTTATCATGTACGGGAAGGGAAGTTAAACATTTTTTTATTGTTATATCATTTACGATTAAATAATTAATTATGAACTTTTAGAATAATTGTGTTATTTTTTAAAATTTTCATTCTATCAGAAAAAAAATCTTGAAAATGATTAAATTAAAAAAGTTTTTTATTCGTAAATAAATCTTTTATTTATCTTCATAGAACAAACGATAATGCACAACGTTCAACTTTTCTTATGTTTAAATCTCTTATAGACGACTCAAAAGTTATTATTTTAATAAATTAAATTATTTTTAAGTTCTATAACAATTCTAATTTGTGTTTTATCGGTTTTATCATAGTAACAGAAGAGTGAAAAATGGGCAATTCTTGTGTTCGGTTTTCGGCGGCCTTCACGGACAAATAAAACGTTATTTAAGAAATTATTATTTATGAAGAATGATTTTCTTTTTTACAATATTGTAAATAAATTTTATTTAAAATTATTCATTTTATTTTTCAATTGAAACCAAATGTTTTCCTTTCTAAAAACCATCAATAACAAAGTGAATAAATACTAATATAACATAAATGCATTTTCGAAGAAGAATATAAAATTGTATACCAAATGCATTTTTACTCCTAAAAATAATATTTAAATTTCATATTGTTTACATTCATTTATCACACCTTCCTCCAAATAAAATAAATCGAAAAAATAACAGTCGCTAACATAGACTGGCAGCAGTGGCCTCATATTCCTAAGTATTTTGGTCTATCTAGTAACATTTATAGATCGATGAAATCGCTGGAAGAATTGGAGCCAAGTAAAAGCGCCAAATTAGAAAAGAAGCCAAATAGTTTACTTCCAAGGATTTGGCAACGGCCGCACTTTCTTACCATTGAGCGCATAGAGGTATGAAAGAGAATAGAGAGGTCCATGTATATGCGCAGTAGCGCACAAATGAAGCAGGCTAGAGCGGTGCATCTTGGGATACCTCAGTGCCAGTTTCGGTCACTATGTTATGCGCAGTAGCTCAAAACACCGCTAGAGCGGTGCATCTTGGGATACCTCAGTGCCAGTATGTGATGCGCAGCAGCTCGAAAAACCTGACAGCCCTGCTTCAAACCATTTGAACTCATAGACTCCTCTACCTCTCCTTCCTAACTCTATGATTGAGCGAGACACGGCTGAAACAAAACCGCATAGCTATTGCCAGATCCTCCGTGAAACAACCCCATTGAATTATTGTTACACTAGAAATACACAAGGGTTATAGGTGAAGGGCGTCATAACTAAGAACCACAATCAAGTGCCGAGCCGACACCTGAGTAGGCACCCAATGCTACACTGCTCAAAACAATTAGGGGAGCACATGGTTTTAACCCTTTCACACCCATCAGCTTGCGATTTTTTTCTCATTAAGTTAAGCTCACACTTATTTATCGTTATATGGAAGAATCATGTATTTTGAAGAATTAAATAATATTTCTTTTAATTAAGAAAAATATGGTAAAATAAAATTAGCTTTGAAACAATTTTATTAAATAAATTAACCCTAAATTCTTCATGCTTGCATTTTTAGATGTTTAATAATTGATTTTAACTATTTTTTAACAAATAAAGTTTTGAAAAAAATTATTGTTATAATTTATTCAAAAGTTACGATTTTAATTTCTTTACCCTTAAATTTTAGTTCAAAAATTAAAATTTTTATTCCCTGTTTTTTACCATTTCATTCTAAATGCATAATGAACCTATTTCACAAATTTTAGATTTTTAGAATAAAAAATAACGAGTTTTGGGACTGAAAGGGAAACAAAAGTACGCAAAGTGCTCCCCTAATTGTTTTGAGCAGTGTATTTTAGAAGCAGCGTCGGGACTTTAGAGCATATTTATGTGCAACCCTTCTTCAGGGAGTATCAATCATTCGTCGGACTTTTTAGCTGCACAGACAGTTTATATGTCGGTAGTTATTATGGCAACACCTGGGCCCGAACCCACAACTCCCGGCTCCCTTTCAAAATGAAGCCAGACTAGCACAATAAACCAATGGAAGTTAGGTTAGTTTGAATTATCGTCGCACTAGAGGTCTAATGGCGACGGGCGTCGTAATTTAAAATCACAGTCAAGTGACAAGCGGATGCCTGACCAATGGAAGTGAACATTCTGGAGAAAGTATTAATATCATATGAGAGATATATAAGATTGTTAATTTGTCATTAGTAGAGTTATGAAGAAAATATGATATTACTAAACCTAATAAATTGAAGTCTAAAGGGAATTGTTCCGAGATTTTTTAAATTGTTACTGACTATTTCCTTCAGAACCAGCTATGTTAACTTCCTTGCACAATTGCCTTACGGAAAATATACAATGTAATTTTTCTTATTCCCAAATATAAAAAAATCGGTGTCAAATACCAGATTGAGTGATAAATTGTTAGTTGATTTTATTGATTAATGTTAATTTAGCACAGTGTCGGTCCATCCTCACTTTTAACCGATCACAGTATTCGTAATTAAACATTTACGCCTCATACAGAGGGCCCCGAGCTCAAAACCGGCCACATCCTTTTGACAGATATTTGCTAGCAAAATTTTTATTTAAAAAAAACTTAATTACGGGGTTTCTCGAGTACAGTGGGACAGGCGTGCTCGTTAAATCTATGGTGCCCAAAGACCGGACGGGCGTTAGTGCACGATGTCATTCGAAGTCCAGTTGAGTGTCACATCAGGTGTCGACCTTGTCACTTGACCGCTGTTCTTAATTACGAGGCGTAACTTGGCTGTGTTAAAGCTCCTTGAACGCTAGAAATAGACAGCCGGAAGCGATCAATCTAACCTAACCTACATATGTAGAGGGTAAATTTAGATAGTTCCATTTAAAAGCAAAACCAAATATGCCTATTATGTCATAAACTTAACGTGGTTAAATAACTGGATACTCAGTAGTTGTCTTTTAAAATTTCGTAATTATTTCAATTTAATATAAAGATATATTGGAATTGCTAAATGATTTTGGACAGTGTACGTTTCATAGCAATTTCTTTTGATTTTATTTTTTCCTATTGTTCGTTTCGTACTAAAAAAACTTTTGTTTAAATACTAAAAATAAAATATCCTAAATACTAAATATCCGCGGTTTTTAACGCGCATTGAGAGTGAAACTGAAACAACCACTGAAATCCCAGAAGTGCAAGGATGAATCATCTAAAACAACCCAATGGAAATGTTTCAAATGATGTAACGTTCTTGGTTTTTGTTATCATTTTCTATGTACTGCGATTTCATTGGTTGCTCCGGTTTCACTCTCAAAATGTCCAATATAAATGAGAAAAAAAATTCTTTCTATGCAAGCTTTCTTTAACAAATGTTTTGAACAACATACATCACAGCAAGAAGTTGGCATTTAAACAATTTAATAAGTAAAATATTCATAGAAAACTCATTTTTGAATATCAAAACAAAATTCCAGACAACAAATGAAAACAAACCGTTGGAGCTGCTGCCATCTACGACGTGAAACAAGCCCATGAAATATCCAGCTACTCCATTTTGCTTTGAAGATCACTGAACTGAAGATAGGAGACGCTAGTTTGACATGACAGGAAGTAAATGAAAAAAAAAATCCTAGTAACCGAGAATCGGTTGAAAGAGATTCCACGCTGATTTCTAAAATACGGTTAAAAGGGTAGAAATAAGTGTTTCATCCTGCATGTTGTCTTCACTGTCATAAAACAACTGCAATAAGGAAACAACTTTTACAGGAATTAAATTCGTTTTCTTATAGCGTTAAGCGAAATTCAGTAGAACTCTTTAAGGGGAAGCTAAAGACCCAGCATCCTTCTTTCACTCCCCATGCTAAGTCCATGGGACAGTTCTTGGAACACACTGCCTTTGTTTTTAAGTTTATTAACTAGCAATTTTTTGCATTAGGAAGTCCAGGAAGTTTTCTGAGGATCCTCGAGCTCACTTTTTCATTTTATTTAGCCAGATTTTTTTAAAATTTGATATTAAAAAAATTCCTACTATTTTTCCAACAAATTAAGACGTTTTACTTAAAAATAAGTGCTACAACATAAAATTCAAACCTTTTTTTATAATTTGCTGCAAATTCCATCGTAAAACTCTAAAAGAGAAGTTGAATTTTATGTTGTAGCACTTATTTTTCAGTAAAAAGTCTTAATTTGTTAGAAAAATAGCAGGGTTTTTTTAAATATAAAATTTTAAAAAAAATCTGGCTAAATAAAATAAAAAAAGTGAGCTCGAGGATCCTCAGAAAACTTCCTGGACTTCCTAATGCAAAAAATTGCTAGTTAATAAACTTAAAAACAAAGGCAGTGTGTTCCAAGAACTGTCCCAAAGACTTAGCATGGGGAGTGAAAGAAGGATGCTGGGTCTTTAGCTTCCCCTTAACTTACCTTCGATTATTGTTTTTGTATGATTAGAATTACTACTGAATTGAAATTGTGAAAATTTGATTGAATAAGTTTGATTGGCTGGGTTTATTGCCTTATTTTCAATCTGAATCGACCTGAGTGATAAATAAGTTAAAACAAATTATTTGGGTCTTTTTATATATATACATTAAAATGTTAAAATCTAACAAAACAAAAAAAAAACTTACTTTTATCTAACACGGCGAAGTTTTTTTCAGGAAAAAAAAAATAATTCGTTATCCCCTAAAAAGGTTTTAGTAAGGATGAAATTTCCATGTACTTTACAACTGTTTTTAATAATTTGACAATGGACCTTTTGCACAACCTAGTGTCGAGGTTACAAAAAGCCAAGATATAAACAAGTGCACCAATCGTAATATTCAGTAAACAAACACCAGGGGCTTTGGATCAACCAACGACTAAACTTCTGTGACATCATGTGCTTAAGGTCAATTGAGATGTATATGTGCTGCAAACATTTATTAAAGAAGACTTAATTTAAATTAAATTATGTTCACTGCCATAGTTAAATTTACCATTACTGGTACTACCATAGTAGAGTTTTAAAGAAGCAGTAGTTAGTTTCTAATTTTAATTTTTTGTTAAATATTTTAGTATTGATAGAAGAATTTGTAATTTTGTTATAAATTTTGGCTAGATATTTTTTTTTGTCTATGTGATTATATTTTTTTTACAAACTTTTGAATTTTGCTTAAAAATGCAATTCATTCTTAAAAATTGTTTTTTTTAATAAGAAATTTATATACGAGGGCTGTTTTTTTTTCAACATCCGATGGGCTGTAACAAAAAGACGGGTCAAAATACAAAAACAAAAAAATACCTAAAGTAATGTACAATACTGCTTATTTATCCACATAATCATCTTGGCGATTAAGGCATTTGTTATACCTGTAAACAAGCTTTGAAATACCCTTTTCATAAAATGTAGCCGCCAATGATTGGGAGGGAGTTGTGACGGTTTCATTTAAAAAAAGTAAATTTGGAAGCTTTACGTCAATTTTTTTCTGTCCTCCAAGCCACTGCTAGTCCATAATTCACTTATGGTGAACCTTTGAGTTTCTCTAAACACTTGGTCAACTCGCTGAACAATACCGTCAGTAGCGACTGACTTGCTTCCTTGGTCCCCTTGTAAATGAACATCAGTATTGTTCAGCGAGATGACCAAGTGTTTAGGGAAACTCGAAGGTTTACCATAAGTGAATTATTGATAAGCATAGTGGCTTGGATTGTAGCGCTTCCAAGTTGACGTGGAGCTCAAAGAAACCGTCACAACTCCCTTCAAATCATTGACGGCTACATTTTATGAAGAGGGTATTTCAAAGCTTGTTTACAGATATGACAAATGCTTTAACCGTCAAGGTGATTATATGGAGAAATAAGCAGTATTGTACTTTGCTTTTGGTAAAAAAAATCTTTTTTGTATCTTGACCCGTCTTTTTGTTACAGCCCATCGGAGGTTGAAAAAAAAACAGCCCTCGTTAGTTGATGTTTTTTAATAAAAGTCAGTTTATTTTCAAATATATTTTACTTAATTGTAGGTTTAAAAGTTAAAATACTGGTTGAAAAATATAAATATTTAAAAAATATTAAGACCATATTAAAAGCTACTTTTAAACTTAAACAGACTCAAAAAGTTTTACTTTTACCGATACTATTTATTGCCATGACTAAGAAATTTTTGTGGTGTACCTGTTTTTTTAAAAGTAAAACTACAAAACATTAGCTTCAATAAACAGGAAACTGGATTATATTAAATTATTCTGAATAAATATGAACATACATAGTTTCAAGATAAACACTACTTCATAAAGTTAAAATAGAATTGAAAGGAAACAACCAAATAAATATTAAATATCACATACTTATAAAAAATATATACATGCATATATATACATAAAAATTAACATACTGTCTCAGACATTAATAATAGTTCCACTGATCTCCAAATTTATCATTAAACTTTTTTTTAAAAACCCCCCGGGGGAAAAAAAAAATTTTTTTAAAAAAAAATAATTAAAACCCCCCCCCTTTTTTTTTAAAAAACCCAAAAAAAATTTTTGGGTTTTTTTTTAAAAAAAAAAAAAAAATTTTTTTTTTTTTTTTTTTAAAAAAAGGGGGCCCCCCTTTTGGTTTTTTTTCCCAAAAAAATTTTTTAAAAAAATTTTTTTTTAAAATAATTTTTTTTTAGGCCCTTTTTTTTTTTTAAATTTTTTTTTAAATTTTGGGTTTGGGGGGTTTTGGGGGGGGGGGGGGGGGGGGGGGGAAAAAGTTTTTGGGTTTTTTCCTTTCCCCCTTAATTTAAAAAAATTTTTGGGGGTTTTTTAGGATTTGGGGTTTTTAAAATTTTTTTTTTTAAAAAAATTAAAAAATTTTTTTTTTGTAAAAAAAAAAATTTTTTTTTTTTTTTTGGGGGTTTTTTAAATTTTGGGCCCTTTTTAAAACCCCTTTTTTTTCCTTTTTTTTTTAAAAAAATTTAAAAGGGCCTTTTTTTAAATTTTTTTTTTTCCCCCCCTTTTTTTAAAAAAATTTTTTTTTTAAAAAAAAAAATTTTTTTTCTTTGTTGGGGGGGCCCCCTTTGGCCCCCCCCAAAAAAAGGGGGGGGGGGTTTTTTAAAAAAAAAAACCCCCCCAAAAAAAAAATTGTTAAAGGGGGGGGTTTTTTTCCCCCCCCCAAATTTAAAAAAGGGGGGGCTTGGAACCCCCTTTTTTTAAAAAAAAAAATTTTTTGGGAAAATTCCGTTTTTTAAAAAGGGGGAATTTTTTTTTTTTTTCCCCCAAAAATAATTTTTTTTTCCCCAAAAAAAAAAAAAAAAAAAAAATTTTTTAAAAAAAAAAAATTTTTCCCCCCCTTTTTTTTTTTAAAAAAAAGACCTTTTTTAAAAAAAAAAAATTTTTTAATTTTTAAAGGGGGGGCCCCCCCCCTTTTTTTTCCCTTTTAAAAATTTTTCCCCCCCCCAAAAAAAAAAAATTTTAAAATTTTTGGGGAAAAAAAAAAAAATTTAAAAATTTTCCCAAAAAAAAATTCCCAAAAAAAAAATTTTAAAAAAAAAAAATTTTAAAATTTTTTGTAAAAAATTTTTTTTTTTCCTTTTTTTTTAAAAAAAATTTTTTTAAAAAAAAAACCCCCTTTTTAAAAAAAAATTTTTTAAAAATTTTTAAAAAAAAATTTAATTTTTTTTTTAAATTTTTTAAAAAAAAAATTTTTTTTAAAGGAAATTTTTTTTTTTTTTAAAAATTTTTTTTTTTTAAAAAAAAATTTTTTTTTTTTTAATTTTTTCCCAAAAAAAAGGGCCCTTTTAAATTTTTTTGGTTTTTTTTTAAATTTTTAAATTTTTTTTAAAATTTAAAAAATTTTAAAAAAATTTAAATTTTTTTTTAAAAATTTTTTTTTTTCCCCAAAAAAAAAGGGGGGGGTTTTTTTTTTTAAAAAAATTAAATTTTTTTTAAAAAAAACCAATTTTAAAGGGGAAAAAAAAAATTTTTTACAATTTTTTAAAATTTTTTGGCCCTTTCCCCCAAAAAAAAAAAAAATGGTTTTTTTTTTTTTTTAAAAAATTTTCCCAAATTTTTTAAAAACCTAATTTTTTTTTTAAAAAAATTTAAAAAATTTTTAAAAAATTTTTTTTAAATTTTTAAAATTTTTTTTAAAAAAAGGGTTTTAAAAAAAACCAATTTAAATTTTTTTTTTAAAAATTTTTTTTTTGGGGGGGGGGGTTTTTTTTCCCCAAAAATTAAAAAGGGTTTTTTTTTTTCCCCCCCGGGGGTTTTAAAAAAAATTTTTAAAAAAAAAAAATTTTTTTTAAAAAATTTCCAAAAAAGGGGTTTTTTTTTGGGGGGAAAAAATTTTAAAATTTTTTTTTTTTTTTTCCCCCCTTTTTTTAAAAAAAATTTTAAAAAAACTTAAAAATTTTTAAATTTTAAAAAAAAAAAAAATTTTTTTTAATTTAAATTTTTTTAAAAAAACTTTTAAAAAAATTTTTTTTTTTAAAAAAGGGGGTTTTTTTTAAAAATTTGGGGTTTGGTTTTTAAAAAATTTTTTTTAAAAAATTTTAAAAAAAATATTTAAAAAAAAAAAATTTTTTAAAAGGGGGGTTTTTTTTAAAATTTTTTAAAAAAAAGGGGCCCCTTTTTTTTTTAAAGGTTTTTTAAAACCAAAAAAATTAAAAAAGGGGTTTTTTTTTCCCCCCAAAAAAAAAATTTTTAAAAAAAAATTTTTTTTTAAATTTAAAAAAAAAATTTAAAAATTTTAAAAAAAAAATTTGGAAAAATTTTTTTTTAAAAAAATTTTTTTTAAAAAATTTTTTTTAAAAAAAAAAAAAAAAAAATTTTTTTTTTTTTTTTTAAAATTTTTTTAAAAAAAAAGTTTAAAAAACCCCAAAAAAAAAGGCCCCCTTTTTTTTTTTTTTTAAAAAAAAAAAAATTTTTTCCTTTAAAAAGTTAAAAAATTTAAAAAAAATTTTTTTTTTTTTTAAAAAAAAAACCCCTTTTTTGGGGGGGGGGGGGTTTTTTTTAATTTTAAAAACTTAAAAAAAAAGGGGGGGTTTTTTTTCCCCCCTTAAAAATTTTTTTTTTTTTTTTTTCCCAAAAAAAAAAAATTTTTAAAAAAATTTTTTAAAAAAATTTAAAAACTTTTTTTTTTTGGGAAATTTCCCAAAAAAAAAATTAAAAAATTTTTTTTTTTAAAAAAACCAAAAATTTATTAAAACCCCTTTTTTTTTTTTTAAAAATTTTTTTTTCCCCAAAAAAACCCTTGGTTTTTTTTTTAAAAAAAAAAATTTTTTTTTTAGGGGCCCCCCCCCAAAAAAAAAAAATTTTTTTTAAAAAAAAAAACCCAAAAAACCCCCTTTTTTTGGGCCCCCCTTTTTTTTTAAATTAATTTTTTTTTTTAAAAAAAAATTTTTTAAAAAAAATTTTTTTTTTTTGGGGGGGGGGAAAAAAAAAACCCCCCCCGGGGGGGTTTTTTTTTTTTTTTTTCCCCCCCAAAAAAAAAAAATTTTTTTTTTTTAAAAGGGGGGGGGTTTTTTTTAAAATTTTTTTTAAAAAAAGGAAAAAATTTTTTTTTTTTTTTTTAAAACTTTTTTTTAAAAAAAAAAGTTGAAATGCAAAAAAACTTTAATAATAGATAAATAATATTTAACAATTAAATTAGTAAAATTTGGGTGCATAGTAATTCATGCATATTTTATAAGTAAATTAAAACAAACATCTTACAGCCCATTATTTAAATCATCACAGGAATCATTCACAGTAGCTTTAGCAAATTTTGATACCCTAATCAGTGAGAATTTAATATCGATGGTAACTTCAAATAACTTCCATTGACTTTCCCTTTTTTTATATAGAAAAATCTCTAAGCATATTTTAGAAAATTCTTTTTCCCCCACAAACAACCCTGGTAAAATACAACAGTTGCAGAGAGAGAATACTATGTAAAACCAACAAACCAAGAACGCATCTTCTAGAGCTGCTTTTTTTTTAATTGATACACTTAATTAGTGAAATCCAATTATTTATTTTTTTTAGTTTTCATGGTTATTTTCAATAATTTCCATTATGTTTTTCTATGGAAATACCTCTCTGCATTTTGACAAAATTTCCTTGTTCCTATATTCCCTACGGGGTTGTTTCAGAGGATGTAAATCTCCTTTTTTTCATCTTTGTCCTTCTTGCGATTTCATTGGTTGTTTCAATTTCACTCTCAAAAGGAGCTGGGGTTTTTTTTTTGTATGCTGTGTCATATTTTAGAGTTTTCAATGTGCAACTTGTTTTATTTCCTGTTATTCATTAAATCTTATAGGTTTTAATTCGATTAAATTTCAAGTATGCAAAAAGCATTACCAAAACATTAATGTAGGAAAACTTCGCTATAACCCTTTAAGACCGGCTATCAGATGGCGCTAATTTAAGTTTACAAGACTAAATTTTAGAGTTTTATCGAAAAAATGCCTTAAACAGCATCAATGCCAGCAACTCCTTAAAAACAGTCATTTTTTGTACAAATAACGAATGGTACAAGTCAGCTGCTTCGGTATCGATATTTTTGAAAAGCTTGAACATTCTCTTCCATACCCGCACAATCGCGATAGCTCGGTCTTAAAGGGTAAGATGATATTTTGTCCTATATGGAGAAATTAAGCAAACTTTCGATGAGCAATTTAAAGTGATTCACGAACAGTTAATAGCTTTAGTCCTATTGAAAGAAAAGTTAGAAAAAAACATTTGTTGGTAAGAAAATGTTGTAGTATTAAAAAAAAAATGTAAATCCTGAAAGACAAAGAATGATAACAAAACAACTGGAGCTGTTACCACTCACGACGTGAAACATGCCCATTAAAGTAACAACCCCATAAAATGTAACAGTTAGATTAGTTTAAATTATTATCATACTAGAGCTATATGAGGGTTGTTGGCGACGTGAGTCATAATTTAGAGCCACAGTTAATTGACGAGCCAAAACCTGACCAACACAACCATTAAGGATGACATCGTACATAGCGTTGGGACTTTGAAGCATATTTACCTTGCCCTCCCTCAACACGGGGTATTATTTATCAGACATTTTTTGGCTGCATGGGCCATTTATAGGTCTGTAGTTATTTTGGCGATGCCCGGACCCGAACCTGGAACCTTTCGCGTGCAAGGGGAACGACTTAACCAACTGGGATCCCCAGCCCCACAACAGTTAGAGAAAGAATACCACATAAAACCAACTAACCAAGGAAGTGACTCATCTGTTGCGGTGTTGCCTATTCTCTTGCTGAGGGTCGAAAGGGCAGAAGTTGGATCTTTGGCATTATCCTCGGGATGTTTGAAATTCCACATGTAAGCTTTCTCTGCAACCGTTTGCACTTTTGAACAGCTTGGTTGAGAAGAGGGCTCTAAACAGAATGAAAAGCTATTGAGGAATTGGAGTGGGGAAAAGAAAATGGCTAAATATGCACAGAAATGAAAGCCTTTGTAATTTATAGTTTAAAAAAGTAATTTTATTAATAAAAACCATTAAGAACATTAAAATTAATACATTTTCCTACTTGCAATAAAAACATTATTTAATGAAGTGAAGATAAAAGATATGCTTTTTAAACAAATTATTTTTAAATTTGTTATTTAGTTGTATGTAATATTAAATAATCACAATAATTTAGAATTATTTTAATTTGTTACTTACATTATGAAATATTATTTACGAATTTTTTTACATATGGTTAATTATTAGATTGCACTATAGAAAGATAATTTCTCAGAAAAAGTACTTATTGTCATAATTTAAATCAAATACAGTAACATAGTAAAAAGTAGATTTTAAAAATCTTACTATTGACTTTTGTATTCTTAACTTCTGCTTCATAACCTTCCTTATCTTTTACTTCAACAAAATCATCTTCGTCGTCATCATCAGTATCTTTGTGTAAACACATAAAAACATGTCAGTAAATAAATATTAAAATTGGATACAAAAAATACTTTCTCACAACAACAATGAAATAAAACACTCAAAAAAGGAATGAAAAGGAGATATTTTAAGTTCTTTACAAAATTTTGATGCAAGAAAATAATAATTGTTTAAAAAATTATAATAAAACATAATAAAGATTTTATGAAACTATGTCTAGAGACTGAAATGTTTACAATTCATTCAAAACAATTCAAAAAGGTAAATTTATAAGTGGTTTTTAAAAATCTACCAACCTAAACTTGGGACATTTGATTTGAGTTTAAGATCTTTATACTTCTTAAATACTGATTCAATCATTTGCTTCAGGTCAATGGCCTTTTTTAAATCATCAATGCAGTTGTTTCCTTTAGTCAGCGTCTAAATGTTTATAAAAAAAAGTAGCATTCAAACTAAAATAATAATTTAATATCTTGCATGGTACATGAGAAAGTGAGACTTCTGTCATTGTAACTCAACGTAAGACGTATTGCTTGTTTGCATAATTAGTAGTATAACACACGCACACATGTAATATATATGTAAATCAAAAATTTATATTAATTAAACTATATTAATGATATTTCATAGAAAATTTAAATATAGATATTTTTTTAATTTATTACTTTTTTTTTTTAGCTTTTATCGTTAAGTTTTCTGAATCTGAATAATCTGAAAACTTTCTAGGAATAAATTTGTATACAATTTGTTTTCCCATTACAAATCTTACTATATTATTATTCAATTAAATCTTACCAGAGATAAGCGCTTCTTAACAACTAACAATTAAAAAATAAAAATATTGCATAAAATGACATAATATTACAGATACATATTTATTATATACCACAATGTTCATTATAAGAAAAAATGTAGGTCATCAACCAAATTCATTAATTCTAAATACCTGAATTTCCGACATGATATGTCGTAATACATATTGTGTTTAAAGGTTCATTAACAAAAATAAAATCAAATGTGATTTTTTTAATTAAGCTATCATAAATTAATTATTAAGTTGGGATGTCACTATATTCCAAACTAAAAAGCTAAACTCCTCGGCGCATCAGCCTATTACTGGGCTAAGGCCTGCCGTGCCCAATTCAGCTTTCGTGACCAAGGGCTCTAGGGTGCTAGGCATATTCTAAATATAAACTGTTTAATATTTACTAAGATATTTTTTTATTTACTGAATTAAGCTATAAAGAATAGTGTAAAATACTCTTTGAAAAATAATTGATCCTGACTACTTTTTTTCCAGGACATTTTTTTAAAATAACAAATTAAAATACTTTTAGCCAAGTTGTCACCATTGGCAGAAACCTGTTGATCATTTCTTTGTAAAGATCATTAAGATTTTCAATGATAGGCAAATTGTCTTCATTGGTTTTTACAACTGCTTGAGAATCTGTAAAAACACATTTTTATAATTAGAGGCCATAATAATTCTTAATGCAAAATTTGCATCTGAACGCTAAGAATAATTTACTGCAAAAGAAAGCTTTTAGATAGTCTAGTATAACATTTAATTTTATAGAATTTTTTTTTTTTTTGTTTATTCAACTTGTGACATTTAAATGCAGAAAATTATACTACCGAAAAAGGTTGTATAACAAAACTCAGTAGCGTGGCAGGCAATTTAGGACCAAGGTCTGCTGTGTCCATTTTGACTCACAAGAGCGAGGGCTATAGGATGCATTACAGCATATGTTCTGGTTAGTCAGACTGACACGGCTGACTATAATAGGTTACAAAAATCCTTGATTTTGTAACTATAGAGTGTACAGTTAAAGCAGACAAAAATACTTAGAAACTTACTATCCTTCACCTCAATTGTAATAGATTTTTTCAAATCATATATTCCATGATCTCTCAACGTGTCGCCAAATGTTGAGTCGTTTGGTGAGGAAGTAGTGAGTTCTTCAATTTCTGTTTCAAAGTCTTCGCTCGAGAATAAATCATTCGTAGCACTAGGTATTAGAAGCTCAAAGCAACTCTCCATCTGGACGACTGTATTCGAAATTTCTGTGGTCATTTCTGGAAATTTTAAATGATATTAGGACATATTGATGTCATTTAAAATAATTAATAACAAATAATAAGAATGGTACCTTATGTTAAGAATATGTTTTTAATTTTTGTATTAAAATTTGTATTGGGATATAAAAGACATTCACACTTTTTTTTACTATTCATGTACAGAATAGTAAAAAGAGTGTGAATTTTAATTAAAGACGAAAATGTCATATAATACTAAAATCTAACTTCTTACTAAAAGTAGGTGGGGGGGGGGGGGGGAAGAGAGAGAGAGATTAAGTTTGGGCAGTCAAAATTTTATTTATTATTGTTGTTGTTGTTGTTTCTAATGCCACTCGGTAACCGAGCCCAGAGTAGGGAACTACCCGATTTTAAGGCGAAGTGGGGCGGCTTCCGTTTTTATTGAGCGCCACAAGGGAGGAAGTCCGACTTTTGCTCGCAGCATGACACATCCGTTTTACAGGAAGATTTATTATTGTAACTGTACATAATTAAACACCATGTAACTATTCTTCAAAAATCTAAAATTTTAGGAATGAATAGAAATAGGATGGGAGTTGACTTGACAAAAAGCAGTGAACCTATGAAATAATAAAACAAAGAAGTTTTAAAATATCTCCATAGATTTTTTTTTTCTAAAAAAAAAACCTTGTGAGGACATGAACAAATTCATATTGTTTCTATCTACAGTTGTGTATATAAACAAGTTTGTAATATGCAACTTATTTTATAGTTAAATATACAGAAGCATTTTGAAGGCCAGGTAAATATAACGATTACAGTTTTTTTAGGAGACTAAGGAACCAGAAATTAGTGACAATTAACTGCACTAACCTTTCATTTCAGATCTTATTTTAAGGACTTTCTCATTCAAAATTTTTTCCTTCTTTTCTTCTATTCTTTGAATTTGTTCTCTTTGAGCAACACTTCTGGCTTCCATATCATTAAAATCAACCTAAGTAATCGATTAAAAGGACAGGTATTTATTGACTAGTCTTTACATACAAAATAATTGCAAAACAATTATTGAAATACATTATTACACAAATAATGAGATATTCTGAAAAAGGTACACAGTTTCAGTTTTGTATAAAAATATTTACTTTTTAATATTTAGTACAGAAATGATAACTAATTTCTAGGATTTCTTATTGTGCAAGAGTATTTTAGTTTTAAATCCAGACAAAAATAAGAATTTCTGCTGAAATTTGTCACAAATTACTGCAATGCAAAAGAAAAATTATGATTAATAAACACTAAACTGTTATTATAGATCTAGTGGAAGTAGAAACTGGTTAAAAGAAACTAACTTTTTTGCAATATTTAAGATACTCTAGACCATCTTGTAAGCGAAAGTGCTGCCTACCATGGGCAGAGGCCCATAGTTTTATCAACTCCAATGCTTTTATCTTTAAATCCTTTGCTCTAGGCTAAAATAAAAACCTTTTTAGAAACTTATGAAAATGTAAGTTGAATTAACATATTAATATTTTGTTAGTTTAGTAACCCTGGATTACTATTTCGAAAATGAGGGCCTATTCCAGTCTCCTCCATCAGTATACTTTATAATCTTTTTTCTATTATTTAAGTGACATTAATACAGCTAATAA
Organism: Oedothorax gibbosus; assembly: GCA_019343175.1. Classification (NCBI taxonomy): domain Eukaryota; kingdom Metazoa; phylum Arthropoda; class Arachnida; order Araneae; family Linyphiidae; genus Oedothorax; species Oedothorax gibbosus. Next base: position 6,232,137 of record CM033278.1, read on the forward strand.
CCACCTTGTAATTTAGATCCATTGTCAAGTAATGAGGTCCAAAACCAAGTTGACACCAACTGGAACATTGAGCAACACTGTTCGATATTTCATTTGGGATATTGATAAACTAATATAGCTATCAAGTGGCAAAATTATCTTTATTAACAACTAGCAAATTTACACCCGTTCTTCGCACGGAATAAAAAAATATCCAATAGATTCCAAATATGTGTACCATATACCCTGTTATAGGATCATAAACTTATTATTGTTTCCGCTAGTTATAAATTATAAAATCCCGTTTCATTGCCTTAAAATTCCAAAATGAAAAATACGCTATAAAATGCACTCATAAATGTCATCACAATTCCCTCATAAATACATAAAACCTTTTAGCTCATTTGGCACGTTTTGGGAAATAATTTGGCGAGAAAATAGATATATAGCTACCCACACCCATTATACAGCTCCAACACAATGACCTTCGAACAACCGACCAGCTTATAACTTATTTATAAAAGAAATTGCCTATTTGGCGAATTTTAGTTAATAATTTGGCGAGTTTGGCAACGTATTTGGCGAAAAAATAGACATAAAACACTAATAGCTCTAGTGCGATGGCCTTTATTAACCATCATAGTTCAGTAATAGCTTAACTATACATTTATTGCTTAAATATGCATACATGCAATCAATGAAAAAATCATCAAATAAACCCACAATAAAATTCGGGAATGAAGACTGGCGGAATTACGTCACTTGAAACATGTCAATTATTTTTCAAATAATGAATTTAGTTTCTGAAAGTAATGGCAAAAGAATAAAATATTGAACATAACATTTTGAATTTTAAATTTTTTCGTTAAAAGTTTTATTTAATTTTTTCAGCCGATGGCATCAGGAAAGAGAAAAAAATGATCGGATTTGAGCGAAAGTGGTGTATTTTTTTCAGAAAATTTGAATTTTTTCTAAAGATGGAACAAACATGAAAAAACTAAGCCTCAGGTGCACACGTTCGTATTAAAGGGAATCTATCTTAAAAATTTCGAATTTCTGAGGGCAGTATAAGTAGGTCTTTTACGATCCGAAGACAAACAGACACACACACAGACTCTTTCTTTTATTATTATAGATTACCAAAGAATATGTATAACATGTTGTCTTAAACATTGTTTATTGTCATTTAGAGTTACGGCTAAATTCATATTAGATATTTGCCTTTCTCGTCTGAAGTGAAAAAAATTAACTTAAACTCAGTGGTGCAACAGCCTATAGTAGGCCAAAACCTGCTAAATCCACTTCAGCTACCCTGACTAAAGGATCTGGGGTGCAAAACATATGTCCCGGTCAGATGTGATCATCTCGTGCTTCGCCTTATAGAAAAAAAAGTAAATTTTAAAACAGTGCTGTTTAACCCCTTTAGGACCAGATAATTTTTGTGAAAATGAAATAATGAGATAAATTATAAAAGTGCCTATTTTTTTCCCTGAAAATTATATTTAAAAAAATATGTGTATGAACAATATATAGATTCATTTTAAATTTTTCATTTGCTTTCAGCTTGAATTTTTTTTTAATTAAATTTCCTAGGAATGTCTAACAACCTCAATCTGACATTATTAAACAGTATAAAACTTGTTTTCAGATCTGCACGATCAAACTATCCAGTTGATTATTAAACCTAACTTAACCCAACAAAAAAATAAATACATACCCATGGTTTCGGAAGGGGTCTGTCAAGGTTAGTTTCCACCACAAGTTCGAAAAACTCACTCAAATCTTTCTCAAGCATAGTCCTGAATTTATTTGACCTCATGAAGATCTCGTGGATGGTTAAGAGGGCCGAGTAGCGGATTTCAGCGTGGTCTTTTCTTAGCTGGGTCATCAAGGCGTAATAAGCGTAATTCATTAAGTCTTTTTCTTTTCTGCAAAGAAAAAGAAAATTTTGAAAAAAATATTATCTGTTGATAATAATAAAAATTTAATTTTGAAGAGGAAGTAAGGAATACTTTGACGTTTCAGAATAGCACCTGAAAGATGAGTTTAAAACGCATTTTACAGTTCAACTATTTTTTTTAAAACTGAAATGATAACATATAATCACTTTAGATATAACAAGAAGTCTGTCTTTAAGTAATTTATGTACTTTTTTACTGAGCCACTTTTTTGGAAACACAATATTACAAAAAAAAAAAAAAAAAGAGATAACTAAAAATTAGGATTTTCGAAATGAGAAAAACTATTTGACTGACATTTAATTCTTGTGAGCAAAACCATTACTAAACTATAAAATATGCATTGCATTGATCAATGGACCTTATATGGAATACAAACTAGAAAAGACATTTTAACATTGAAAAGAATGACCTACAAAATTATTTAATATTGTTGGCTAAACGACAAAAAATAAGTCGAACATCCAATGGAAGTGAAAAAAATTAATTAGCAATTAGTTTTAAATCAATTCTTAAGAATTAAGTACATAAACCTATTCCTTACTTACATTACAAAACATATTGAAGTTGATCTGAACATATATGTAAAATAAGTCGACAGGGAAACTTTGATGGAGTTAAGTCACTTTTATTGAATCAGCTAGACATCGGGAGATGAAAGTTTTGCTCCTTATGACAACAAGAGTATGTGGCGGAGTGCCCCACAAAAATGGCAAGGCTCTTCCATTGACCAATCAGAAGTTAAGATTAGTGATGAGAAAAGGTAAAAGGTCAACGTTGAAATTGTTGGATGTAAAGTCTCATAAATCAGCCAACCATATGAATTGGTAAAAGTTAAAACAGGGGTCAAGAAGATTCCTGTACTCGCTTTTTGTTTCACTTAACTGTTAAAACGAAAGAACATGGTGGAAAATTTTCCTATTTTACATTTAATGGTTTTAGGTGTATTTTTAAAGGAAGGTCGTACAAAAAAAATAACATTATAAACAGTTTTACTTCAGCAGTTCTATTAAACCCTTCACTTGACCCTCATCCAACGTTTTCTTGCCAGTAGTCGTCAAGGAATCGATGAACTCCAAAATTTTCGCTTCTTTATTCTGTTCCATTTTCCTGGAAATAAAAAGTTGAGGCTCTAGAATAAAGACCATAAACTAATATGTACCAGAAGAAAAAACAAAAATGTAAGTCTTTCTAGTGTCCCCCTAGGAGCGTTTCATAAGATTGGAGCTAAAAACCGACAATTAAAAAAAAAATTGCAATATACAAATAATCAATAAGATTAGAATATAAAAAATATATGTTCGAAAATGATATATCAATTACTTAATGATATGCAATCATGATAATTAGCGCTGACATTGGATTTTACCACCTTCTTAGAGAAAACATTGCTATTTAACATTATGTAAAACAACTAAATTTGTTAATGAAACTTTTTTTAATCTTTTGGACCCATCAGAAATAAATGACAATTATTACCTGTCTATAATAACAATGAGCAATTAAAAAATGTCATTCCTACAGATAATTGCGGACATATATAAAAAAAATCCATTTAATACAAACGTGTATAAATTTTATAAATAAAATAACTTTCCGAATTGGAGTTTGACATGTTGACATCAAATACGCAAAGCTATACTTGGGAACACAAAAAATATTTCTTTTCTCCAAACAAATGCAAATTCTAGAGCTCTTTAATAATATTTAAAAATGCTGTGCATTACAAGTATTTCATTTTATCGACTATATTGGCAAAATATCAAGCAATAACCGAAACTTACCAAAAGAACTCAAAGGCTATGTCCTGACTACGCCACAAATGCAACAAAACTTGGCGACTTGGCAGAGTCAGCCCCCATGCTATTGCATTGCTTGGCGCCCCTGGCGGTTGCCAAATTTTGTTGCCTTTGTGGCATTTGATGTCGTAGTGAGAACATAGCCAAATAACAACATGAAAAATTTACATAGCAATCGTCTTACTTGTTGTGAGCATTGAAGTAGAAAGCAAATATTTAACCTAAATTATCATACAACACTCCTAAATAATTCTAAAATTCTCTAAAGCCACAAAACTAAATCATAAAATATAAATAGAAATGTAATTTCAATTTTAATCTTTTAATTTGCCAGTGCAACTTTAACTTCTACTTCTCTTCCTGCTTCGGCGTCACTCCGGTCTTTGCAGACGTCAAAAATCCCTTTAAATATCAGACACTTTAATTTTTGTTCTCTTCTCAGAAAACCTCAAAAACTCAATAATGCCTCGTGAAAGAACCTTTATTATGATCAAGCCTGATGGCGTTCAACGCAATCTTGTTGGAAAAATTATCGCACGATTTGAAGAAAAGGGCTTCAAATTAGTTGCTATGAAATTCATGCAAGTAAGTTTTTAAACACGTGTAATCAACATCCTTACTCTTAAAATGTTATCCTTTCTTAAAACGTCCTATCATTTTAAACTTATGAATTTTTTTTAAAGGATATATTTTAACCTGGTACTAATTTTGTGTTTCTAAATAAATAGGAAATGCTTAATTAAACAGGGAGCCGCCCATATTTGCGAAATCCCCGTTTTACTTTATTATCGAAAAGATTTATTATAGAAATGCGACTTTATTATAGAAATATTTAATAAATTTAAGTTTCTCTAGTTCAATGTGGGTTATATTTCGTTAATTTAAAAGTTATGTATGATAGTGTAAGATTTATAACCTTCATAAGTTAAGCATTTAGTATTTGCGGCTAGTCAAGGTCTCTTTTAATAGCGGAAATTAACTTCAATCAGCAAGTTAAGCGTCTGTTTGATCCATTTCGCATCTCTTGTGTTTTTCATCATGCGATTTGGACTAATTTTACGTTAATCCAGATAAAACGAAACGTTATGGCTATTTGTATGATGAATAAAGTATTATGTTGAAAATGGTTTATATTGTAGCTACTTTACCTTAATATTTAAAAAAAGGTTTTAGGCTATTAGCCCCTTGGAATTTTCCAATTCGATATAGTTAAATGCTACTTTTAATAACTTTAACTTGATTAAATAGTTAACATCTAAAAAAAATTAACTTAAAAATATAGCCTTATATATAAAACCTCTGTATTTATTTTAGGCATCTCAAGGTCTTTTGGAAACGCATTATGCTGACTTGTCAAGTTTGCCTTTTTTCCCCAAATTAGTCCAATACATGCAGATGGGACCTGTTGTGCCCATGGTAAGTATTGTTTTTTTTCTTGCACAACTTTTTCCATAACAAGTTAAAATTGCTTAATGTTCAATTCCCTGAAGTCTAAGGTGAATTATTTTAACCACGACATGTTAATTTCGACAAACTAAATTATGTTCATGTAAAACTATTACTATATAGAGCCAAAAGCGTTGATGTCGAGAGTCGCCAGGTCATGGGCCTGGAGACTATAAAGCAAGTCTTGTGGTGGTGCGCCAAGCCCAAAAAGAGGCAGCAATTGCTCTGCAAACTAAATTATTGATCTATTATTCTCTTGTAGTATTACAGTACAAGTTAATTGTAATTCCTAGTTAAAGTAACTGTTATTCAGCATTTTCAGTGCAGGGTGGCACAAATTAATTTGAGATTTGTATAACAGTTGATATGTAGCTTAGAAGCTAACTAGAAAATTAATAAGTATAATATTAAATGACTGTGAACTTCAGGTGTCAATTAATCTAAGAAACTTTTCTATATCGATTTTTTTAAAAGGAATAAAATGGAAATATTAATTGTGAGGCAACTTTGAACTCTGTAATTTCATGTCAAAGATTACATGAATACTGTACAATTTAAGTAGGTGAAAATGAATATTTTTAATAATTTTAGAACTTATCCCTATATCGGATGTATTATCAAGGTATTGCTAGATCTTTAACAATCAATTGGTATATTTCATTTCTAGAATCAACTCGGTTAGTGATATTGTTTACGACACCATAAATGGTCATGCCTTGAATAACGCTATAACCGGGTTAAGGGAGCCTTGGCCGTGCTTTTGGAATTTTATTGTAATTTTTTTTTGCACTAAAAGTTTCATGTAATAGCACATATTAAAGGAAATTTTATTGGCAACAAGTATATAATAGTGATAATATAAATAATGCATGTTTTCTTTTTTAAATATATTGTTTTTTAAAACTTAGAAACTTGGCCAAGTCTCCTTTTTTAAGGGAGACTTGGCCCATGCAAAAATGCCTAATTTTAAAATGCAAAATAATAAATATTTCAAATTAATTTTGTCAGCATTAAATGTAAAAAAAATTATATTATAATTCAACACTCTAGAACTTGCTTAAAAATCATGTTTACCGTAATATGTAGAGTAATTCCTTTTTTTAGTATTGTATGAATTAAAAATTCTAATCTTGTCCATAAATATTTTTTTATATTTATGTTAAATATATTTTATTCAGTTTGTACACGCATTAAAATGCACAAGATATAAGCCTCAGTTTTAATTTTTTTATTTTAACGGCACAAACTGTAAGTCAAAGCGCACTTTCAAAGCTACACGTTCGTCCCCCCTCTCCCTATAAAGAAAAAATCTGATAGTATCTTAATATTAATCTGGAGTATTATTATACTTGAATTAATAACTTATATAGTTTTTGCAGAAAAAGTTTTATATTTGGTCATAAATGATAAGTTTGATTTAGTTGAGGTTTTCGTTTTATTCTAAACAAGTACAAAATAAAGTTATAACCATGCGTTAACAGTGTATTTGAAAATCATTATTTATAGATTTGCATAACTAGTTCTCTTAGGGAGCCTTGGTTCAGTGGCCAACCCTCCCTTGCATAGTAGCCAACCCTCTCCACCTAGACATTTCGTAAAGAATGGCACATGGTGCTTTTAAGCCTACTTCATGGCACAAACTTTATAGCTAAAATAAAGCCTTAATATAACAGTATTTTAAAAATATCATACTTAAACTTAATTGAATTGGTTTTTTTGAAAAATCTTACAAATTATATCTAAAATGTTTACTTTTTGGGGTGACACTCTTTTTTTTTAGTTTCTCCTCGATGCAAAAAAGTAGCTTATTAAAACTAAGGTGGCTACCTGCTGACAACCGTAGCTTTGAGTACTATCTGTTGAGGAAATGCTAAAATATTAAATACTAAAATTTAAAGGTGGGCCAAGTCTCCATTATGGCCAAGGCTCCCCAGGCTTCTTTATACTAATCTATATAAAATGTTCTTTTAATTAGGTATGGGAAGGTGACAATATTGTGAAAACTGGACGGGATATTATTGGTGCAACCAACCCTGCTTTGTCTCAACCTGGAACACTTAGAGGAGATTTGTGCATCCAAGTTGGAAGGTAAAACATAGTTTTTGCTCTAATTATTATTAAAATATTTGTCTTTTTGTCAAGTTATTTTCATAGTGGTTTCATTTAAATTTGTCTGGTCTTTTGAATGCATACAATTTTTTAATTATCAAAAGTTAAGAGCTAGAAATTTATCGAATAAAATCCTAAATTTCTATGCTGTTTTTATAACCCTTTGTTAAAATTGTATAATTTTTTGTGCTCAAAGTTGTATAACTGTTCATTTCGTACTCTTGTATAAAAATACCACAATTAAGTTTTTTCAGTTCACTCTCTAATACGAACTCTTTCAATACACTACAGATCTTGGCTTATGGGTATCCCCAAACTAGTTTCTGATCCAACTGTGAGGGAAAAGGGCTCAAGGCCAATTTCTTTTACTTATCGGGTGAAAATTTTCAACTTATACTTTTGATTAATAATGAGCGTTGACTGTATTTTACTGTCTTTACTACTAGATTAATTTGAGTTTATCGTAATCCATCAATTGTAATACCGAGTGGTTATAAAATAACTCGCTATTCGGAGAGGTCTGTAGCTTGAATGAATAATCCGAATGCAACAAACATCGAGATACTTATGACACTTACTAATCGAGAAGGGGGAAAAGAATATAATCATAAAAAAGAAACTAGTCTTTTGACCAGGGTCCTAAATTTCGAGGCATAATGGGCTGTGCCTCGTAATTTAGAACCCTGGTCAAGAGACTAGTTTCTTTTTTATGATTCCATTCTTTTTCCTCCTTGATTAGTAAGTGATGAGAGAATTACTAAATCAAGAAGGGGGAAAGAGATGGAATCATAAAGAAACTTGTCTCTTGACCAGGGTTCTAAATTACGAGGCTTAATTTTCTGTGTTGCACGTAATTGGCCATAATTGGCTACGCCTCGTAATTTAGAACCCTGGTCAAGAGAAGAGTTCCCGGAGCCCCACCCGGGGCCTTCATTTTTATGATTCCAATTCCCCCCCTTGATTAGTAAGTGTCTTAATGCTTGTTGCATTCGGATTATTCATTCAAGCTACAGACCACTCCGAATAGAGAGCGTTATTTTATAACCACCCTGTATTTAGCAAGATTCTTAAATATCTTGGACTGAGTCTTCAGGCATAACCCCTCTTGGGGATATCATCCTTTTAACATATCTCATCAGACTGCATTTAACTTAAAGGTTCTAATTTCAACATTCGAACACGAAAGAATATTTTCGAACAGTTTTGATGAGGATTTACAGGATATGAGGATATTAGTTTTCTGGTCATCATGGCTGTGTTTGTCAATCATTGCCCATATAGTCGGTGCCTATACTGCTGGGTATATTTGTTAGTGGCAGGTATTTAATACTGTTATTTATTAATTTTCAGAAACATCATTCACGGTTCTGATTCTGTACCAAGTGCCGAAAAGGAAATTAGTTTATGGTTTAAAGATGAAGAGCTGGTCGATTACAAGACAGCGCTGGAAAGCTGGGTTTATGAAGACTAAATTGTTCTTAATGGCTTCTAAATAAATGTTACAATAATTTTGTCTCGATTTTGTCTTTTTAATAGTTTTTGGGTATTTTAAATTTTTTAATTATGAAATAGATTATAAAACTTTGTTATAAGCAAGTAAGTGTTAAAGATTGAGTTTTTTCTATTGATGAGGTAAAAGGAGTTTTTTTTGCATTCTTTATCCGTTATCTAAATGAACAAATACATTAGTGGCTTTAGTATCTAGGATTTTATTAGTAAATTGGGCATTAATGCTCAGAATATTGGTGTACAATAGTAGAAAATTGTTAGTGAAACAAGTTATATGGTTGTAAGTGATGAATCTTATTTTAATTAGAGTTTATGCTTCTAATGCCATGTTTGAATCAAACTATTCGGCATGATTTGTACATTAACGACAATACTTACAAATGATATTTGGCGATAATTGAACACATTTTCGTACATGCCATGATTGTCACAATGTTTGATTTCAAAGATTAAATAATGCTTGTACATTGCACAAGGTACAAGTAATACTTTTATAAAAACAAATCTTTTCGAGTCACCTGCAGGTTTCCCCCGTTTGGGGGATAGATCGGTGGGTTTCGTCAAATTCCTTATTTACAAGTGCGAGTTATGCCGATAGGGAGCCGAATCTGCTCTGCGGGTCATCTCACCAATATCGGTGGGATTTCAAAGGGATATTTCTGAGAAATGTTTAAAATCCAAACAAACATAGCTTATCGGGTTCTTTTAAACTAGTGATTATACTTATTTAGTTCTAATCCATTTTAATTGATCTTTATAAGATTGTTCATTGTAGAAGTACAGGATATTAGAAAGTTAAATATATTTTCATCATGATTTATATTGATACTAAATTTCTACGTAGAGACTTGCGTGAGATATGCGATGATAATTTTTATTGTACAATCCATTTAAAAACGTATCTTTAAATTGACTAAAACTGTTTTAAAAGTTGTGTGCTGCGGTAGTTACGCACAAAAATGTTACAAACTTATAATAAAATACAAATAACAGGAATATTATAACCATACTAGTATTTGCCACTGTAAAATATAATTAGCAGGTCAATATTCTTGGTTAAAAGATTTATACATAATGATAATTATAAAGGCATTAGTTTTCTTATATTCCAATATTCCTTTATATTTTTAAATTAAAGTCATTAAAACTTCAGAGTCATCTGGCATAAAGTTTATTTTCTTCGCTTCAGCCATTTTTTTAAAAGGGAGTCGGATGGGTGTTTGGGTTAAAAATGTCGATTTTCTGTGTTTCTTATATTTAATCTGCATATCTATAGCTTTAATTTAAGACCAAGATTATCGATTTCTGTTTAGTAGTTTTATTTTTATAAGCATTTTTCAGAAACTGTGTACATCAGTTCTTACCAATACCTTAATTTTCTTTTGCGTTTCCGGAAATATAAAGTTTTTCAACACTTAGGAACATTTTTCTCAGGAACTATAAAATATATCAGCGTGTTTTGCTTTATTATTTCTTCCCAATTAATAGCTCTTTGATTTAAACTGAGGAATTTTAAAATATCTCTGCTCAATTTTAAATATCTCTGCTAAAAAAAATTACATAACTTTAAATTGGATTTTTGGTTTTTTTTAAATACATATTTTAAAAGAATCACTGTGAAAGTATTTTTTTATACTGTGAAATATCCTCAGTTTAAATTAAAGAGCTATATGTAAAGAACCAAACTATGTATAAAAAAATTCAAGTTCCTGAGAAAAATGTTCCTAAAGTTACGGCCGTAAGTTCGAGTCACCCGCAGGTTTCCCTCATCTGGAGAATAGATCAGTGGGTTTCGTCAAATTCCTTATTCACAAGTGAGAGTTATGCCAAAAGGGAAGAGATAAGGAGCCGAATCTGCTCTGCGGGTTATCCCACCAATATCGGTGGGTTTTCAGAAGAATATCTCTGAGAAATGTTCAAAATCAAAACAAATATAGCTTATCGGGTTCTTCTTTCAAACTAGTGATTATAATTATTTAGTTCTAATCCATTTTAATTGATCTTTATAAGATTGTTCATTGTAGAAGTACAGCATATTAGAAAGTTAAATATATTTTCAACATGATTTAGATTGATACTAAATTTCCGCTCAGAGACTTACGTGAGATATGCGATGATAATTTTTATTGTACAATCCATTTAAAAACGTATCTTAAAATTGACTAAAACTGTTTTAAAAGTTGTGTGCTGCGGTAGTTATGCACAAAATGTTACAAACTTAATAATAAAATACAAATAAAAAAGAAATATTATAACCATACTAGTATTTGCCACTGTAAAATATAATTAACAGGTTAATATTCTTGGTTAAAGATTTATACATATAAATAATGATAATTATAAAGACATTAGTTTTCTTATTTTCCCATATTCCTTTATATTTTTAAATTAAAGTTATTAAAACTTCAGAGTCATCTGGAATAAAGTTTATTTTCATCGCTTCAGCCATTTTTAAAGGGGAGTCGGATGGGTGTTTGGGTCAAAAATGTCGATTTTCTGTGTTTCTTTTATTTTTAATCTGCATACATATAGCTTTCAATTAAGACCAAGATTATCGATTTCTGTTTCGTAGTTTTCTTTTTATAAGCACTTTTCAGAAATTATGTACATCAGTTCTTACCAATATCTAGCGTTTCGTGAAATATAAGGTTTTGCAACACTTAGGAACATTTTTCTCAGGAACTATAAAATATATCAGCGTGTTTTGTTTTATTATTTCTTCCCCATTAATAGTTATTTGATTTAAACTGAGGAATTTTAAAATATCTCTGCTCAACTTTAAATATCTCTGCTACAAAAAAAGTTATGTAACTTTAAATTGGATTTTTGGTTTTTTTTAATACACATTTTAAAAAATTACTGTGAAAGTATTTTTTTATAACCATGAAATATCATCAGTTTAAATTAAAGAACTATATGTAAGGAACAGACTATAAAAAAATCAAGTTCCTGAGAAAAATGTTCCTAAAGTTAGTAAAATTAAATGGGCGAGATAGAACCATCCGACTCTCCAGATGCGATTGCGATCTGTCTCACGCAAATAGAACACGTGAGAAATATCTCTAGCAGTAAACAACGTCACGTGATTCCGCTTGACCAATGATATGTCCTGTTACAAAATCTGAATGAAACCTGGGGAAGAAACTCGAAAGGTGAAACCCAGATAAATCTCGCGATTGTGAATACGAATTTGAAATAACCCTCAAGTTGTCCCTTCCTCGCAGGATTTATGTTCTGGGGATATCTCGCTACTTGACTCGAACTTGTGAATACGGCGGTTAGTAAAATTAACATGGGCGAGATAGAACCATCCGACTCCCCAGAGGCGATTGCAATCTATCTGTCTCACGCTGCAAATAGAACACGTGAGAAATATCTCTAGCAGTAAACAACATCACGTGATTCCGCTTGACCAATCATATGTCCTGTTACAAAATCTGAGTGGAAGAAACTCGAAAGATGAAACCCAAATAAATATCGCGGTTGTGAATACGAATTTGAAATAACCCTCAAACTGTCCCTTCCTCGCAGGATTCATGTTCTGGGGATATCTCGCTACTTGACTCGACTCGAACTTGTGAATATGGCGGTAAGACATTAAGAGTGTGATTAGTCTAATACGTCGCACTGCAGCGTACCTGTTCTATCTTCTTCGAGGGTTGCTAGAGAGCGTTGGAGAAATTGATGATAGCTCGGGATCTTTCCTGGACGTTTGTTTTAGACCCTTTTGGAGGCTGCGTTTTCGAATCATGTCGTTTCCTTGTAAATAGTCCCTTGCTATTGCTAGTAGTTCAACAGACAGGGTCTGTTCATTTCATTAAACAAAACACGTCAACTAACGACGTATGAGCGGTGGCCTGATAAGGTAGTGTGGATTGTATTTATCCAGGTCGTTATACGAAACGCCAGTCACAGTAAGTTCGCCTGCCACTTCTTAGCATCTCAAACATTTTGATTGTGGAAGCAGGGGTGCCTACAAGGGGGGGATCAACGACGCAGACTCCGTCGTTGAAATTTTAGGGGGGGGGTTGAATTTTTTATAAAAATTATTAATAAGCAGCCAATCTTGATAAAAAAAACTCAGCTAACTCTGATTCTTACTCATTATCTGCCCCCCCCCCCCCCACCAGCCGACGCAACACCGGGGGGGGGGGGATTTTTATTTGGTTTAAAATAAAACACAAAGTGGCAAGATAATCAAAAGTGGCTCCAATTTTTTTTACATTTTTGCCTTCAAAGAATAGGGATGGGCAACCATAATTCAAAGCAACACCAGGGAAAAAAGGACTTATAAATTATGTTCCTTGGCGTCTTCCAGACGATACGATTTCTGACAATTATTTCCAATAAACAATCCGATCACTGTAACAAAGTGTAAACACTCATAAATCGCACGCAGTTTATAAAACATTTCGGTGAATTGATGACGTTCGCATTATAGTTTGCCAATGGAATCAATGAGATATTCCCGCCATATTTTGCAGCTGGCTCATAAATCTTTCGAACTTAACTTTGTATAACATTTTTACGCATTAAGACTTCGGATAATATTTTTGACTTTTTCCCGCCAAATTAGACTCGAAGCCAAAATAACTAAATGATTGCTTGAGAATCAGTAGGAAAAATTTTCGTCTTGTCTCAAATGTGACGGGTCTGGTAATTGAAGATAATTAAATAGTGCAATTCCGAGTTTCACGGTAAGAATTTGTTATATTTAACTTTAATTTTTTAAATTTAGGGTTTTTTAAGTGAAGCAATCTCTGTAAACCTTATAAAATATTCTAATGTGTTTGATAATGTCAATGTGTTGCATTAAATAAAAGCTATACCAAGATAAACTTTTTTTATGCATTAAGAATTGAGGGAATGAATTGGAAGCCGTTTTTGAATGATCACGTATCCGGCTATTTTTATTGTTTTAAAAAAATAATATAATTACATAAATTTTGAGCGGAATTTTTTACCAATTATTTAGATTCCGATAGCTTTGGCTGTAAAGAAAAACCTTTTAAAGGAAAATTAAAAATAGCTTGTAATTCCGTATTGTAAAAGATATTCCAAAAGGTGCTTCCTTTTTCGATTAGGGGCAACTCTGCTTTGACCTATCAGTAGAAAAATATTTAAGAAGAAAGTCAGTACTAGGGTTTTAATTCTTGGGATAAAGTTAAGTTACCCCATTCGATGGTACTTGAAATATCATTTTACTATAAGGTTTTCTATATACACCGTAAAGATGTAGTTAGAGGCTACTTTGGTTAGGTACTCCCATTTGCCCATATAAATAAAAATCCTCACCGGTTTTTTTTAGGGGGGGGGGGGTAATAATTTTCTAGGGGGGGGGGGGTGCGTCGTTAGCTCTGGGGGGGATCGGCACCTCTGTGTGGAAGAGTCCACTTTGAACAAAAGGTAAGGAAGATTTTGGTTTAGGCAAGATTTACTATATTTGGTTGTGTTTTTTTTTGTTGTGGCATTTTGATTGTGAACATTTTGATTGTGGAAGCAGGGGCGCCTACAAGGGGGGGATCAACGACGCAGACTGCGTCGTTGAAATTTTAGGGGGGGGGTTGAATTTTTTATAAAAATTATTAATAAGCAGCCAATCTTGATAAAAAAAACTCAGCTAACTCTGATTCTTACTCATTATCTGCCCCCCCCCCCCCACCAGCCGACGCAACACCGGGGGGGGGGGGGGGGGGGGGATTTTTATTTGGTTTAAAATAAAACACAAAGTGGCAAGATAATCAAAAGTGGCTCCAATTTTTTTTACATTTTTGCCTTCAAAGAATAGGGATGGGCAACCATAATTCAAAGCAACACCAGGGAAAAAAGGACTTATAAATTATGTTCCTTGGCGTCTTCCAGACGATACGATTTCTGACAATTATTTCCAATAAACAATCCGATCACTGTAACAAAGTGTAAACACTCATAAATCGCACGCAGTTTATAAAACATTTCGGTGAATTGATGACGTTCGCATTATAGTTTGCCAATGGAATCAATGAATATTCCCGCCATTTTGCAGCTGGCTCATAAATCTTTCGAACTTAACTTTGTATAACATTTTTACGCATTAATGACCTTCGGATAATATTTTTGACTTTTTCCCGCCAAATTAGACTCGAAGCCAAAATAACTAAATGATTGCTTGAGAATCAGTAGGAAAATATTTCGTCTTGTCTCAAATGTGACGGGTCTGGGTAATTGAAGATAATTAAATAGTGCAATTCCGAGTTTCACGGTAAGAATTTTGTTATATTTAACTTTAATTTTTTAAATTTTAGGGTTTTTTTAAGTGAAGCAATCTCTGTAAACCTTATAAAATAATTCTAATGTGTTTGATAATGTCAAATGTGTTGCATTAAATAAAAAGCTATACCAAGATAAACTTTTTTTATGCATTAAGAATTGAGGGAATGAATTGGAAGCCGTTTTTGAATGGATCACGTATCCGGCTATTTTTATTGTTTTAAAAAATAATATAATTACATAAATTTTGAGCGGAATTTTTTACCAATTATTTAGATTCCGATAGCTTTGGCTGTAAAGAAAACCTTTTAAAGGAAAATTAAAAATAGCTTGTAATTCCGTATTATAAAAGATATTCCAAAAGGTGCTTCCCTTTTTCGATTAGGGGCAACTCTGCTTTGACCTATCAGTAGAAAAATATTTAAGAAGAAAGTCAGTACTAGGGTTTTAATTCTTGGGATAAAGTTAAGTTACCCCATTCGATGGTACTTGAAATATCATTTTACTATAAGGTTTTCTATATACACCGTAAAGATGTAGTTAGAGGCTACTTTGGTTAGGTACTCCCATTTGCCCATATAAATAAAAAATCCTCACCGGTTTTTTTTAGGGGGGGGGGGTAATAATTTTCTAGGGGGGGGGGTGCGTCGTTAGCTCTGGGGGGGATCGGCACCTCTGTGTGGAAGAGTCCACTTTGAACAAAAGGTAAGGAAGATTTTGGTTTAGGCAAGATTTACTATATTTGGCGATCCATTGCTTTTGCAGGCGCATATTTCTTTAAGGTTTAGAAACAGATTCTCAATCGAAGGGTAGTGCCAACTTTCATCGGTTTCACAATTATTACATAGCTATATTTTAACTTATAACGATCCCAGAGGTCATAATGAATGTTTAAATATTACGTACTACCAGCCGTGTCTCGCTCAATGTTAAGAAAACGCGGCCGTTGCCAAAAGCTGGGAGGAAAACTATTTGGCTTCTTTTCTAATTTGGCACTTTTACTTGGCTCCAATTCTTCCAGCGATTTCATCGATCTATAAATGTTACTAGATAGACCAAAATACTTAGGAAAATGAGGCCACTGCCAGATCTATGTCAGCGACTTATTTTTTCTATTCTTTATTTTATTTGGAGGAAGGTGTGGTGAACGAATGTAAACAATATGAAATTTAAATATTATTTTTAGAAGTTAAAATGTATTTAGTATACAATTTTATATTCTCCTTCGAAAATGCATTTATATTATTAGTATTTATTCATGTTGTTATTGACGGCGTTTGGAGAAAGGACACATTTGGTTTCAATTGAAAAATAAAATGAATAATTTTAAATAAAATTTTATTTACAATATAGTAAAAAAGAAAATCATTCTTCACAAATAATAATAATTTATTAAATAACTTTTTATTTGTCCGTGAAGTCCGCCGACACAGGACACAAGAATTGCCCATTTTTTTCACTTTTCTGTTACTATGATAAAACACAAATTAGATTTACTAGAGAAATTAAAAATAATACAATTCATAAAATAAAAATAATAATTTTCGAGCAGTCTATAAGAGATTTAAACAAGAAAATTTGAACGTTGTGCATCATCTTTTGTTCTATGAAAGGAAATAAAAGATTTTTACGAAAAAAAGTTTTGAAATTTAATCATTTCCAAAAAATTTTGTCTGATAGAAAGAAACTTTTAAAAAAGAACACAATTATTCGAAAAGTTCATAATTAATTATTTAATCGTAAAAGATATAGCAATAAAAATATTTAACTTCCCTTCCGTACATGATGAATGTTATTCCCAAGTCTTTCGTTTAGTGGAAGTGTAAAATTAAAACTCCTTATTTGATTTTTATTAGCAAACGATAATAAATGTAGAAACGAAAATTAATATATTCGACGATTGATTTCTTCGCATGCTCACTAATCCTCTTCATCAGTATTGATTGCAGAAGTAGATGTGTGTTGACACTAGATTGCTACTTCCAGTTATATTTAATTCGAAAATTAAATTTAAATTTTTAAAAAATTTGAATTTATATTATCAAGTTTATAAAAACCGCCAAATGACGTCATTTTTCTTTACTGCGCATGCCCTGGATAAAAAAAAACGGCCGCGCTTTTTCAGATGCGTCGCCATTGGAGCGAGACACGGCTGCGTACTCAGGGCCGTCGCGAGCGGGGGGCGAAGGGGGCGTCACGCCCCCCCAAGTTTTTTTTTTTTAAATGGCCATTCGGCAAATTTTAGAAATGTTTGTCATTTTTATTTTGATACCAAAGTGTGAAATTTTTAGTGAAATGTGCACACAGATTAAAATCCGGACACAAAAGCAACTGCCGACTCACGAAACTCCTGACAAAACAGTGATTCGGCAAATTTTAAAAATGTTATCATTTTTATTTTAATACCGAACAGTGAAATTGTTTCGTGGAATGTGTACACTGATTCAAATCGGGTCACAAAGCAAATGCCGACTCACAAAACTCCTGGAAAACCAAAAGTCATTCGGCAAATCTTATAAACATTTGTTATTTTATTTTAGTACCGAACTGTGAAATTTTTTAGTGAAATGTGTTATGTGTACACTGATTAAAATCGGGACACATCGCAAATGCCGACTCACAAAACTACTGACAAACCATAAAGTCATTCGGCAAATGTTATAAACATTTGTCATTTTTATTTTAATACTGATTGCCGATTTGCGAAAATTTTCAATGAAACAGATAAAAATCCTGACACAAAGCAAATGACGACTCAAACTCTTGACAAACCATAAAGTCATTCGGCAAATTTTAGAAATGTTTGTCATTTAAATTTTAACACCGCACTGTGAAATTATTTAGTGAAATGATATGTGTGCACATATCAAAATCCGGACACAACGCAACTGCCGACTCACAAAACTCCTGACAAAAAAGTGATTCGGCAAATTTTAAAAATGTCTATCATTTCTTTTTAATACCGGAACAGTGAAATTGTTTCGTGGAATGTGTACACTGATTCAAATCGGGACACAACGCAAATGCCGACTCACAAAACTACTGACAAACCATAAAGTCATTCGGCAAATTTTATAAACATTTGTCATTTTTATTTTAATACAGATTGCCGATTTGTGAAATTTTTAGTGAAACAGATAAAAATCCTGACACAAAGCAAATGCCGACTCACAAAACTCTTGACAACCCATAAAGTCATTCGGCAAATTTAAGAAATGTTTGTCATTTATATTTTAATACCGAATAGTGAAATTATTTAGTTTAGTTTACTTTGAATAATTGTCGCACTAGAGCTACACGAGAGCGATTTGCGACGGGGCGTCGTAATTTAGAACCACAGTCAAGTGACGAGCCGACACCTGAGTAGGCATCCAAATCAACCGTTAAGGGCGACATCGTACGCACCGTCGGGCCTTTTGGAGCATATTTAACGTGCACTCCCTCTAAACGGGGTATTATTCGTCGGACATTTTGGCTGCACGAGCTGTTTATAGGTCGGCAGTTATTTTGGCGATGCCCGGACCCGAACCTGAAACCTTCCACACGCAAGGCGAACGCCTTAACCGACTGGGCTCCCCAGTCCCTAAAATTATTTAGTGAAAACAGATCAAAATCAGGACACAACGCAAATGCTGACTCACAAAACTCCTGACAAACCATAAAATCAATCGGCAAATTTTATAAACATTTGTCATTTTTATTTTAATACAGAACTGTAAAATTATTTAGTGGAAAGTGTACACCGATTAAAATTGGGACGAAAAACAAATGCCGACTCACAAAACTCTTGACAATGCTTTCAAGTAATTTAAATTACATTTCTGACTGCTAGATAGCCTTCTATTTATTTTATTCTTTCATATGAGGATATCCAGTGGCGGATTAATGGGCCAACACCCCCCCCAGGGGAGGCACCCCCCCAGGGGTAATTTGAGGGCGACTAAAATGCAACTAATGCCCCCCCCCCCCCCCCCCCGCTCTTATCAAACATAGTTATACTACAAATCGGCTTATACTCAAACCTATACTACATAAATACTTTTTTTCCCGAAAATAAATTTGTATGAAAATATTAAAAATTCTTTTTGGCATAAAAAGTATTGATAATTGAAGTTTACATTTGAAGAGCAAAAATTTGAAGCCCAATATTGCCAACTCTGTTTAAAGCCACTTTTGCACTCAACTTTAACTTACAGGATTCAGTTAGGTTCGCGAACCACATAAATAAAAGTGGTTAAGTCGAAGTTGGAGATTTTGGGATTTGAATGTTTGCATGCTTTATTCAATCCAGTTTTTTTTAATAATAAGGTAATTTGAGGGCTTGATCTGGAATTCGGTGCTCTCTGCTTCAGTGAGCCGAAGTTCTCTTTATCAGTGGTTCTCCTCGCTATGGGAAACCGACTAAAATGCAACTAATGTCAGTTAATTCTTTTCAATTTATGACTAAAACTGTGAATTAGAATCTGCTACGTTGCACATGGAACTATTATTTAATTAATTTGAATTTTTTTATCAAATTGAAGACAACACATACTCTTCAAAGCCCGGGTTTTACGCTTCCAAGTTCTATTCAGCACATCACAAAAAAAAAAATTATATTAAACGTTTCAAATTATATGTATATAATGAACATCACTTATGTAAAAATTATATGAAATAATTGGGGAAAATTAATCATAGCAGACTGATAGGGGATATTAATTAAAAGTTTATCAAAAGTAACAATAATGTTATCACTCTACTCAACCAATGAAGTAATATCTAGAAGCATCTTTCTCGCGTTCTAGTTAACAAATATTAAATAATGTTAATTTAGTTATTCAATTACTGAAATTTTTATCTAATATCCATTTAATTTCATTGAATCGAATAAGGTTGTGGTAAAGGTACTTATATTTAAATTTATAAGTATTAAATTGGAGTAGGAATAAAAAATTTCAAAAAATTGAGAACTAACAATTTTAAAAAATCCACTAATGATTAATTAAATATGATGATCTTGGGGATAGCTTTTGCATAGGCATCCGAAATACTAAATGAAATTAGCAGCAAATAGCAATTCATCCTTAGACCCCACAGATAGAAACCTAAAAATCTATCCTGGAACACCCAAAAAAGCTTACACCACTCAGACAAAAGACATGACGTGCTGTGCCAGACGGTGGATGGTCCGATTGTCAATGTGATCCATCTTTCCCCCTTTCCCAGAAACCTAGAAAAAAGCATCTTCGTATTTCTATACATAGGATACCCTGGGCCCTGAAGGAATAAGGCGTCGTGGGAGACTTGTATCGCTACCACTCTGAAGTGTGATAGGGGATATCTAAATGACTTTCAACCTCATTGGGATTGTGGGTTGTGTTTCCCAAAACACAAAAGGTGTCTAGACAAGCGTCACTTAGAGTTACAGTAGAATTGTTCTTTTCTGTGGGAAAAAATCCAATGTAACATAAATTCGTATAGCTTGCCATGCCACGAAATCTTCGATGATTGTTTCTGAAAAGGGAAAGTAAAATGACTTTCAAGGAACCGTAGATAGTAGATGAGGCTTCCAAGATGTTTTCTTTTGTCCGACCTCCGACATCTCAGCCTTTTGTTGGATAAGTTTACGCAGACGTCCAGAGTGTGCTTTTTTAGTAATAAAAGTAGTGATGAGCTGATGACCACACATGGCGACAAGGGGGGCGGGGTCAAATGAGGGGGCGTACATTGGATCCAATTCGGTGGATGCCTTTTATTGTTAAAACTGCTTGCTACTTGCTAATTTTGTCTTTCAATTTCAATACTTTCATAGGCTACTTGCGGAGGTCACGTGATCTCGGGAAATCTTGTGCCTTTATTTTGTTTTTAAAAAAACTGTTTGAGAGGACAGTCGGAGTTTGAGAGACAACGTATCGTGTCCCCTGTTTTTTTATTTTATTTCGTCGATGCAATGATGCCTGTATGATTTATCATTATAAGAAGAAACTTGGATTGTTCGTTCTAAATAAGGTAAGAAATTACTATTTTTTTATTTATTATATAAGTTACTATCTAATTAAATGTACCATTTTAGGGAGTTAAAAATTAGAGATTTTTTTTTAAATATGTACTTGTACTTAAAAATAATCTAAATTAATAAAAAAAAACTACAATAATAAATACAAAAAATAAATAGAAAATGACCCAAAGTAAATTTACAATTAAATTGCGTGTCACAGATACTTTTCCATAATTTCATAAAGTCAATTAATTTTTGTTTTGTTTTATATTCGTATTGATACTATGAAAAATGTATAAAAGATCAATTAATTTTTTTATTTAACTAATTACACTTAAATAATATTAAAGCACTAAATACGCTTAGTTTATGTTAAAAAAATAAATTATAATGTCACCAATTTAATTTACAGTAAATAATTAAACTGTTTTTATATTAAATAAAAATTATATCATTACTAATTAATTTACAAAAAAAATAATAACAGAATTACATTAACTAATTGATTCACATTTTACATCAATATAAATGTTTTAAAAATAAGCCGACCTTTATGTGATAAATAAACATGCTTTCTTGGTTTATTTGTATGTAAAATTAAAATTTGTTTATTTACCAATAACCTTTTTTTAGTCTTTTTTTAAGTAAGTCAATAGAAAAACCTAACGAGTAAAACACTAAATAAAACATTTTAAAATTTTGAAAAATTTACTTTTGCTTTGTAAACATATGTAATATAATATTAAAAGTTTAGGGGAATACAGCATTTTTTTTATCGCACGTTTTTGCTTTAAAAGCATTTTTTTTGTGGTTCTAAAATACGACGCCATTCGTTCTAACATACGACCATTCCTATATTCCTTGCCAAGCGCATCGAATAAATACATTTATTCAACCATGCTTGTGCGGCAAGTACTATCATCGCTAATTTTTTTGATGATCTGGAGGCTCTATATGTGTTTTTTCATCAAGCAACAAAACGATATCGGCATTTGAATGAATCATCATTAATTTGGACAATGCTCTACAGCTTCAAAACTTATCAAAAAACACGATGGACAGCAAGATCGCAATCTGTCCGAGCTGTATGGGATCTTACGAAATCATTACCACTACCCTGCAGGATATTTCTAGGCTGAAAAAGTTTGGTATCAGTGCAGAAGCGGAATTTAAAAAATTCATCGAAGGAGATTAACTATTAACTCCGAAACGATTTGATGAGCGCTCTACCAATCAAGTATATTTCAAACTGGATACTTTTATAGAAGGGAATTTAAAGTAGTGTTAGATACTTTATTAAGTCTTTGCAAATTAAAACATACAAACCTGCATACAAAACATAAAACCTTTATATGACCTTTTTAAAACCACCAATGAGAAGAGAACACATCACAATTGAAAACGTTCGGAAAGTGCTAGCTTTATTTCCACCTAATATTGGTTTTATGGATTCTTACGCTGTGCAAGCCGAACTAGAAATTCTTTGCGATCAATGCGTACGGTGAACCTGAACATTCTCTTCAAACAATAGTTTCGCAATCTGAAAAATGAAAGCAGTGTTTACCGCTTGCAAATAAAGTTTGCCGTTTGGCTTAACTGCTCCTGAAAACTGTTGCGTCGAATGAAAGGTCATTTAGCAAATTGAAGTTTGTTAAAAAATTATTTGAGATCGACAATGGGGGGACACGCGCCTAAATTCACTTTTACTATTACACTCAGAAAAAGATATTGTAGATAAAATGAAATTCGGCGAATTTTACAGAGATGGGTGAATTTAAAGCAAAGGCGTATTAAAATTCTCGTGCCATCCCAAGTCATGTAAAAAGAAATATTTAAGATTACTTTAATTATGTAATGTTATAGTTATTCTGAGAAAAAAATAGTTTCTTGACGTGCTTTGTAATTATGCTAATTAAAATCAATTTCAGTTATTACAGTTTTTATTTCATAACATCTGTGTAGTCAATTGGTCATTTTAAGCAATTTTAGTTTAATCTCATAATTATTAATAATTTATTATGATTATATATAAGTTTAAAACTATAACTGGCTTAATAAACCGGTGTTGCACGGGTGTACACTTAAACACAGTGACTTGTATATTATGTAAATTTTACTTTATGCCAACGATCCCTCTCTCCACTGGTTAACAAACCATCAGGATATTATAATCCCTCCCATACAGATGTCCGTATTTTTATAAAAATAGTTGTATGTCTGACTGGATCTCGGCTCTTCCTTTTATAGGTACAACCTCCACCAAAGTTCCACCCGACTAATTATGTAGAACGAAGAGGTATATGTAAAATGCAGGCTTTAAAAATAAGTAATTTTGTAAAAGCAATTCAATTTTTATTAAAAGAAGTTAATCATTTTTAATTATTATAAGTTTAATTAAAACTAATTAATAATTTTTTAATTACTAAAAGTTTAATTAAAATTAATTTTTAATCTTTTAAAATTTATGAAATCAAAAAAAAATTAATTTAATATTTTATTCGGCAAAAGTGTGCTAAACGCCCCCCCAGTCGATTTTTGTTAGCGACGGCCCTGTTGCGTACTACTGATGCAAATCGATTGATGATCAAGTCAAGATAGAAAAATAATACAAGTGCAATTTATGACGGCTACCAGCAATTAACTATAATCCTCCTTTCACCAATAACCCATGTGCATTTTTTTTAGTTTGAAACTGTATTTCCAACCAAACTAACCCAACAATATGCTCGCCAAGCACCTAGGATTGGCAACCCTGCCTTCTTTAAGTTGTTTCCCTTTTTTCAAAGTGAACTACTATTCCACAATCAAAATATTGGAGATGCTAAGAAGTGACAGGCGGACTATAAAATATTTTTAAATTTATTATAATATATATATAATATATATATATTATATATTATATATTATATATATATATATATATATATATAATATAATTATATATATATATATTATATATATATATATATAATAATATATATATATATATATATATATATATATATATATATATATATATATATATATATATATATATATATATATATATATATAATATATATATATATATATATATATATATATATATATATATATATATATATATATATATATATAATATTATATATATAAATAATTTATCTTTAGTACCTATCGACTTTTTTTTCAAATAAAGAAAAGCATAAACATATATTTTTCATAACGGCAGGGAATGTTTAATGTATATTCACCCTAAAACTGCATTATAACCACCTAAATTATTGCAAAGAAAGACCGTCGGTTATTTCCTTAAAATCTAGATATTTTCAATAAACTAAACTCAGTTGCGTGAAAACCCGTAGGACAAGGCCTGCTGTGTCCAATTCAACTTTCCTGACCAAAGGCTATTGGGTGCGAGGCATATGTTCCGTTTAGATTTTAAACTTTACGTGGAAAGACCAGTATTTAGTTCCCAACCATGTTAGGTTGCACCTTTTATATGCACGATATCATTCTACAGAAAATAAGGTGCAGATTTTTAGAACACTATTCTAAAACGCGATACTAAAAACAAAAAAAAAGTATTCGTGGTTTTAAAATTTTCACATAGCGATAAAATATAGAGACCGGTCTGTTCATTTTCAACTTTTGCTTTTAACTTCGGGTTAAACTTTTATTTTATTTACGGCTATAATATGGAATTTTCCGCGTCCCCTTCAGTTAAAAATAATGACTCTTCCCTAATTCAGTGTACTGTCTGGGAATTGTGCAGTGCAGGTCTCTTCGTCTGTGTTTTCGGACGAAGTACACTCGCCCAAGACTAAATCAACATTGAAACCAACCAAACCAACACAAAGAAAGTTTTCCCACGATTCCTCTTGCATCGCGGATCACTGGTTTTTCAAAACACACTTAAGAATAACACAAAAAAAAAGAACGAATCCTTTAAATAATAATGATAAAAAGAAACAAATTCTTTACCGCGTACTGTGTGTCCAACACCAAACCCATGCGGTCCGACAGAGGAAGTATATAATTTGACTTTCGATCCGACACGGCAAAAAAAAAGTATCCGCTTGGAAACTTTTCAGACATATAATTTCAACTTAGTCTTTTACTCCCCTTTTACTTCTGAGAATCTGAAATTCTTTTTTTAATGTGTAAGAGAAGTTCGTTCTTATAACAACGTGGTAACTTTTGGTATCCTTTTGGTTTGGTTGTACTGAGGCCTTGATCATCGCCTAAGTCTAATAGGCCCAGCCTTGAGCCCATTATTTTAGGGTGCCCCAAAATTTGCTTTAAACCTATAAATTTTGCTATACACCTAACAATTTCGTATCATTTTACAGCCAAAGTAATTAAAAGTATTATTTGTGCTTTTCTAAAAAATTAAGCTCTATGATAGATTGATATTATCAAATTTTGATGATTGACTATTTTTTAAAAGTTTTTTTTAAACTTTTTTTTTTAAATATATCAGTCTGAAAAATACCTACAAAAATATACGGGTCTTGGGCACCAACCTGTCATGGCCAGGCCCTGGTTGAACTGACATCGCACTAGCACTAGCAACGCCAGGGCTATTTTTGACAGCCTCGAAATGTTGAACAGCTGTCAAGTGACGGGGCCGAAACCTGATCTGGCACCCAACGCAATCTTCAGGACATTGGATCACGACAGATTTACCATGCACCAGTCCTAAATATACACTCCGCTATTTATTGGCATGATATATTTAGATTTACCATTATTCTTAAAACAGAATTAGTGCATAATATACTTTTTAAACTGTAGCAATTCATTAGGTTTTTTTATCATCATAGGTAATTTAAGGACGGAATAATGAAGGAATATGGGAATACATAAGGAATATGTTCAAATTAACAAGTCTATCACCTATATTCACTCATTGCAATATTACTTAGGCGAAAAGTCAATTTTTGAAATATCTGAAAGCTTCCAGATATTACCAAAAAAAAAAACCTTTCCTGCGTTTATCAGAAACATTCTGTAGCTTATCAGAAACGTATCTGGAAATAAATAGGTTATGATGCATTATCATTATGGTTAACATATATGATTCTCGTAGTGTATAATTCGCCGTTTAATCACATGCAAGGTAAGCAAAAGTAATTCGAGTACAAGTTTCGACATTGAATTACTTTAAAAGTGGTAATGCTGCACAATTTTGTCAGGGTTTCCTCTTTCAGTTACCTCTAAATAAATCAATGCACTTTTAAGGGAAATTATATACCTAAAAGGTAGTTACAATACCTTTTAAACCAAAAAAAAAAAAAACAAGTTCTATGGCAACTACCCCTTGCGCATGCGCAATTTTCTCGAAAACCTCATTCTGTAGCCCGAGGGATACTGGGAACACGTGTACCAAATTTGAAGTCTGTATGTCTTTCAGTTTTTCAGAAATACCTTTAAAACCAAAAAAGTTCTATGGGCTATGTCAGCGCTCTTTGTGCGTGTCCCTTGCGCATGCCCAATTTTTTCAAAAACCTTGTAACGTCCAACAAGTACTTTGGGAACACATGTACCAAATTTGAAGTCTGCGTCGCTTTTCGTGTTTCGGCGATACCCTTAAACCAAAAAAGTTCTATATGACAGCTACCCCTTGAACATGCACAATTTTGTCGAAAACTTTATTATGACTTTCCTCAAGTACTATAGAAACTCGTTTACCAAATTTGATGTCCGTAGCTCTTTTAGTTAGACAAACAAATGTTCGAAAACAACTTTTTCGGAATCAGCACCCTCGAAAAGGAGTAAAAAACCACAAAATATTTATTTCGTTTTTTTAACTCCATCGTAATACGTTCAGTGCCAAAAAAATTTCATATTACATAGCTTATTAAATTTAAAAGAGCGAAACCTGATCTAAGAGACCAAAGCAACAACACGGAAAAATGAAAAGAAGCGTTGTACTTATCATGTTAGGAGGAAAACTTGAAAGGAAATGTGAAAACCGAAGTTAATAAAAGATGAATTTTTCAAAAATGCTGTCAAAAACGGGTGATTCAACATAGTGCAAAACCGTATTTTAAAAAAAATCTGCATATAATTTTTAAAAAAACGCCGATGTCGGTTTTTGAGAGAAAAAAACGATTTCCGGTTTTTAGACGGTTTTCCCCGCAGAAAACCGGTTTCCTGTTTATACCGGCCTCATCGAAAACCGGTTTTTTCGGTCAAAACCGAGGGGAGGGAAAAAAAAAAAACGGTTTTTCAAAAAACCGGTTTCGGTTTTCCGTCCCTATTTTACGGGACTTCCCCGTTTTTCGATTCGTTTTATATTTGTAGTTCCGACAGTAACTTGGAAGGTGGAAGGACAGTATCTGCTGGCATATACGAGAAAAGTTACGGTGATTTTTTTTTGCAACGAACGAAGAGTGACTGAAAGAGTGCTATGCCAGAAATCGGGTGCATTGGATTTGCAGTTAGAAGAATCCAACGGGAATGTCAAGAGCTCAATCAGAGTGAAGAAGCATCTCAATACTCGGTCAACATAGAGGTTGTAAATGATCGCTTTTTGGAAGTGAGAGGAGAATTTACTGGACCACCAGGCACATCGTATGAAGGAGGACGTTTTATATTGAAAATGAATGTTTCCGAAAATTATCCCGTTATTCCTCCAGAAGTGCGATTTGTAACTAAGATATGGCACCCGAACATTAGTTCTGTCACTGGAGCAATAGGCCTCGACATCTTACAGTATCAATGGCCTGCCTGTGCTAAGATACGAACAATTCTGTTGTCACTTCAGATCCTCTTGGCTACGCCTGAGCCCGACGAGCCACAAGACGCTGTTGTTGCCAAGCAGTTCATCGAGGACCCGTGGATGTTTGAACTCACTGCCAGACACTGGACCCAGGCCTATGCTGGAGCTCCTAAAACCCAGAGTTCGATGATAAAATAAAAACCTTGGTGGACATGGGTGTGGAAGAGAACAAAGCACGCGCAGGCTTGTCTTGTTGTTCCTGGAACTTAGAGGAGGCGCTCGGCAAAGATGACCTATTTGACTGAATTATCATGCATCAATCGAGACTTACATTTTGTGAATGGGTTTATTTTTCAACAAAAACATAAATTAAGGAATGTTGTAAAGATTCTACTATAGAGACCGTAAAGAAAGCGAGAAAAACGACAATGCGCTCGTAGTGGCCGAATCCCGCAAAACTTGTGTGGAAACAATCACCCCGCTAAGGCTTCGTTAACATTGTGTTTCTCATAAGAAATTTTTGTTCAAGTGTTCAACGCTGAAGCTGAATATTTATTCATAGTTCTAAAGTTGTTTAGTTTTTAGCTTATTTTATTAGGATGGAATGTATTTTACGTTGTGGTTTTGTTAAAATTGATATTCCTGACAGTGAAATCCATGAATCCGTTTGGAAAAAAGGTAGCATCCGATACGAAAGCGAACATGCATTCAATCTGAATAATAAGAATGAAAAATATTAAGAAACTTCTAAAAAGGAAATTGAAATGCAAATTCTATTTTTTTTAATCTTTAATTTATTAATTTCAAAAATTAAAAATGTCAAATTAACAAATTTTATAGTATATCTAAACAGAATAATGGTTACATAAGACAAATGAATTTCATTACAATATAAATTATAATGCAACATTTATTTCATAGTATTCTGAAACGTATGTTTTTTAACGAAAAGTAAATTCCTTCTTACCCTACAAACTTATTAATGATTAGTTTTGAACAAAGACAAGCATAAACAATTCATGGCATTCATACACGTTGGTTTTTGATCGTGGGGATTATTTGAATAATAAAGATTCTTTATCACTTCTTCAAACTTTTAATTGAAAAGTAATTTTTTTAATATTATTAATTTAATATTGTAATTACATTACAATTTTACTATCAGACGCGTGCAAAAAGTAAGACTTTTTGAAACAGTGAAAAAAATTACTTTTTATAATATCGTGCAAAAAAACTAACTTTTTCAAATCATTAATCGTGGCAAAAGTAATGCTTTTACGAAATCGTGTTTCAAAGTTACTTCTACGCACCAGTGCGACAAAGTAAATAAGAGCATCTGATTGGTGTAAAATTCTTTATTTGAGCGTGATATTTTATTCGGCGGCTTTGTGATTGGTGTAAAATTCTTTATTTGAACATGATTCTTTATTTGGCGTCTTATTTCCAATGCCAATCTAAGAAATACTTTTTGCACGTGATTTTAAAATAATCATTAATATAAATAATCACCTTCAAATCATTTGAACGTGATAATAAAATAATTAAAAAGCCAATCAATAAATGCCAATTTAATAAATACTTTTTTTGCACGTTATTATAAAAAAATAATGTATGACAACACGTTGAAAATAGTCTTTTTTAAACTCGTGAATTTATTTATTCAACTCGTTTAAAAAAGCCTTACTTTTCACACTAGTTGCATAAATAACTATTTTTCATTCTTTTCAGAAGAGGCCAACATTTCAAGTAAAATTTCTATTTCATAATATTCATGTTAATAGTACAATGGAAACACTGTTCTTGTATGTCCATCTCTTCTGTAAGCTAAAAGCTTTCACATAGTTTTTGAAAATCAGAATCCATGTTCAAATATGCGCTTTTGTACAGTTCCAGATGTTTATATATCTGCTTCATTTAAAAATATTATGTACGTGAATTATTTTTTCACGTAATTATAAAAAATAGTGTATGCAACAGTTGTGAAAAGTAAACTTTTTAAAACGCATGTCATTATTTCACTCGCTCGTGAAATAAAATCCCCTCATTTTAAAAAGTGTTACTTTCCACACTTGTAGCATAAATAACTATTTTTTAATAAATGATTCACAGCAACGATTCATTTATTTTTGCGTCCAGCAAATCGATGTTCAGAAGGTAAGCTATAAAATATTAAATTCAAATGCTGATCTTTGAAAGATTTCGTCTACGTATTTGTGCATCCTACTACACAGCAGTTGTACTTACTCATTTCTGAATATTTTATTGAAGAACACCCTATAAAGATATGAAAAACAATAATTATAGAAATGGCTCTAATAGTAAACAAACAGAAGTCAGTTTCCACACAAGTTTTGACCCATTTGGCCTGTACCTGGTCTCTATAGCAAAATATTTTTTACCTAACAATATTTGATGCTAATCATTAATTTTTTGTTTTCGAATTGATGGCATGTTTTACTTTTGTCTGTCGTTTTTAGATGCATAAACCCAAATATAATTTTTAAAAAAAATTTCAATGGGGTTGCTTCAGAGCCATGTAGGTGAAATTTAGTGCTTGTAGTTTAATCAATAAAAAGCAATTGAATTTTTTTATATATATTTAATTTAGAACTTTTAATGTATGCATGAAAACTGGAATCATGAAAAGAAAATAATAGATGGAAAAAAATACAATAAAAACAGTCTTTCGACACACAGTTGGAATTGAGTAAAAGAACTGCTCCCCAACAAATATTTTTTTTTAGAAAGTAACATACTTTTAACAGAAAAATGCTACATAGCAGACGTTTTTTTAATGACGCATTATGTTTATAATTTAGAATTTTAAAAAGTTCACCACGTTGTGTTGTAAATGCAAATAATAAATCACTCCATTTCTTTTAACTCTAGACAAATATTTAATGCATTAGCAAACATTGTCAGTAGCTCTTATAGTTCTCCAGGTATTTATCCAGTTCTTCGTTTTCTTTTGCTAATTCGGATCTCATGGATATCAACCTATGATGAGACTGCAAGAGCACCCTAAAGATGGAAAGAATCAAATAATATTTTTTGTATTGTTGCTTACATTGAGGTTGTTTTTTAAAAAAATAGGAATTATATTGCGATACGTACATGACTTTTTCATTCATTGCTTAGTTTGCAAATTGTTTAATTATCTGTTTACTGGGGTCGCTAACAAAAAAAATTGAAGTCTTCAACCTCGTATACATCTTACAAAAAATATGTAATAAAAGAAAAATTAAAGGTCGGAAAAAAGTTTTTAAGATTTGTTTTAAGATTAAAAAAAGTATCAAATGTATTGAAAAATTAAAGAGCATATTTTAAAAAAATAATATCATATAGTTAGATATAATTATATAAGTTTACCTATATTTCTTTAAAAGATCCATGATGCTGTCCCATAATAATGGATTGGGTGTTGCTTTATCAACTAAATCCAAAAACTCTTTATTATTTTTAGTCTCGATATTGATATTTTCCAAATTTGAATCACTTACTTCTCTTGTTCCTCTAAAATATAAAATCATATTGTTATGCTAAGACGGTGAAATTAAATTAGTAATTTTATAATTAGAAGCATTTTATGTTAAACCCCCATTATTCACCAAAGTGTATTTTGGATTCCCTATAGTTAAACTCATAGTTTCCTTGCACAGAAGCCACGACCATGGGCGGAGCTATAAAACGCGCGGAGCAATCAGATAAGACAAAATAAAACGGATGAAATTTTCTCTTCATCTGATTGCTCCGCGCGTTTTATAGCTCCGCCCATGGTCGTGGCTTCTGTGCAAGGAAACTATGAGTTTAACTATAATGAAATTCACAAAACGTCATACCGCAAGTGTCTTTGTTGGGACCGATTTTGTTTATTTTTATTATATTCACTGTTAAAAAAACTGTCAAAAAATTACCATGATTTTTGAGTGTAACGTCACACCAATACTAGAATAAGCTGACTAAACTAAATTATGTAAGGAATCTTCCAGGAAATCTGTGTAATCTTCTACAGACTCTAAGCACATGCGTAATCATGAATGTTTCAAAACAAAAAAGATTCTACCACGCTACATTGAGTGAGTAGTCGGCTAAGCTACTTTCTTATGTAATCGAAGGATAAAAAGGTTGAGCCTTGATTTAGGATTAACTTTAATTTCGGTAGAAACTATAAAAAAATATTACCAAAAAATATTATTTCTGTAATGTAAAGTTACTCATATTTGGTGTAAGTACACACCACTTTATCCTGTAACGTTACTCCATAAAATAGGGGTAACACTGGCTGCCGCCAATGCAGTATCTTTACTACACCAACCTTTTTACACCTTTTTATATAAGAAACATTTAACATTTACTATTCGTTACAAAGAATTAATGTTCGAGAAAATTAATTGGTACAAGACTATTGGTAAAATATTACTGTATTGGGTTAAAATATTACTTTTTATTAAGGTAAGTAAAAAAAAAGTAAAAGTAACAGTATTAACATAAAGTAAAAGTATTATAGTATTATTTATATTACTTATGGATAAGTAAAAATAATCGCAAGTGTTAAAGCTAACACTTCTATGGGATAGATCAGAAAGAACATTACATCGAATGTAAAAAAAAAAGAATAATTTTGCTTTTTGGAGCTGTGCAACATACTGACTATGTTTATTAAAATATTTATTTTTATTAATTTCATAAATTGTATTTGTTTAACTTTTTAACATTCAGATAATAACTAACTTTTTTAGTTGAACAAACTGTAAAAACCCATCCAAAGCACGGCTAGTAGCGAACGTTGCTTCGGGGCTGTCATTTATACAGAATTTCGTCATATGCTTCTTTAAGTCTTTTAAGTCCTTTGTAAAATCTATTTTGAATACCTGGAAGAAAAAATGCATGATAAGATTCATCATTTCAAACTGTCTTTTCATTGCATTCTGCAGTCTTAAATAAAAATTAGTGTGTCATTGAAAGTACGACTTTCTTTGCTAAAGCCTAGATAAATAACATTAACCTTAAATTGTCTACTAAATTTGAAATGTTTGCAACTTATGTATTAAAAAATTATTTACGAATTAGTCTTACAATTTACAACAACCAAAAAGTTTTTAATTATTTTTAATGAAATTTTGAAATGTTCAACTTTAGCGGTATAGAATGGTTACATGAAGAAAAAACCCATTAAAGTATATATAAAAAAAAATTAAAATTTCGGAAAGTATTGGTGACTAGTTTGCAAGAATTTTAAAATTCTTGGCTTGGCGGTTGCAAACGAAAAATGCATTAAAATTCTACAATTACGCATGAAGTTCATTTGGAACCAAAAATATTCGGTGCTATTATAAATCCAAGTTAAATTTTCATTTTCTGGAAAAATGTCTCTGCATATCAAAGCAATCTAAATTTGTCAACTTAACTAAAGATCATAAAACAACAGACGTTCGCATTGTTTGTATTTGCAGTTCTAATATCACGATTTAAATATAACATTTTTATTGTGAATCTCACGAAAATATACTTTTAAGGGTCAGATTTAAATTTAATTAAGAAATCAAAACTGCTCAAATTTGAAATTTGTTAGTTTTGGACACAATAAACCCTCACGATCTGAAAAACATATTTGAAGTGCACTGCCAAAAAGTTTGGTACAAGATTGCACCGAAATCCTAGAACTTTCTAGGTGCCACCACTTTTTGGACCGTGGATTTAACACTTTACGGTTTATCACAGTGACGGTTTTACCACAGAATTGGTAAATCCACGATCTAAATAGTGGTTTCAGCTATGGAAAGTTGCAGGATTCCGGTGCAATATTGAACCGAAATTTTTAACTGTCTAGTAGTAACCGATTCGATTTACTTTAAATAATTCCAACCACTTGATTTCGTTTTTGAGCTCCAATGTCTCCTTTGCGTAGTCAACCCATTTGAAATCCAGCATGTATCCCTAAAAATGACAAAAAGATCATTTCTTAAAAGAAAAAGGGATCAAGTCAGCCAAAGTTAATTTCTAACTACACTAAGTTTCATAATTTCGTTATAGTTATATTTAAATAATAAAATTACGACGCCTGTTGCCAATCGTGTAGCTCTAGTGCGACGATATTCATCTAACTAATTATTGAAATAATAAAAACTGGAAATGCGCGATAGTTTGAACTAGCAGTAATGAAAAAATCCCTTTTCATTGAAATTTTATTGCAAATTATGTTTATTAGAGTGTAAAAATGGCGACATTGTGGAGAGTTCAGATTTTTGTTAAGATACTTTATTGAATAAGCAATGAACATCAAGGGTATTTTAGACAAAAAAAATTGTCGATTCATTGTCATATCGTATTACTTCCAGTACAGTTTTTTAGATTTCGCTGATATTCTGCTTTTATGGGGTGTGAACAATTTCCAACTCCTGAATATTATTTGATTCTGGGATATCAAAAGTTTCTTTAATTTTTTCATTTAACCTAAAAAGGCCCGTCAATAAAAACTTCTTGTGAAAAGTGCCAAGGTAAACATAAAATAAAGCACAGAGAAACAACGATGAGATAAAACGGGATAAGAAAAACTCAGTACTGTTTGATCGGAGAAATTACATGAATTTTGTCTTGTGGCACCGTTTGTCACATTAAAAGAGTGTTTTTAAAAGTCTTGTGACACTATTATTTCAGTGATTTAAAGAAATATTTTTAAGAGTGTAGGCGCAAATGGTACTCAAAAAGCAGAAAGATCCTTTAGCCCTAAACATTCTGTATTCCGCAAATATAAAAAAAAGACAGCAAGTTTTCTAACTTGAAATATTCGGCTCTTTTTGAACTTTTGGCCTTTGTGCCGCAGTCCTTCATTAACTAAGGGAGGATAGGGGGTGGAGTCTTATCAGCCGAACTTTCACATTCTATTTTTCTGTTAGAAATAATTGTCTTGAATGTTTTTCTTCCAGATATAATAAAACATAAATATTGGTCTTATGCATTTGTGTGTTCAACTGGTTTTCGGTTGTAGTGTCGGTTTAAAAGGGAAGAATTTTTGAAGGACATATATCGCATTGGATTCAAACCGAATACTTGCCCATAGGCCAGCCATTTACCGTAGAAGGATTTAACTTTAGGTAGTCAAAAATACATTTTGCGCAACTAACACAAGCCAAAAAAAATGTAAAAAAGCTTCGTTTCTTTAAAAAACGATTATAAAGTTTTTTTAAATGGTGAATGCGTATTTTGTATTTAATTTTAAAATTGAATGTTGATTTCTGAAAAAAAAAATGTTGGGTAGTAAAACTTTTTCTGTATTATCATACTTGGTTTCAGCACACTCAAAACTACACGAATAGAGCATATTCGTTCAAAAAAAATTTAATTGGTCATCTAATTCAAATTTTTCATTTTACTATATATCTAGAGTACATTAAGATACGGACTTTTCACCCGTATAAAATGAGTTCAGTTCCAAAAATTACCAATTCATTTGCAATGTAATTCAGTAGGATCTCAAAATCTCCACAGCAAACTAATTCTCGAAATGCCTCGGCAAAATCGTCATCATGCAGAGTTTTGATACTTTTAGGCGATGCATTCGTTGGGGCTTGAATATCTGAGTTTGAAATAGCTATTAAAAATATAGTTAAATATCCAAAAAATGCATACAAATCTCTCGTCAAATATACTAGCCCCTGTTATTTAGCCGTTATTTTATAGGAAACAACTTTTTGTGTTCATTAATAAAAACAATGAATAAAGTGCTTGGAATTTTTTTTTACAGCAGCTAAACCCATCACATCTAAAGGAGCTTATTTTTTTTAATTCTAAGGAATGCATAAAAAATACTACAAATGCATAAAAAAAAATTATAAAAGCATAAAATAATGCATATAAAATTTATGTGCAAGCAAAATCTTAGTTTTTTTTTGTTTAGAATAGTAATTTGAATATAACATTCAAACCTACAATATTACTGTTGTTCAAAAATGATTTTTTTTGTAACATTCAAAACAGAATGATACTTTATAAACTTTATTCAGCAATTTCTTCGGTCAATATTACCGACAGGTTTTTTTTTCTTATGGATATTTCCATACATTTTGCGTGAACACCCGTTACATGCGGTGGCATTTTGAGATACGTATCGCTATTTTAATACAAATTGTTGAGTCCTTTAAACTTATAAATTTTACTATAAAATTTATCGTCGACGTATTAATATTTTTTTAATTTCGCTTTTCCTGTATTTTCTACAATAAATATTAAGTTGGCGGGCAACTTAATATTTATTGTAGAAAATACAGGAAAAGCGAAATTATTTTCATTCGGTATAGAATAAATCCAAAAGCACCATGCATGAAATTTGCTTCCTCTGACTCTATGGCTGCAACTAGTTTATATTATAAGCCTTAACTAAGAATTCGAAAAATAACTTACAAGGCGTTGTGCCTTTAGACTCCAGCATTGATCTAAAAAAGAAGAGAAATTTTATACATAAGTATCTATTATCAAATGTTGAAAAACAATAATGAAAATAAAGAAATTTACTATAGTCAATTGTGTCAATCAATGAATATTCTTTTTTAGCCTACTTTTCTTTTTTTAATTCGAAAGAATTAAAAAAATGAAAAAGTAGGTATTGACATGCGGTCGATGTCCGCCGGTCTGTCTGTCCGTCTGTCCGTCCGTACCCCCCTTCCAAAATCGGTTCTATCCATCGGATCTTAAAAATCTTTTTTGTTAGAAAGCTATGACCTCAGATACCAAACTTTCATACTTTTTGTCCGTCTGTCTGTACGTCCGGACGGATATAAATCTACTATCTTTCGGCGAATTTCCCATTGAATTAGCATTGAAATTCAATTTTGAGTCATTTAAATCACTGTTGCCAAATCAACAATGGCATGAGAAACTTTCTTTATTTAAACATATTTGAAGCAAAATAATATTTTCATGAATCAGTTTGGAATGACATCATAAAGTGTAGCACAATTCGATTCTTTGATTATTCATTAATTATCTACCAAGAAAGTGGCAAGGCATACTTTTGCATGCAATTATGCTTAGTTTTAATTTACATTTCTTATTTTTTAATGCAGTTCGGAGTAGTTTCATTAGTTTTGTTATTAATAAATATTTAATTATTCTTCGAACTATAAATAAATCACGAGCAGATGATAAATAATATTTAATTAATTTGCGAAAGAATATTAAGGAAAATAGTTGATTTTGGCTTTTAGAAGTTTAAATTATAGCTGGGTGCTGTGTTTCGATTTTTTTCTAATGTGTATAAATCTAGTGTAGAAACGGCTGTTGATGATATTTACTTTAGGAACCTAGTTTTTTTTCCCGATTAGAACTTCAGTAAGTATTTAAGTAACAGGAAAGTAGGCTATTTTAGTTCTTTATGAACTTCTTGTTTAAAATAACCCTGCTACATTTTCTTCTTAAGAAACTAAAAAAATATGAAAATGACGATTGAAAATGGTTATCAAACTAAATTGATTGGCTTCTTAGTATAAATTTCAAATCCAAATAGCATAAATTATACTTTGAATTTAATATTATGATTGTAACCAAAGCAAGATCTATTGTTTCCATTAACTATTGAAAATTTTCGTAAAAAATCCGGGCTGGAGAAATCTAACCCAATACTAATTTATTTATACAAAATATACTGCGTTGCCTGCCAAAGAGCTAAAAATTCTTTTTACCTTTAAAATACTAATTTATAAAATCACATTAATAAATATAAATATGCACATGAATTCTATTCTTACAAATCTTTTGAAATCCAAGGCATGTTCAATAGCTCTTCGTAAATCTTCCTATCTCCATTCAAAAGAATTTTCAAAATATCTATAATTTCAGATTTTTTAACCTCAAATATTTGATTGTGTCTTGAAAGTTTTCGTTCATAGGCTAATCTGCAATAATATTTTATTCACTGTATAAAACAACCATCAGTATTAATTTATAAAATGCTTATACGACAAGATTGTGTTATAAGAACAAACAACAAACAAACACTTTATAACACAAAACAAACTTTACAGACGAATTTTTGTTCGTCACATTGGGGTTAAAAAAACCCGTATATGTGACTAAAATAATCATAATTATAATTAATAAGACACAATAATAAGACACATTATAAGTTAACAAAAAACACAAAATATAATAAATTTAAATACATAAATATACACAAAAGAAAAAGTAAAAATGTGGCAATGCTAATGCTATATAATCAAAACAAATGCCAAAAATTCTGGTCAGCGGGAAATTTATATTAAAAAAAACATTACGCTTCTATAAATTAAAATAAAACATCAATATCGGCTATTGACAATATAAATTTTACGAAGAATTAGAACACTCTATTGTAATTATTAGAAGACTCTAATTGTACAAATTACAAATTCATGCTAAACAATCGACACAAACCTGACTACTACGCCTTTGACCAGGGTTCGTATACGAGTCCGGTATACTGTAAAAAAAAATTAAACTCTACTCTACTCTTATCTATCGATAACGTTCCTGGCTATTCAAGTTCACATTGCTTTTTTTAGATTTTCATATTTTCTCCAAAAACTTAAATAAAATCATTGAATATCATATTTACTAAATTATATATTTAAACAATTCAATATGATGAATCGTTGTCAACAATGGATGCCCTTAGGATGGGATCACCATGAACCACGAAATACCGAAAATTGTTTTTAAAAAAAATAAAAAAAAAACATTTAGAAATATTTAGCTAGCTTTTGGTTAGTCTAATATTTGTCAACAGTGACATAAAATGTAAGGTAAAAAAAATGCTAAACAATATACTTCACTTGGTAATAAATATTATTTGTCAGATTTAAAAGAAAGTTTTACTAATGTGTACATGAGTGTCTGAATATTTCTGACTCCCTCTGTGCCTTACTTAGTAGAAGTGTGAAGGCTGGCAATTTTCTTGTAGTAATTCAGTTTAAGGTTTTGTTGTTCATATTTTTCTTTCACTATTTCTTCCTCTATATCCTTGAGGTTCTTGGCTAGAACTGATTTTTTGTCCACCAACAATGTAATCTGTCCTTGTGTTTTGGTATGTTTCGGCATGTTGTCTCGATAATTTCTCTTCATCCAATAAATGGCTCTTTCGAGTTTTGATTTTGACATATAATAACTGCACCTGTACCGCTTCAATTCGGCAGATAACATCTGTAAATATTACTGATTAAATTGATTACTAGCTGTTATATAGAAGGTTATCAAATTATTAATATGCAAGAACTTTTTTTTAAACAAGAAGTTCATAAAGAACTAAAATAGCCTACTTTCCTGTTACTTAAATACTTACTGAAGTTCTAATCAGGAAAAAACTAGGTTTCTAACAGTAAATATCATCAACAGCCGTTTCTACACTAGATTTATACATATTAGAAAAAAAATCGAAACACAGCATCCAGCTAATAATTTAAACTTCTAAAAGCCAAAATCAACTATTTTCCTTAATATTATTTCGCAAATCAATTAAACATTATTTATCGTCTGCTCGCGATTTATTTGTAGTTCGAGGAATAATTAAATATTTATTAATAACAAAAGTAATGAAACTCCAAACTGCATTTAAAAAATAAGAAATGTAAATTAAAACTTAGCATAATTGCATGCAAAAGTATGCCTTGTCGCTTTCTTGGTAGATAATTAATGAATAATCAAAGAATCGAATTGTGCTACACTTTATGACGTCTTTCCAAACTGATTCATGAAAATATTATTTTGCTTCAAATATGTTTAAATAAATAAAGTTTCTCATGCCATTGTTGATTTGGCAACAGTGATTTAAATGACTCAAAATTGAATTTCAATGCTAATTCAATGGGAAATTCGCCGAAAAATAGTAGATTTATATCCGTCCGGACGTACAGACAGACGGACAAAAAGTATGAAATTTGGGTATCTCAGGTCATAGAGCTTTCTAACAAAAAATGAATTTTAAGATCCGATGGATAGAACCGATTTTGGAAGGGGGGTACGGACAGACTGACAGACAGACAGACGGACAGACAGACGGACAGACAGACGGACAGACGGACGGACAGACAGACGGAAAGACAGACAGACATGCGAACAGACAGACAGATGGACATCAACCGCATTTCAATACCTACAGTGACTTAAATGACTCAAAATTGAATTTCAATGCTAATTCAATGGGAAATTCGCCGACAGATAGTAGATTTATGTCCGTCCGGACGTACAGACAGACGGACAAAAAGTATGAAAGTTGGGTATCTGAGGTCATAGCTTTCTAACAAAAAAGAATTTTTAAGATCCGATGATTAGAACCGATTTTGGAAGGGGGGTACAGACAGACAGACAAACGGACAGACAGGCGGACAGACAGACGGACAGACATACGAACAGACAGACAGATGGACAGACAGACAGTTGGACATCAACCGCATTTCAATACCTACAGTGATTTAAATGACTCAAAATTGAATTTCAATGCTAATTCAATGGGAAATTCGCCGACAGATAGTAGATTTATGTCCGTCCGTACGTACAGACAGACGGACAAAAAGTATGAAAGTTGGGTATCTGAGGTCATAGCTTTCTAACAAAAAAAGAATTTTTAAGATCCGATGATTAGAACCGATTTTGGAAGGGGGGTACAGACAGACAGACAAACGGACAGACAGGCGGACAGACAGACGGACAGACAGACGGACAGACAGACGAACAGACAGACATACGAACAGACAGACAGATGGACAGACAGACAGTTGGACATCAACCGCATTTCAATACCTACAGTGATTTAAATGACTCAAAATTGAATTTCAATGCTAATTCAATGGGAAATTCGCCGACAGATAGTAGATTTATGTCCGTCCGGACGTACAGACAGACGGACAAAAAGTATGAAAGTTGGGTATCTGAGGTTATAGCTTTCTAACAAAAAAAGAATTTTTAAGATCCGATGATTAGAACCGATTTTGGAAGGGGGGTACGGACGGACAGACGGACAGACGGACAGACAGACAGACAGACAGACGGACAGACGGACATCGACCGCATGTCAATACCTACTTTTTCATTTTTTTAATTCTTTCGAATTAAAAAAAGAAAAGTAGGCTAAAAATGCAGTAGATTCCTGCACAATGGACCATTAGCACATTGGTTGGCCTTCATATCCTAAATGAGCGACATAAGCTGAAGGAGATCAAATGGAACATTTGTAAAATCATTATGTCCTACAAAGAATTTTGCTGAGGCATAATACAACATTTTCCATTTACCGAATTGAAACTATAGTAGAATCCTGTTATTATCTATAATAATAAAAGAAAGAGTCTGTCTGTGTGTGTGTGTCTGTTTGTCTTCGGATCGTAAAAGGCCTACTTATACTGCCCTCAGAAATTCGAAATTTTTAAGATAGATTCCCTTTAATACCAACGTGTGCACCTGCGGCTTAGTTTTTTCATATTTGTTCCATTTTTAGAGAAAATTCAAATTTTCTGAAAAAAATACACCACTTTCGCTCAAATCCGATCATTTTTTCTCTTTCCTGGTGCCATCAGCTGAAAAAAATAATTAAAAGTTTTAACGAAAACATTTAAAATTCAAAATGTTTATTTTATTCTTTTGCCATTACCTTCAGAAACTAAATTCATTATTTGAAAAATAATTGACATGTTTCAAGTGACGTAATTCCGCCAGTCTTCATTCCCGGATTTTATTGTGGGTTTATTTGATGATTTTTTTCATTGATTTTTCTGTTGACTGCATCTGCATGTATGCATATTTAAGCAATAAATGTATAGTTAAGCTATTACTGGAAGGAGGCTAGAAATAGGCAGCCGGAAACGATTACCTTACCTTACCTATTACTGAACTATGATGGTTAATAAAGGCCATCGCACTAGAGCTGCCTATTAGTGTTTTATGTCTTTATTTTTTCGCCAAATACGTTGCCGAATTATTAACTAAAATTCGCCAAATAGGCAATTTTTTTATAGATAATTTATAAGCAGGTCGGTTGTTCGAAAGTCATTGTGTTAGAGCTGTATAATGGGTGTGTTTGTAGCTATGTCTATTTTCTCGCCAAATTATTTCCTAAAACGCGCCAAATGAGCTAAAAGGTTTTATGTATTTATGAGGGAATTGTGATGACATTTATGAGTGCATTTTATAGCGGATTTTTCAGTTTGGAATTTTAAGGCAATGAAACGGGATTTTATAATTTATAACGAGCATAAACAATAATAAGTTTATGATCCTATAGCAGGTTATATGGTACACATATTTGGAATCTATTTGATATTTTTTTATTCCGTGCGAAGAACGGGTATAAATTTGCTAGTAATCTATATATTAGACCAAAAACCTGCTGAAAGCAGAAATTTTGCTTGTTCATTTTATATTTCATTTGAAGAAATATATAAGCTGTTTTAAAACAAAGAAGTAAAAGATAGACATAATGTTTGTTTTTAATATCTTGTGCAGCAAAATATAATGCTTTTCCTTTTGTTTCCCCTTAATCAGTTTTGATTATTTGAAAAACCTGTTGCCGAAGCCACTGTTTAGTTTTAAGTTTCAATAACCGTCAACTAGGGCTACTCTAGCCAGAAAGATTGACTTGAATCCACTATTTCCTCTGTAATAATTCTCACTAAATACACTTACTTAAAAAAATGTGTAAACCTACCTTAACCAAAAAGTAGTTACGTAGAAACGTAACGGCTGAGTATATGCTTGAACCTAAGTCACTCCAAAAGGGGAATAAGATTGAATGACCACGGGTCTCCAAACTAAAGTGCCTCTGTATTAATCCAACAGAAAAAAAAGTTATTTTCGAAGCCACATTTCTCTGGGTGTATTGAATATTTTTACAAACGGTTTTTTTATATGACGAATGCAGCTGACTTACAGGACTCTATAGTCTATAATCCAACTTTTTGAAATCGGTTCGAATATTTTTTGAGTTTTCAATAAATAATTTTGCAACAAAATATTCCAATCAATTTCAAAAAGTGGTATTATAGAGTCCTGTAAGTCAGCTACAATTATCATAGTAAAAACCGTTTGTAAAAATATTCAATACAGCCGGAAACATGTGGCTTGGAAAATATTTTTTCCATTGGATTAACACAGAGGCACTTTGGTTTGGAGACCAGCGGTCATTCGGTCCCATTCGCCCTTAAGAACCTCAGACCCATTCTGCAGTAAATTAAAACAGACAAAACAGTTCAAAGTTACCAGCAGATCATCAAAAGCCTTCTTCCACAAACGTGAGACTTCTTGTTGGTCAAGGATGAAAGTGTCTCGAATGTCAGCAGAGGTGATGTCTTCGACACGTTCACAGAAAGTTTCCATTGCTGAAGGCTACATTAAGATTGAAAATGGATTTAACTGCTTTTAGCATCCAATTTGCAGCTTATAATTACTATTTGCTAAGGAGCTCATATTTCTTTAGTATGGAAAGTAATAAGAAGGTTGGTTAACAAGCGTTAATCCACAATTGAATCGCTTACAGTATCAAAACTGAAGTTTATTTATACTTCTTTTAATTTGCTAAAATTATTTAGTGGGCAATAAAATAAGAAGTAGGAAAACTTGGAGAACGCCACAAGGTTCCCCTGATTTTATTTTAAAACTTAATTTTATTACTTCATTGTGAAAAAGACATAATTTTAGCTCACCAAGCCCTAAATTAGGAACTTAATGTATATTCGACCAACTCATTAAGAAGCCCGGTGCAAGATTGGTTCTTATTTTATTTTAAGTCTGCCTAATACACGCAAAACGAATAAGTACATAGATTTTTTTTAGATTTTTTTTAATTAATACACATACATATAAAATAACAATGTAGTAATGAAAATAAGATCTTGGAAATTCAGATTGTATGTTAATGCAGATCTAATTATTATAGTGGCCTTATAAAGCACCTCATAGACACCAAATTCCTAGACATTTGTCCAAAAAATTTAAGTGAAATGCCTAACCCAGTTATCCTTTCTCATTCCTTTATTAAAAAATAGTAAAAGTAAGGTGTTTTTAGCCACGTTTTCAATTATCTAAAAAGTTAAAACAGTAAGTTTATTAGTATCATAAATGATAATTGTTTATGGTAATCTAGTCATTTTTTGCTATTATTATTTTTATTATAAAACAAACTTTACTGAAAGAAATAAGCTCCTTTTTAAAGAAAATAATTTCCGTGTACAACGCAAAGAAAATATTTGTAATGTACGACGCTTTTCAAAAGGCTGAGAATATAAGTAAATTTAACACTTTCGCTACGCAGGATTTTTGTTTCCGCGTAATATGTGATAGGAATATCATTATCGAATTCTTACTTGTACGACCGCCTGGACCGTTTTGGTAGTGAAAGGGTTAAGTACAAACTTTTAACGATCACTGGGGTTATTGCCCTACATCGTGAAATAAAAAAAAACATAATTTACTTGTTTGTCCATTTCATTGAGCGATTCATCAATCTTATTGGACCACGACAATCCCACCTCCCTCATGTAACTAGAAATGTTGTCCTAAAAGAAAAAGAAAACATTAATAATAACCCATATTTAAAATTATGACTGTATCATGACTGTAACATGTAATTTTATAGTGTTAAATTTTATTACATAAGATAATCAGATAATTAGCATTTCTTTTATACTTATATATATAATTTTGTTATTAGATTGTTAATATTTATTATATAATTAAAATACTAAAAATTAATGTATCTACTGATCCCATTTTGTATAATCATTTATCTAATCTATTTGGTTATCAGTTTCTACACTTCTACAGTTATACCAAGATCGTCTGTTTCAAACGAAAGTTGTAAGTATTT
The DNA here is from genome assembly GCA_019343175.1 of Oedothorax gibbosus. Taxonomy (NCBI): domain Eukaryota; kingdom Metazoa; phylum Arthropoda; class Arachnida; order Araneae; family Linyphiidae; genus Oedothorax; species Oedothorax gibbosus. The sequence goes on from CM033278.1 coordinate 6,276,694, forward strand.
GTTCAAAAGCGAAATAAACTTTTGTTTACATCGTCTAATGTTCGAAATTTTTGCTTTAAAATAGCTGTAAAATGAAAAATACCTGATCATGTGAAAATTAACCGGAGATAGTAAGGAGCTATGGGATTTTGTATTATAACAAAAACGGCAAAGCAATAGCATATTTAAATAATGTAGCAATGGAATAATGAAGTAAGGAAGCGATGGAATACATTAAATCAGCTAATGGATCCTTCCCTGACATTTCTGCGACAGTGTTGTATCTAGCATACATCCATCTAATTTGATTTTCTTTGTTCAGAGCGGTACTATTTGTATCAGTTGATTATGGCATTTTCCATTGGCCAGTTATTCCATTGATCCATAGAATTTCTTCCATGATCTATAAAACAAAACTCTGTTACTCCCATGGAGTCATCCTATCAATTTTCTACTCATTCTGACCAGGTATTTTCATTTTACAGCCATTTAAAAGAACCTCTGTAATTATAACGACCTGAAGATAATTTAAACTTGGCAACTACCATTCATAGAGAACAATATATTTTTATTACAATTTCTTGATGACGATTTTAAAAGATTACATATCGATAATTTGTAAAATAATTTATATAAATTCCACTTTTGTCTGTTAAGGGGATACGGTACCTAAAACATTATTTCTAGAAATAATAACATAAACTTGTAAATTATAGTGGTTTTATATAATGTTCACTATAAATAAACATTTTCTAAAAAACCAATATTTACAAGTAGTTTTTTATTTTTTTAAAAGTCAAAATTTTGAACTTTTTTAAAACGCTACTCCTCTTTCCATTTTGAGAATAAATCCACCAAACTTTTATAGCTTGTTTTTAGAACTATTTTTCAAGAACTGTGCATGGATTTTAAAATGTGAGCTACAGTTGAAAAGTAACATGCATTTATACTGAAAATCTCAAAAAAATTACAAATTATTGAATTCAACATTTTTTTAAAAACAACTATACATAGTAGACCTTATTCCATGCGCAATTTTGTACACCATTTATATAAAAACACAGGTTAAAAATTTCAAAATTCTAACTTATTTAGTAAAAAAGCCTTAGGGATTTATTAAACACAAGAATTGAAAAACGCGAAGCAGAGAAAGCACGTAGAAAGCAAACGAAATACGTATTCAAACTTGTAGGAATGACTCCAGAAAATATTTAATAATTTTTTTTCTACAGAAGATATCATTATGAAACATTCATTAAATGTTCAAAAAGATATTATAAATAATAAGAAGTAAAAACTGAAAAATCGATATTTTGACTAATTTTTGGGTACCGTATCCCCTTCAGGGTTTTTATTATGCATAGAAGCTTTTTTTCAACAGAATTCCTATGAAAAACCGTGTCGAAGCAATTCACATAAAACTTCGAATGGTAAAATAACGGAGCAATCTAATTTACTGATTTAAGGGGCATTGTTCAAGAACATTCATATCGGGTATAAGAAAGTACATGTAAGATATTAGATAAAAGGACTTCATCTGAAAAGCGTGTACATTATCATAACTTATCTCTTGCTGACGTATGGGAATATGATCATAAAAAAGTTTTCTTGCGTCCCAGTAGATTTCACTGCCTACTGTTTTTCTTTTAGAACGTGACTATTAGTCTAATAAAATAAAGAGCCACAGACATAAAAATGATAATCATTATTGTTTGAAGTGAAGAATTATCCATAACTTGTAGCTAAACGTGGCTACATGTAATACTATTTATTTATGTATTGACGGAAACAATATTTTTTTTAATGGGATCGGCTGTCACAGAACAACGCTCAGACAAATCGAATTTCATAATGTGTAGATACTGCCTATAAAATAAATGTCATACGCACCATTTTTAACGAGTCTTAACAATGTCATAAATTCAATCGGAAATGATGTGTTCATAATGTGTTTTAAAATCACGGAAAGATCTTATCTTGAAATTTGTGCACAAAGCTTTTTCATTCTTTTCGAGATACAGAGCCTTTAAAATTTGGTTGCCCATCTAATCATACGGGTCTATGTCGAATTGTATTTTTGTTTTGAACAGGCGATATTAAAAGAGATAACTCATTATTTAAAAGTAGAATTCTACCCACATTAAAATAAAGCATTTATTATAAGGAAAAGGGAGCGGTAGCCGAGTTTCCAAACCGAAATCTTGTTTGTGTGTTATTTCAATGGGAAAATAATAATTTCCTAAGCCAAATTACACCGCTGTATTGTGTAAATATTTTTACAAACGGATTTTTTATACGATAAATGTAGCTGGCTTACAGGGCTCTGCAATTCCACTTTTTGAAATTATTTCAAATGTAGTGTTGTAAAATTAGTTATTGAAAATGAAAATAAAATATTAAAGCAATTTCAAAGAGTGTTATTATAGAGCATTGTAAGTCAGCTACATTTATCATAAAAAAACCGTTTGCAAAAACATTCAATACAGCAGGATTAATATAACTTAATATTTTTTTTCCATTGGATTAACACAGAGACAAGACTTCGGTTTGGAAACCCGGCTATCACTCCCATTCCACCTTCAAATAATTTCTTTTGCTTAAAAGTTATTGATATGATTTCTTTTAACTTCCATTTTTTTTTTCAGCTATTGCATTGTAGTAGTTCAGTATTATTGTAGCATTGTAGTATTCAGTATTATTTGTTAGAAAATGGACTTATTAAAATATATTTACTTTAAGGATGGAAATTTCTTTTTCTCCTGCATCCTCCACTTCTGTCAAGTATGTCTCCACTTCGTAAAGCAGCTCTTCCTGCATGTCTGACTGCTTCTTAGCGCGATTTTTACAGTCCTTGTACTCAAAATCGAAATACTGTGGAACATGAAACAGTTCACATTATCGATTTTTAATTTAAATGTTTATAATTTGTTATGTACAAAAAAATTGTAAAAACTCTTTTATTAGTTTCCTTGACGTTGAATTAAATTTAAATAAACAAAATATGAATAAAATTCAAAGTTAAAAATATGTTAAATTACAAATATTATACAATTGGCATATTTCGTACAATAGACCTGAGGTGCAGTGCTTGGCGAACTTGCCCCCCACCAAGAAAGTCATAAGTCATTGGCATATTTCAAGGTATTGTTTTCATTTTTAGTCCTGCCAGAATTACCCCTTATTCCGGTCAATATATAGCCATTAATATTGTATATAATAATGAAGTTAAGGATTATTTCAACTTTGACATTTGAAAGTGAAATGCATTTGCATACATTTAAATCATTCATCTATCAGACAAAATTTTGCAATATTAATATATCTCCATTTTTCGTCATAAATGAATTCTATTTACTATCTCTGAAATGTTACAATGTATAAAAGTAATTACTTGTTTCATTAACATTTTAATCGATTTTTAAACATGATAAGCACTACTTGCTGATTATAGTTTTAAGATTGTTAAAATTTAATAAATAGCAAGAATAAAAACAAATTGAGCGTAGAGAACTGACTGCAAAACGACGAGTAAATTAAACATTAGAAATGTGCGTTTTCTATTTCCCTTCTTTTTCATTGAATCAGATGAGTCAAAGTATACTACACTAACACATTTTCTGTGAAACAAACTATAAGTAACTTTAATAATCTTACTTCTTCACAGAGTGTAACTATTTTATCAAACTGTTGAAATACTTCTTCACATTCCTTTTTACGTTGAAGCAACGACTGAAAATAATAAATTGTATTAACTGCAATGAGCCACCTTTAGGAGTGTGAGAATAAGCATATATGGAATTTATTAATTTTTAATTTCGTTTTGATTTCTTAAATCAAATTAATATTATTCTTTCGAAAATCTGCATCATCCTTTGCAGTGGTTTTATTCAAACCGATTACTGTCGATAATATGAAACAAGTAGGTTTGTTACAGAATCTGTCACTTAAACCGCTTCCACACAACATTTGTGCTCAACAGGAAACAAACGATTTATACACCTCAGAAAGAAATTCGTCAAACAGAGCCTTTAGCTAGTTGTAATTAAAAATTTAAACGATAAAATTAGTTATTTTTATTATTCTTCTTTCTCAGATTTAATAATAAGACTTTATCGTTTGCTTAATTTGTTTGAAGTTCGAAGAATAATAATGTAATCTTTTTTAATAAATATCTTTGTGTCGCCACAATTTACCATTTACATTTCTTTCGAAAATTCAGTTATTTATCGTTTGTTAAATTAATTTACAGTTCGAAAAATATATAATTAGTGTAATTGATGCTTTAAAAATAAAAGCGAAACTTTGCATATTTTTTATGCCAAGTTAGAATTCTCTATGCATCTTTCTTCATACATATATAATAAACCATCAATGCATCTTTCTTCATACATATATAATAAACCATCAAAAGAACTCTATTGTGATATTACAACAATCCAAACTGAATTATATCGCCTAAATAAATATTCTTTCAAAGTTATTTTTATTTTAAATAAAGTTTCTCGTACGTTTAACGAAATGGCAACAGTGAAAATATTGAATAAAAATGGAATTTGCATGTTATTTCAATGTAGATTAAATTTTTAGTTATTTAAATTTTAAGTAAACTTCTAATTTAAATTTTTTAATGAAATTTGGAATGTAGCCTAATCTGATTTTTTGCTTCAAAATGACGTATTCCACTTGTCTGTGGGACTTGTGGATGGCAATAGTGAAAATATGAATAAAAATGGAATTTGCATGTTATTTCAATGTAGATAAAAAAATTTTAGTTATTTAAATTTTAAATAAACTTCTAATTTAAATTTTTAATGAAATTTGGAATGTAGCCTAATCTGATTTTTTGCTTCAAAATTACATATCGCACTTGTCTGTGGGACTTGTGGTTCTTTCTGTGAAAGTGGGTGACAGACGGACAGGCGGAAGGACGGACTGAACGATTATAATACCTTCCACTTTTTACGTTATAAACGTAGTGTGGAAGCTAAAAATGACGTTCTACTGAAAAGTATTTCGACTTAAAAGTAATTAAACTTAAAAGCAAAAAAAACGACTTAAAGCAAAATGACCATAAACGTTGAATTAGTAAGACAATGATTCGACATTTAAGACTTTATTTCATCTACTTACCTATCTTATCTTAACATAAGCCTTGAATATGAAATAAATGACGTCATAAACTAGAACAAAAAAACTATCCTAAAATTATACTTCTTAAAACATGTCGGTTGGACTGACGTTCGGAGGCCAAATTCGCCTCGTAATTTAGAACCCTGGTCAAGTACGAGGTCGACACCTGAGCGAGCACCCAACGGAACTTCGAGAGACATCGTACGCTAACGCGGTCGGGACTTTGGACTCCACCGATTAAACGAGCATGTCTGTCCCGGTGTACTTGGGCCCATCCGCGATTGATTGCGGTTTTTCCCTAGTATTTCTAGTACAGGACGAATGCTAGTTGCTGTAATTCAAACCTCCGCACTCCTGAGAAGGTTCGATCACAAAGCTGACTCCTACTTTTCTACTACGCCACGGAAGAGCCTGTTAGTGTTAGTACCTGTTAGAACTTAGAAGTAGCACTGAATGTTTAAAATATCCAATAGAAGACTACAGATACCGATTACAGTGGATAGCATGAAAAAATGACTTTTTAGCTTCCACACTACGTTTATAACGTAAAAAGTGGAAGGTTTTATAATCGTTCAGTCCGTCTGTCTGTCTGTCACCCACTTTCACAGAAAGAACCACAAGTCCCACAGACAAGTGGAATACGCACTAATTATATATTTTTCGAACTGTAAATTAATTTAACAAACGATAAATGACTGAATTTTCGAAAGAAATGTAAATGGTAAATTGTGACGACACAAAGATATTTATTAAAAAAGATTACATTATTATTCTTCGAACTTCAAACAAATTAAGCAAACGATAAAGTCTAATTATTAAATCTGAGAACGAAGATTAATGAAAATAATTAATTTTATCGTTTAAATGTTTAATTACAACTAGCTAAAGGCTCTGTTTGCCGAATTTCTTTCTGAGGTGTATAAATAGTTTGTTTTCTGTTGAGCACAAATGTTGTGTGGAAGCGGTTTAAGTGACAGATTCTGTAACAAACCTACTTGTTTTATAACTCTCATTTTGACTTAAAAGCAATCAAGCGACGTCATAAATGTCGAATAAGAAAGACAATGATTGTCATTTGGACTGACGTTTCACAACCATGTTATAAATAGCCCTAAATGCTTAAAATAGCCACTAGAAGATTAATGTAAAACATTAATATGCATGGACTCTTATTTAAATAAAAGATAAGAATAGTTAAAATACGTACCTCGTTTAAGGAGGAAGTTGCTACCTTATTTTCCATGCATGCCAGAAGCTAGTAGTAAAAAATAAAAACATTAAACAAGTTATAAAAAGGTCCACTGAAGAATAATTAAATTTTTCAATACTAATTAATGTCAGTATTGTTACACCTCGTAGAATTCCTTCTCCATATGCTTGTCGATGTCGTCCATTCCTCGAAGCCTCTCGAAGGATGTGATTTTCATGGATTCTTTTGCAGAGATGTCCAAATCCTCTTCAGATGCGCGATCCTCGTGTCCATACACAACAGCAAAGTCGAAAGGGTACGAATCTCCGAACACTTTGCCCATCTGGATTAGGATGTCGAGAAAAATAATAAAATTAGAGACAAACTTACAAGTTGGGGACTTGGAGAACTCGGGCAAGAGGTTACTTACAAGTTACAAGTACCATTTTGTGTGAGTGTAAGAAATATAAAATTATTATTTTAGCTACAAACTTACATAAAAATGTAACTATTACCTAATAAGTTATTTGAAATTGATTCAAAACACAGTAAAATATTATTTTTTGTTAAATAAAGTTCACGTATACATTATTAACCCCAGAAAATCTCCATTCAAAACTTAATATTGTCGTAAACCTATTCATAGGGGTGCCATTTTTATTTTACCAGAGATGGCATTTGTGGAGACGAAACTGGACACGAAAGCAAATAAATCGAATGCAGTTTATAATTAAAATAGCTATTAATATAGATTATTTAGTTACATATCATGATAAATATTTTCAGAGGATGTAGAAACTCGAGAAAATATTTTTCTTTCTTTGAATCCTTCATCAGTTAAATATTTAAATGCACGACATAATAAAAATATATATATATAATTATAATTAACATACAATTCATTTCTATGGTAAAAATATTGAAGAACTGATTTTAATCTATTAAAACTGTGTTAATATTCAAATAAAAAACTGAAAAACATTTTTTTAAGAATACATATATTTGTGTCCTTTCTACGAAAAATACTTTGAGATTTCATTATGATGTATATTTGCTTTTCACACAAATAAAGAGTCTATGAGAAAGCCTAAAAATCTAATAGTGCAATACTAAACAGCAACTATGCTTTGCTGAATGCCAACTTTAAATTCTGTATTTCAAAGTGAAAGGGATTGATTTCTTTACCTTACTTCGCCATTTGTCCTTTTCTTTTTCGAATACTGTTTCAACAGATTGCTCACCGAACGAAAATCTAAAAAACAGATGGGAAATGGTATCACATTTACATTATATATACTGTACATTCTTTATGTACTACATTACTTATGCATAAATTCGCAAATTGTTGGTGATGTCCGATGGTCTACCCATAGTAGATACCATCATAGATATACCCAAACCCTTACAAGTACGATGCAAATAGCTGCAAGAGACTCTGCAACTTCTCTAGGAAAAAGCAGGATGGCTTGAACCGTTGCTTTTTAAAGGTCAACCGTATCAGGTGAACGTAGGCTAGGAAATTCATTTTCCAAATTTATAAATTGAATGTCTACAAGAACTTATGAGCCAGAAATCCAGTCTTCTTTAATGAAGGAGTGCCGCAGGTTTTAGAAATTCACAATTCTCAAAGGTCTTTAAAAAAAATAATAAATAAAAGAAGGGCTTCCAAATCTTAGGGGGGGGGGTAGTTACCCCTTTTAACCCCCTCCCTCTTGACCGTGGGGGAAGGACAACCCAGAAAAGTTTTCACACGAGAAACTTCAAAGACTTCAAGCATGGCCGAAGCCGATCCGCCATTTCAACAATTTATTTCATTTTTGGTTTGACACTGCAGTAACTGGCTAGACAATGACTGAGTTGTTGAAACACTGTCCATCGGTACCAACGTCAATATGTTGGAATCCCTTCCTGGCATGGAATTTCGTACACGTCTAATTAGCCCTGGTGTAGAAAAAAAACATACAGAACCAAATAAATCAAAGGTGTAATTGATATTTTTTTTTTTTGGGGGGGGGGGGGAATCTGTTCTGTATTTAATATCTAATCCAAGGGTTCCCAACCGGTGGTACGCGTACCACTGGTGGTACGCGGGAAAATTTCAGGTGGTATGCTTGAAAGATGTGAGCAACATGATGCTATTATAATAGCTTCTGTACGCACGAGCTGTGAGCACACAAACATTGTATACTCATTATTTTAAACATTAATATTATTTTAAAGAGAAATTTTTAATTAACATCTGGATAGGATGTAAAACCTAGTTCCCTCTGATCTTCCGGAAAGCTCTGCTAGTTTTGACGCCATTTGTTACAAGTTACTTGTGGTGAGAGTTGATTTTCTGAGCTGTTGTACATAAAATATAAACATAGAAGCAGAATAGGTTTTGAAGAGGACTTAAGAGTGAAGATAAGTTCCAATACTCCTAATGTTGATATTTTAATCACAGGCAAACAACAACAAGTTTCACACTAAAGACTATAAAAGTATATTTTGTATGATGATTATTTTTTTGCTGTGTTTGTACTATTTTTTATTTGCATGTTTTTAGACCTATGAGTACTAAATAAAACTGTAAATTAATACCATTTTAATCTTTTTTATTCCTCCTTTATTATAGGCATGTTATATATAAATATCTAACCATTAAATGTGAAATTTTCTCAAGAGTTTAATTCAAAAAGCCTTTGATCACTTTTAGAAGAGTAAATATTATATGTTTATTAAAATATTTATAGGTCTGGTGGTACGCCAAATTTTTTTAAAAAGTCAAGTGGTACGCAAGGTGCAAAAAGGTTGGGAACCCCTGATCTAATCAGTTTCAAATCGTCTATTTTAGCCTTCAACTGATGTAGTATAGCATTTAGTTTATCACAAAATTTTTGATGTCAAGCGCCAATCATCTAGTCTCAATACGAGTTTTTAGGTTTCAACAAAGCCATTGTGCCTCAAAATTCAAATAGTAATCAAGTGACGAGATTTATACCCTAAAAATTAAAAAATTCTCCTATGACGCCCATATCGACAATAATGTGCGATTCAAAAAGATATCCACAGCGAGGTGGGTTAAGGCTTCATGCCACAAAAGATACCTTTCTGAATTCTAACCTTGTCTTAGATATTCTATAATCTTTTTGTGTTGAACGAGAAAATATACCAACAATAATTAGCGTATTTATGGGACTGGTGCATGATAAATGTATTATGGTAAAAAAAATCATAGTTCCGTGTAGGGTAGGGGGGGGGGGGGTACATATATTATATTCCGGCTTGGTGTGCTTGATCAGAGACCCGCTTATATAAGCCTTCGTCAAGTAAGACAGACACAGAAAGAATTTTTACTGACACAGAGAAAGGAAGTACAGGGCGTAGACGGGAATCGAACCCGCGCCCGTTACAGCGCGCGGACTGCTAGCGTAATGGTCTGCGATCCAAACCCCTAGGCCGTCCTGGCCCTCTGATTCTGTGTAAAATGCTTACGTTGGGTGAAAGCTCGAGAGTATCAGACTCGTCACTTGCCAGGTCTTAAAATTACAAAGCCTGTCCTTAATAGCCCTCGTGTAGCTCTTGGTTAATTGAACTAAAACCAAATTGGCTTGTTTCAGATGGCGTAGTCCTTCCAGCTTTCACTCAGCCTGGGCTTCTTTCGATCGGTTTTCCGACTGGTGCTCTGTTCTCACATGACATTGATTCACCAATCGAGTATCGAGAAAGAGTTTATTTTCATTCAGAATTTCTGTTGCTACTCAAAACATGAAACATGTCCATTGTTATTGTATTCTGCCAATTTACTCAGAAAAAGTGAGTGCCACTCACTGCTTTTTCAAACCAGGACATTACAGCGACCTTAGACTTGCAATAGAAATCAGGGACTGATTTTCTTTCTGTTCCGCTGCGATTTGTTTTCTTTGACAGTGTTTCCGCTTTCGAATCCGAGCTATTTTATTTCGTTTCACTTGATATTTTTTTCTCTTCATCATTTGGTAGTTCTTCAACCAGGGGGGATACAAATTGGGGAGGATCACTTTCCCCACCATAGAAGACTAATCTTTTTTTAATAGCCGGTGTGGGGGTTTTGTTGAAATTGGAGCTTGGCTTTTTTATTTACTTTGCATTTTCAACCAGTTTTTCCAACTTTTTTTCATTTAAATCGTTGCACAAAGACTCACTTTTCGTTTGAGCGCTGTAAAGATCAGAAGTGTTGTTTTGCGATGCATGATAACACTTGTTGAATATTTAGAAAATGTTTTTTAAAAAAAGTATTTGTTTAAAAGGATACGCTGTTTGCTACTAAAGAATTGTGTAGGTGGATATTGAGAGCTGCTCTAGTTCTGTGAGGTAAGTTTTATTTTAGCTTCACATTGGTATCTTATATTAGTCCAGGCAAGTTAGGCATAAAAAATAGGTCGAACCTTTTAGAAATGGTGGAGAGCTGCAAATATGCATACTTATTATATTTGATGAGATAAATAATATACTAAAATTCCAGCAGCTTCCCCACTATTCCACAAAATCCCCACAATTTATCGATATACATAATCACACGGAAACACAAATGTTTGGTAGTCATTTGAAGCTCTAGGTTAGGTTAAGCTAGTTTGAATGTCGTCTCACTAGAGCTACACGAGGGCTATTGGCGACCCCCCGGCCGTCGTAATTTAGAACCACAGTTAAGTGACGAGCCGACACCTATTTGAAGTTCTATTCGATACACAAAATCATACAGAAATACAGCTGTTTGGAATCTCTTGTTCTGAAATAATTAACTGGATCACCAAAATCAATCACCCAGTGATGTTAATTTTTTTAATCATACTAAATTTCAGAAATCATTTGTATAAATTGACATGATTTTTTCATTCGGAATTAGGAAAAAAAATTATTGGAACAATAAAGGTTTGTCCAACCGCAAAAAAAAATTCAGCAGTTAAGATTTTTCTGTGAATTGAACCTTCAATTTTGAAAAGTCTTGGTCTTATAAGATTTAGATAAAATTTTAATATTGATTATATAATTTTCTTATATTACAATGTTTACGACGTTAATTATAATGAAAATAGTCATGCAAAACACAAGGCTTAAAATGGTTTCTATAATTTAAGAGTTTATTTAAACTATTTCCTTCTAGTTAGCTGTGATGTATTGACTTGTTTGTTCATTGCCGACTTTAAAATCGCCAAATTGAAGCCGGATCAAGTATCACAGCTTTTCCGAAAAGTTACCGTCAAAGTAAGCATTAAATCCGTACTGCGACGATAGCGATGGAAAATTTTCATCGATAGAGGCTGATGTGAAGTAGAAGAACATCCTGTTTTTTAAACCAGTTCGCTACAATGGAAATGAACTAACTCTTCTTCATTTTCGAAAAAGTAAAAATCTTAATTCGAGGTCGTAAAATTACAAGGTTATGTTGAATTAACGTCGCTAACTAAAGCTACACGACAGCTAGTCGTAAAAATACGAGGAAATGTTCCTGGCCTTTTCCAACCGGATAACTCATCAATGTCACTAATTATTGAATTGAAAGCCAATAACCAGATTTATTTCAGTGATTAACTTTTCGACTATGAAATCATCATTAATTTTCATAATTCATATTTTTTTTTGGTTTTTGTTTGAAAAAACTACAAAAAAATAAAACAGAGACTATTTGCGATTTTTTTTATAACTAGATAGTTGAATAACAAACTAAACCGTACTGCGAGATGCAGTATGTCTGGTGTCTGGTCGCCCTACACTTGAGACGAAAGATTTAATTTCCTCGTAATTTGAAATAGAATATACTCTTTCAAATCATCAAGTATTATTCCAAGTACAGCAGGATCATTTGCAATAAAGTGTAAAATCTAATATTCTACGTTCTATATCCTCAAATTGATCGCCAAGTAACCTTAAATTTGCTTGCGGTGTTAACATAATTCAAATATAGGTGTTAACATAATTCAAATATAGGTGTTAACATAATTCAAATATAGGTGTTAACATAATTCAAATATAGGTGTTAACATAATTCAAATATAGGTGTTAACATAATTCAAATATAGGTGTTAACATAATTCAAATATATAGGTGTTAACATCCCTACATAATTATGGCTGTATTATATTTGTCGTCAATAGGCGAAAGATACACTTCGCAATAACGCAAAAACTGCATAAGCTTTAAAATCTATATATGGAAATTCATCAGTCACATCTGGGATTACTAAGTGTCAATTAAATATCATACAAAAGGATAGATGAAAGAGCTATATCGTGTAGTTTGTATAACCACTAGACCATCATGTTTATCAAGTTTTCAAATGAACTTGAACTCATAAGAAAGGTTGGCAAAATGGTACTATGAATTTCATCAGAATGTGCTGTTATCCATGAATCGAAACCACGCGACTGCTAACCACGCGCTGGCGTGTGATTAGCAGTCAAAGTGTTAAATAGAATGACTGACCACACCTATCAAGACATAAGAGGATTTTCAATAGTATTATACAATGTGCCTATACTTCATATAAAATTACCATTGACTCTTCGTCAAAGTGGGAAACAATTAACATGCTCATAGCTTTGTATATATAAATTAGATTTTTTAAAAATATAGTTCACAATAATTAGTTTTTTGTACTTTGTTTGATGGTATTATCCGACAAACCCCATGGAACAGAGTTATTTTACTCTTTGTCGGTAACATTTATACAAATAATTTAAACCTTACTTCGTATTTTTGTCATCATCCGGATCCATTTTGAATGTTTCAAACTTGTTACTAGTAATATAAATGTTAATTTAATTAAAATTGATGTCTGTAAAATATTTTACCAAGTAAAAAGTTACTCAAATGTTAATTTTTTTGGAATTTTCTTTTAACATTGGTTTAGGATTTGGTCTACTGTTGCCAATTTTTTTTTTTAAATGATAAAAATAGTTATTAAAATGTTATATCAACCATCGTAAACGCGCTCTATCTAAACTATCTCGAAAAGTTGTGCAGTGCATATTTTTCAGACACACTAGTATCATAATACCTAAACTAAAAGCGTTTTTTTTAATGATTTTTTTTTGTATATTCAAAACTCAACATTTACACCACCAATTGGCGAAATTTAAGTACCATTTCTAAGGTAATGACCAATATATGGGCCAAAATATGCAGAAATTCCAAATAGTTATTCAGAAATCTTAACCTCTTACGACCTGGCGTCCCCATTTGGGGACATTTTTTAAAACCTCCCCACAAAACAATTAACACGTTAATTAGTTCCAAAATTGACCTGGTCTGATAGAAGAAGATCCAAATATCAGTTTTCAGTTTTTGATTACAGGTATCAGTCATTTATTTCTATAAAAAATGAAGTTGAACGAGGGTCAATACGATATTAGAGTTCTTAAAAAAATTAATTGAAACTTTTTTTTTCAAACTTTTCAAAAAGTTCTTTTAGTAGTTAATTTTAAAGGCATTTTGCATTGCATTAAAAACAATGTTAAAATGAGCTGTTAGCTACAAATAAGTGATACGGCCTTTTTTGCGCTTATAGCACACAAAAATGTGTATTTTTAGAGCTTAAGGCGGGTCTCTCAGTAACTATTAAAAAAAAATAAAAAATTACTTTGCAAACCAGCATATATTTGTAGGAAAAGTATGTTTGGATTAAGAATATACGTGTAGGATTTTGCTCGGGTCTTAAGAGGTTAAATTTCCGTTTTTTCGAATATCAACGCTAGGTTGAAAACTACGCTGTGTCAAACTACGGAATTTCGGCATATATTTTGTGAAAGTAGAAAGTGAATGTCCAAATAAGAGCTCGGTTGGTTAAGCAATATAGAAGGCGGATCTTACCGTGTTAAACCACCAATCACCGAAATCACCAATGAAATACAGGAATGCAAGCAGGAATAATTTACGTCACGTGAACGTGAAACAAACCAATAGTAAATAAGTTTAAAAATTTAATTAGGTTTTTTCCTAAAAAGTCATGATTTTAAAAAATACACTCATTTAAAAAAAAACTTCAATATCTTTTTTTAAGGTTTAATTTAGGATACTTATTTCTATGAAGAGTCAAAAACTATTTTAATAAATAAGATTCGAAATAGTTTGTTTTAGCTCCAAATAAATTTTAACAATTAAAACCAGTATTGAAGAGAAACTATCTTTTTCAATGAATAGCTCAAAAATTGCATTAGTTCCTTCACTTACTGGAATATTTTTTAAAAACATAAGCTAATTACTGAATTAATACATTTCTGGAGGTAATCGGTAATCAAGCAATGTTCTATACATAATGACAAATTGTGATTTTTTTTAATCCACTCAAGATAAAACGAAAACGGTTGTAACTTGTTTTTACTGCATTCGAAATGATACAAACAAAAAAACACTTTTACAGAAATAGGATGATTAATCGGAGTACAGTTTTGGAGCTATTCATTAAAAAAGATATTTTCTCTTATAAAAGAGAAAAACTAGTTTTGATTGTTACATTTTTAATAGGGAAAATATCTTTTTTAATGAACATCTTCAAAACTGCATTTCATCATCCTATTTCTGTAAAAGTGCTTTTCCGTTTACATCATTTCAACTACAGTAAAAAAAAAAAGTTACAACCGTTTTCGTTTTATCTTGAGTGGATTAAAAAATTATCACAATTTGTAACTTTATTTCAAGCCTGGGCGGCGGTAACGCGTTACTTGTAATAATTACTTTTTACAGTAATCTTTTAAGTAATTCGTTACATTTGAGAACAAAGTAATTTTAC
The DNA here is from genome assembly GCA_019343175.1 of Oedothorax gibbosus. NCBI lineage: Eukaryota > Metazoa > Arthropoda > Arachnida > Araneae > Linyphiidae > Oedothorax > Oedothorax gibbosus. Next base: position 6,291,741 of record CM033278.1, read on the forward strand.
AGGTACTTCGTTACATAATTTTCGAAAAAGTAATCTTTGTTGCAGTAACGCGTTACTTTCATTAATTTTATCATTAACACTGTAATAAATATACAAAACAGAAACCAAAATATTTAAAAAATGATATAAAAAAAACTTTCACGTACTCTTTGCTTAGAAGAGAAATATTGTACCCACAAAAATGAAACTTTCCCTACTGATTGCAGTGATTGTGAACATTCATCTAGCAGTGATGATGATTTTTTTGAGAATATAAAAACTAGACATCTTTCCGCCGAAGCCGATTTAGAGTTGTCTACATTTTTCGAAAGTAACGACCATAATATGACTGTATTCTGTACTCTACCTACAGTTAAAGCATGTTCATAAAATATAAGACGCCCTTATTAGCCAGTGCGGCTGTTGAAAGGTTAGTTCTGGTGGTTTGTGTCTCCGGACCCAATCGTAGCTGTGTAAGCGACACATATTTTGAGATGCAGCTTTTGTTGTACCACAACAAGTAGATTTTATGATAACTGTATAAATAAAGCAGTTAATTTACAGCTAAAACATTTTAAGTTTTTTATTTTCTCAATTATTTCAACAATCAAAAAGAAAGGTTACTAAATTTTAGCTGATTGTGTTTCTTCCCATAGAGCTAATGCTAAATTTTGCCGAACACAATCTACAACAGAAAAATTTCTTTAAAAATCGAAAAAAAAAATGTTTATTAAGAGATAATATGAATTGGAATTAACAAATTTTTTATATGAAATGACATATATATTTAGTTTTAATTATTATTTAAAAAATACACTTGTGTTGTGGCGCCATCTGCTATAACTACTAATATATTTTTAATTATATTAAAACAAATTCCGTTTTTTCGCAATCAAATTTTGTTAATTTCAATTAAACTTACTTAATCATGATAAAATTTTAAGATTTGCACGATCTGTGTTAATCAAATTTAGCATTAAATTAATGAAGAAAAAAACAATATAAACAAATAAACTTCTACCCGATGCAGAAGGAAACTGGAAATCTAATTTAAAAAATTTAGCATAAAATAAGTTGTGAATAAATAAACAGATTTTAGCAACAAAAAAATAAAATGTTTGTTGTTTGGGAAAAACTAGTAAAAAACACACAACAAGGACATCAATACAACATAATTTTATTGGTTACTATACAAAACTAATCATCAGTAAAAATCAATTCAAATAGTTATTTCTTAAGTTTGTGTGGAAAATGGCTCAGAAATCTGTTTAGTTGAACAGGATCCATGTCTTTAGCACTGATCTCTGGCACAAAATCTACAGCTGTTTTGCTCTTCTGTCTCAGCATTTCTTGATTTTTCTGAAAATAAAAATCTTAACTGAAGTTTTCCAAATAAAATATGGCTAATAGAATAACTGCTTATGAGCATGTTTCATGTCATGAGTGGCAATAGTGACACTGTAATGAAAATAAGGTCTTGGTTGGTTATTCAATGTATTGGGCGGAGTTTACTTTTGAAAAAACCACCAATGAAATCCCTGATTGGTGATTGAAAGCAGGAAAGATATACGTCATGTGAAACAAGCCGATTGCCATTAAGAGGGATAGACACTATTTACGAGACCATAAAATCTGCCCTTGCTTCATCAAGTATTGCTTTTCAACTTAAGCACTTTTTTTACCATGTATGAAAATTGTAGTAGTGAAAACAAATTTGAAAGGAAAATATCATATGGCTATTTAATTATTAACTTTTGAAGTTTTAAAATGGTTATACTTGTTGACAAATAGCAACACTATTTTTAAACTTTATAAATTAATAATTAAAAACCGGATCCTATTTTTTGTTCAATTTTTTTTATCTGGTTGTTATTACTAGTGAAGTTACCTAGTGAAAAAAACGCATACATAGCAAAGCAATACCTTCACAGAAATAAGATGCACACTATTGACAAACTAATGCATTAGATCTAAAAGGACCCTACCAACCGTTTTTTTTAATTCATTTATTTTGAAATTTTGAAATCTTACAATTAACACCAGTAATCCCTCTAACATTTTTTTTTTAAATATTTTATGTTAAAGTTTTTATGATACATTGAGATCAAATAAGACAATAAAAAAACAAGTAGGTTTGTTACAGAATCTGTCACTTAAACCGCTTCCACACAACATTTGTGCTCAACGGGAAACAAATTATTTATACAACTCAGAGAGAAATTCGCCAAACAGGGCCTTTAGCTATTTGTAATTCAAACTTTTAAATGGAATTTGCATGTTATTTCAATGTAGATTAAATTTTTAGTTATTTAAATTTTAAATAAACTTCTAATTTAAATTTTTTAATGAAATTTGGAATGTAGCCTTATCTTATTTTTTGCTTCAAAATGACGTATCCCACTTGTTTGTGAGACTTACGGTTCGTTCTGTGAAAGTGGGTGACAGACGGACGGACAGACAGACTGAACGATTATAAAACCTTCCACTTTTTACGTTATAAACGTAGTGTGGAAGCTAAAATGAGGGCTTATTAGGTATCAAAAAGTAAGATCTGAAAAGTCTTAAGCCTTAAAGTGTGAAACGTAATTAAGGTAAATCCCGCACAAAAATTTAAAATACTGCCCAACTTTTGTGCTGCAGCCATTTTTCCACAAAATATTCAATACATTTTAACAAATTCTAAAAATTTAAACAAATTATGCCCATTTTGCTAAATTTTTGCTTTGTTTTAAAAAGAAATAATTCAAAAACTGCATGATTGTATTACCTAGATTCATATTTAATTTTTCAAAATTTAATTTAATGTAAACTTTTCATTATGAAATAGTTAAGTGTTAAATAACCCAAGTAAAAAAACATATTGATGGCTTAGTGGGGGAAATTTTTTTGAGTACATTAGCAAATTTTTTGTGATATGCTTAGCAGTATCTGTGGCACTAATAGATTTGAACTTACCAAGATCAAAACGCTAACCACATACTAGTACAACCTTAGACTTTTAACCCTTTAGCTGCCGTTCAGTTTTGTTTAAGAGTGCTATGATCTGTTTTTCACAACACTTACTGGGAGTATTTTACAGGTAAGGGAAAAAGGGATTAAAAATAAATTTTTAGGTACAAGGTACTGATCCTCAAATTTTCTTCCGTTTATTTCCGATAAAAAAAATAATCAAGCAACTCGCACTTCAAAGATTAAGACTTCTCATATGTTAGTAGTTAATGTCTAAAGAGTCCTAAAAACTGGTTATGTAGTAGACATCCTCTTAAACCGCTTAAATGGGAAGAAAGCTGAGGGCCAGTATGTTAACACTTTACCGACCGGTAGCGGTTCGAACATACTATGCCTTTCCACCGCCCGCTCAGCTGCAGATCGTCCAAGACACCGGCTTGGTTTCCCAATAGCCCTTGTGTAGCTCTAGTGCGACGATAATTAAAAACTAAACCGGCTCGGTTTCGGCCTCGACTTACGCGCGGGAATATATGCGCTTTTTCTTAAACTCTGGTAAAATTGTACGCTTCATGTTATTGTAGGGTAACGAAATTTAATAAAATCTTTTACTCGGGTCGGCCGTGGATTGAGGCGTAGACTGGACACGGCCTAACCTAAAAAATCTAACAGAAAGATCAAAAGTCGGTTAATTGACGGCCGGTCAGTATGCGCTGAGAACAAAACGTTGATTAATCGACGGCCGGTCGGTAAAGTGTTAAGTAATATATTTGATTGCAAGTTTATACATTGATAATATTTGCCTTATAAATAAATACACAATTTAAATAGGGCTCCATTTTATTAAATGTATTCAATCACTACTAGTTACATACCATTAAAAAAAATCTTTAATACATTGTTGAAGCATAGATAATCAAAAACTTATCTTGCCATTCACCATTTTTTTAAACAAATCAGCATTGTATGGATAGGGGATCAATATAATAAAACAAGTTATTTTAATCTAATTTGTTCATTTTAGAGAGATCTGATTAAGAGGAAGTCTACTGTATAAAAAAATTCTGGTTTTGAACATAATATTGTATTTAAAGAGTTTTTTTATTTATTTCAATTGAGACACTATAATGTAGTATTCTTTCAAAAAAAATTTAACTTATCTACCAAAATGAAACATATATTGGATAGTTAGTTCACTTGTTGTTCTATTGATTCTATTTTATTTAGATTCTAAATGAATAATAATATATTTAAACATAATTTTAAACATAATTTTAACGTAATTAAAATGATTATGCAAAAAGTCTACTAATAATTTTAACTTGTACATGTAAACAGATTATCATGTTATTAAAATGATTATGTGGAGTGATACTACTTCTTATTCCGACTTCAGCTTTGTAACATATGTTGTCAACTTTTTTTGGAACTGGTATGTGTTAACCGTAAAAATACCAAATACACAAGAAAACAGAATAACTACCTATCCAACCAAGACATAGAAAGCTTCTATACATGTAATTCAAGTAAAGTATATAAAATAATTAGTTCCTGTACTACTGCCGTGGGCAGGTAAAATGCAGTACCCTAGACTTGGTCCATTGTTGTAAGCACTCACTAAATCTATAGTTAAACTCATAGTTTCCTTGCACAGAAACCACGACCACAGGCGGAGCTATAAAACTCGCGGAGCAATCAGATGAAGACAAAATAAATAAAACGGCTGAAATTTCCTCTTCATCTGATTGCTCTGCGCGTTTTATAGCTCCGCCCATGGCCGTGGCTTCTGTGCAAGGAAACTATGAGTTTAACTATAACCTATAACAAAGTTTACTAATAGACTGATTATTTCATGGAAAAAATGGGCCAATGCATTGTTGTAATATACTGCAGTTTACCTGCCTACGGCAGACTACAGAAAGATACCCAAAAATACTTACTATGTATTTATGATAACAATGTTGTACAGCTTGACCTTCTTTGTAACATAACTCATGAGAATTGTTGTTATCCTTCAAGCATGTAATGAATGATAATGTTTCATTAAGACAAGCAGCCTCTGGAAAATAGAAAATAATAATCATCTCAATGGTTTTAAATAGATCCACAGGTGACTTAAATGTCAGGACATTTTTAAGAAATAATTTTTTTTTAGACATCCATTTAAAAAAATGTCTTTAACTTTGTGCATGATACAAGAGATTCATGAAGAAAACAATGTTGATTATTACGAAATAGTTCATAGTTAGTAATATTCAACGTTAATCGTTTATTCAGTAAAAAATTTCATGTTTCAGTGGGAAATCAAAATGCCTACCTTCATCAGAATGTTTCAACTCAGACTAAACATGAAAAACAGCTGACTATGTGAAGTTGTGAAACATGATATCCGGACAGTGGTGTAAAGGGGGGGGAGGGTCCATTTATTTACTCTTATTTTAATTCTATCAACAACTAAGTAAAATTTTAAGTTATGTATTTTTGCAATATAAAAAGGTATTTCCTATATAGACATATACATACAGTACCTACAATTAACTCCCAATATTCTAACAGATAACAAAAGTATGCTAACTGTTTAACAATAAACATCAATTTAAAGTATGGTTTTAAGTAAGTTCTGTTTTTAAACTTTGTCTCTCTTGTTCTGGATACAAAATTATTAGAATAGTCAATGTTTTCTTTCAACTCTCAGGAATATTTCCAGCCATTGTCTGCGTTTGTTAAACCAAATTTTTGTTTTTGTATGATTATTTTAATTGCAATCGCCGATTAAAATTTTATAAAAGTTATAAAAGGTAAAAAATCTCTGCTGAGGTGTTGATCTTGTCACTTGGCCATGGTTTAAGATTACAAGGTCTATGTGGTTGTATTAAAACTCTGTTAAGTTACTAGAATAACGGAAGTAACAGAATAACTGTTAAGTAACAGAATTACTTTTTACTTGTCACTGACCCCTATATACAAACACATTAATACAAAAGCACACAAGCTAAGAACTGCATTAACCTCTTCAATCCAAAGGTCCACATACTAAGGACCTTTGTAGAATTCACTTCACAACTTCATTTTACAGTTCTTCTTAATACTAACTCGAGTCCGGGCATCGCCAAAATAACTGCCGACCTATAAACAGCCCGTGCAGCCGAAAATGTCCGACGAATAATACCCCGTGTAGAGGGGGTGCACGTTAAATATCCTTCAAAGTCCTAACGCTGTGCACGATTTCGCCCTTAACGGTTGTGTTGGCCGTTGGGTGCCTACTCAGGTGTCGGCTCGTCACTTGACTGTGCTTCTAAAATATGACGCCCGTCACCAATAGCCCTAGTGTAGCTCTAGTGCGACGATAATTCAAACTAAAACTAAAAAAACCTTATACTAACATTCACATTATGCGGCTCAGTGGCTGTAAGGTATTATGTGTCCGCCTCACGCCTCATAACCCCAAGTTTCAGGGTTCGAGTCCCGGCTGAGTCGTCAGAGTTTCTGGATGGGAAAATCGTGGGCAAGCATGTATATGATTATGTGGCACATAAAAGATCCTTCGAATATCCATTTGGCTTGAGTTCTCACGGAAAAATTAAATCATGGCATACTTTAACGTCCAAAGAGAGCTCAGATTCATTTTGTAATCTGAGCTTCAAAAGTTGGTAGCTAGAGTCACCTAGATGATGAAAATGGCTCTCAGTTCTAAGAATGTGCCTGAATACTGATAGTAGAGGCCGTCGAGGTCGTTTCTTTGTATAAAAAATGAGATAGCATGAGGGTCAAGCACGATTTCCGAGGTCTTGCATAAGCTTTTTGCATTTAAAAAAATATGTTAGAATGTACTACTATTTGTCATTAAAAAAACTGGCAGAGCTTTTATGTGAATTCTTAGCAGAAAAAAATTCAGAACTTTAAAAAACCTTAAATTCTGTCATATTAGCCCCTCAGAAATAATCGATTGTTATTTTTTCTTTATCAAAATTACTTGTAGTGAATAAGCTATTTAGGGGTCAGCTGGGCACAAATTTCAACAGTCAGATATGATCCTACACAAAAGTTATTTACTGTGAAAAATTTCATTGCTAGACATAATTGGCTCATGTTTATTGTATGCATATTTTAAGTTAAATTTAGCCTATTTATACTAATTGTATTCACACCATTTTCTAAATATAAATGGATCTTAAATCAATAGCAACATTACGCACCGGAATCTACCTGTTCCAGAAACGAATAAGGAACTTTTTTTGAATACCTTTTGTCCTCCCTCTTCTAGTTGACACCATATTTTTCAATTTCAATGGCCATTCTTCACGAAATTTAACACTCGACTCAGTTTGTGGTGTTCTTGACGTTCGGGCTAGCTTTTGAAGTTGTGGAAATTTATGAGACATAACGAGCTAGAAAAGAACTAATAATCTAAGTTTATTTTTAATACAATGCAGACTTCAAGAATAAAACAATTTTAGAAAGTTTAGCTTAGCTATTGCTTAATTTATAGATATGAAGTAATAGTGTTTCGCATATAATACAGGTTGACAAATTTATCCTATACTTTAATTTAAGGGAAACAGTACACACACAAAATAGCTTTAATGAACAATTTGTTACAATCTACAAAATAAATAAGTGTTAACCATGAAAAAAAAATTGATGATAAAGTTTTTATCACGGTTTTCATTTATTTTGTATTAGTAAGAATAAAAATTGTTGCGTATTAAATATAACTTTTTATTTAAACTTTAAAAGATCTTACCGGATTCGGATTTGTCAATATTGTTGGTTGGTTGGTTTTGTTTACTATTTTAATCAAGTACACGGTCACAATTAAAACTACACAGCGAAATCAAACAATGTCAAACACAAATTAAATAAGGTGTCGTTGGTGAAATAAAAATGATTATTACCTGTAGATGTCGCTTGTATCGCGTAATGGATAATAAAAATAGCATACGCGATGCTAGTGGCATCTATTGTACAACTTAGTAACTATGTAGTAGTTCTAAAGTTGTACAATAGATGTCGCCAGTTACACGTAATTTTATTCCTCAAAAGATACGCCGTTTTTTTCTTCATTGCGATTAGCGATAATTTATTATTTTTAAGAACTTCATGAAATTTGTCTTTGTAAAAATAAATGGTTATAAAGGAGTAGCAGAAAATAAAGTTCTTAAATGAATGCGGAGACTGGTACTATTTGGGAAGGACTTCGACATGAAACCAAGAATCAGCTCATTTTTAATTTCTTCTATTTTAATTTTAAAAAAACATTTTGAAGAAAAAAATTTAATTAAATAAATACAAAGCTTATACTATGTTTTCCGATTACACGGTGAGGATGGAAGTCTGACAACAAAAATATTTTAGTGATGATAGTGAATAAAAATAAAAAAGGGATTAAGTGATAAATACAAAAAATTAAATGAGGCTATCTAGGCTTGACTCCGCTAGGAAGCTATGCCCAGTTTTGACATTGTGTAGTGCATGTTAATTAAATTCCCCAGTTTAAAAAAAATTGACATGCCCCTTTCCCTTAATAAAGTGTGAACCACTATGGTAATATGTAGCTAAGGTATAAGAATTCAGATTTCCGAAGGATTCTTTTCGATTAGTTTTAGTTTTGGTTACAGTCACATGAAATTTTAGAAGAATCCTCAAAAAGAATCCATTTCTTTAATCTGATTTAGAAATTGACTAGCTTTATAAACCCGGCGTTGCACGGGTACACCCTTAATAACTCTAATTAGTAGGTTTTTTTAAGTAAACTTTTATTTTATACCAATTGATCCCTCCACTATGGTCCAATCCACCAGGATATTATAATCTCCTCCCATTCTGATATGAGGGGTTGATTTTATCCAGGCCCTTCCGGAGTTTGAGGGCTTTCCCACAGGCCCCTAATTCAAATTGCCAGAACAGCTATATGATATATGATGGCCTGTTTCTATTTCACAATTAGCGCAAAACGAAACTGCCCAAATGTGGTAAACCATTCCACTTCATATTTCATACAACTCGATAGGGTTGGGGGACCCAGTCGGTAAAGACTTTCGTCTTACATGCGGTAGGTCCCAGGTTCAGGTCCGGGGCATCGCCAAAATAACTGCAGACCTATGCACGGCTCGTGCAGCCAAAAAATGTCCGACGAATAATACCCCGTATAGAGGAAGGGCACTTTACTTATCCTCCAAATTCCCAACGCTGCGTACGATGTCGCCCTTAAAAGTTGCATTGGGTACATAATCACGTGTCGGCTCGTAACTTGACTGTGGTTCTAAATTACGACTCCCGTTTCCAATAGCACTCGTGTGTAGCTTTAATGCGACGATAATTCAAACTAACCCTAACCCATACAACTGGATGGGAATAGCTACCCTACGTTAAGTTTTGAACTTCGCCAAAAGCCGCCAATGTCAAAATTCAATCGACCATTACGCCATCTTAACATCAGAAAAAAACAGACATTCTATTCATCCACTTGTATGGTTGGAAAAGTTTTATAAAGTACAAATTCCTTATTTATGCCGAATATATTGCGGTTAACCTAAAGAATCGTGGCCGGCAATTTTAGGCCAAATCTGGTAACCCCGATGGTAACCTTTGGCGAAATTAGCAATTGCATTGACAATTTCTAAATGTTAATCTATTTAAATCTTAAACGCATATAATTTATTCTGTAGTTTTCTTGTACTAATATTTTATTAATTAGATGCTTACTGATTTTAAATAATTATGGACTTTTTTTAAATCAATTCTTAGTCATTTTAAAGTTTCAATTTTTTTTTTAAAATCTGGTCTGCAATTTAATGAATTTTTTCGCTGTTTTAAGTCGGCCATTTTAAATTAGGTAGTATTTTTGGTCATTTCGAGATGGTAACCATCTCGGCAAGTGCCGGAGTTTGTTATCACTTCGACTTGGCGACATTTTTGAAAATTCGCCAAATCCGGCCACGATTCTTTAGGTTAACCTATATTCCTCCATATCATCATTTCTTACCATTTGTTAGTTGAGGAAATCTGATCTACCATAAAAAAAATGAAAAGATTTTAAATCAACAAATAAAATAAAATACTGATATTCAAATAATAATTCAGAAAATTAAACCCCAAGTGCTCTTTTTTTTCTTTTCTTAATTTTCGTTCACGCTGAACGCGCTGAAATTTATTTAAATTTAATTAAAAAGCATAAATTCTAATCTTACAATGTTATTCCTATGGGAAAATCGGCTCACGTTTTGCACCCCTACACCCGTTTGGGTTCGAATAAAAAGTACCCTATAGCCTATTCCTGGCTCTAAGCTACCTTCCTTCCAAATTTCAGCCAAATCAGTTAAGCCGTACTTGAGTTATAAATGGTCTTACTAACACGACTTTCTTTTATATATATAGATTATGGAAGGGGCTAAACCCAAATAATTACCCATTTCATTTAAGATACATTTTTACCCATAATTAAAATCTATTGGTATTAAATCTATTGGAATCAATTAAAATCTATGGGAATTATGTAGATCTAGGGCAAGCCGATTTTTTTTAGGGGGGGGAGGAGATTAAACCACCTCCTCTTCTGGATCTGCCAGTGAGATTAATGATATTTATGTAAATATGCTAATTTGTTCGATATTTGTATCAGAATCATATTAACAAATACTTATAATTTTATTGTTTTCTTTTAGCGTATATATATGGATACTCCTAACATACATATGGATATTCCTAACATCCACTCCGTTATGGATACTCAAAACATCCACTCCATTATGGATGCTCCTAACAGTTACTTGTGGCAGATTTCAAAACTGAATTTTGTGCCTCGACCCGTAGTCATTGCAAAAATTTCTAAAAAGTAAGTAATGACTTGAAATGTATTTAATGGGATGCTTTATTTTTTCAAAGATACTCTACAAAACTACATTTTTTCTGACACAGCTATAACAATTCAAAGCTTTGAGAGTGCATTAATACATATTACAAGTATAGATTTCACAAACTTATGTTAAACCATTTTAGGAAGTAATGTAATTTATAAAATTCATATTATCCTCAGTGATACACTGAAAACAAGATTTGATAGTTAGAAAAGTGGTTTTGCTATCAAAGCCATATAAAAAAAGTTGCTACAGGGACAGTTATATAGCATAAACTGCATTTATATAGAAAATTTGATTTAGGAATTTTTGATAGTTACTTCCCAATATGATCAATCACTTTTACTATAAGAGATAACATTGAACTTATAACATTACATAACTTACATTACATACTTTTAACTTTACATGAACATTACTTATAAATTGATTGTTTTGCTTTTTAATTTAAAGTCTTCTCTTTACAACAAATTCTTGTTTTGCACAATTGCTTGAAGTGCTATCCGTCAGTTGTGCTAGCAACACATAACATAAATGATTTACTAACAAAATCATTCAAAAATTGCCAAGTTTTCTTACAATAGTGTACCACTGAGTTATAACATTAATGACCTTTATTTGTCGAATATAAATAATATACTTTTTATAAAAAAATACATGTATACTTATACTTATAATTTATGAAACATTTGAATAGCCTTTTATTTTTGATTTTCAATAAGATATATTCACACAGCCAGACACTGATATTTCCCTTCAAATCATTTTTAATTTTTTTTTAAACATAATTACTTTGATTAAAATTAAATATATTTGAAAGTAAGTACCCTGCTAAAACTTTACGACAATTCTTATAAATGCATCTTGTATAAACAACAATATAGATTTGATTATGTGCAGAAATATGGAAAAACATATCTAGCATAAAAAATTTTTAATTCTTAATATTGTCAAGATTTCATAGAAACATTTATCACAATGTTCACTATTACTAAAAGCAGCTATAAAACATTCATTTAAAAAAGTTTGGAAGAAGTGCTTAGAAAAACCATTAGCTTAAACAATAAAAGCAAGTATATATTGGCCAGGAAACGTTTCTAAAATATCACAGTCTATTCTAAATTAAGTGTAAAAAGGTCAAAACTACATTAGAAACATGTATAAACACAAACTGGAAAACTACACAACTACTATGATTCGCAAAAACATAGACATTATTTACAATACTTTGCTGCATAAACCTGATAGAAACAAAGTCATCAAAGCAAAAAAATTTGTACCTACAAGTCATTTTTTCTCTTAGCTTTAATCATACCCAAACATAACTTCTTTGCTAGAATATTCTTGATTAAATAAAATTTCATAATTATAAGCAGTATTCAAAGATACAAAAAGATATGCAATTTCAAATATCTAATTAAAATGCATTCAAATAAAATCATTATAGTTTCTAGAATAAAGTAAAATGAAATTCATTTTGTAAAAAAAATAAGTATTTTTTTTTAAAAAAACAAGCCAAAATTGTAATTACAAAATTTTATCTTAACATTATAGTTCAAAAGAAATGTTTATATATGGATTAAGTTTATATGAGAAATCTTGCAAATTTAAAAATTTTCTTGATAGTTTTATTTAACTTGATCAAAATTTGTTGTAAAAAAATTGATCAAGTTTAGATTTTAATGATTTTTATGATGGAGAATAAAAAAAAACTGATTTCCAACTAAATATACATTTTCACAAGGAAAAAAATCATTAAGCTAAACAAAGTACAAATATTTAAAACATGCTATTGGCATTCACAAATAAAATGAAAGAGTTAAGTTACACTAGATTAGGAAAGCTAGATTCTTTTTAACCTAAAAAATTGAAATTTTAAAAAAGGAATGCAAAAATATTATTTATACAAAAAAACATAAATAAACTAAAAAAGGATAAGAAATGACACAAAAAGCGCATAAATTTTTATAAAAATCACCTCTTTACATTGTAAGTGTTAAGTCTCCCACAAATTTTACAAAGTAAAAATCTTAGTTCATTAAGTAAAAATGCCATACTTTAAAAATGAACCTAAATATAAAAGATTTCAAATGTTATAAATAATTAATAACTAACTTAATTTCCTTTTTTTGTAAAAAAAAATTAATAAATTATATCATTTGTCCGTATAATAAATCTTTTTTGATATATTAAGTATATCAAAAAAGATTATACGGACAAATGATATAATTTCTTTTTTAAAAATGAAAATTTTAAAAGAAAAACTAAAAGTTGTTTATCAGCAAAAACATTGGCAAAGACTTGAGATTTGACTTATAACCGAAAATTGATTATTTAGTATGATTTTAAACCCACCAATAAAGCAAACAGTAACAAATAAACAAAAGTAAAAAAGATTTCAAATGCCAGTAATGTATAAATTTATAATAAACAAAGCCTATGCATCGTCAGCATAAAGACATGGCTGATATACTTTAAACTAAAATATCTATATGTTAGATACTTTAAATTTGTAAAAGTAAGTTATTTTAAAGAAAATGATCTTTCATTTGAATAATGAATACCGTGTAACAGCAATCAAACTTTTAGGTTCTTTAGTATCAAACCTAAAGCCTATTAAAAACAAGAGAAATAAAAAAAATTCACATATTTAACTGCCTTCTGTCAGCAGTTACATACAACAGTTCTGGATACAAAAACTTACTAAAAAAAACATTTTAATAAAACAAAAGCTAAAACATACGCATCAGAATACCTTTTAAAAACATTAATGCATATTTACAAAAGCAAGTTTCAAGGCAATGCCCAAAGATCCCAAGAGCTTACAACTCTATTTTCTTTTTGTTTTTGAAAATAAATTTATTGAGATTCCTCCTGAACATCTTCCTTGGTCATAGGAGATGATTCCTCTTCTTTTGGAGTTTCTTTATTATCGGTGGCATCCTCTTCTTCCTTGGAAGTTGAAGTTCCATTTTTAGTGGTGGCAACTTCTTCGTTAGTTTCTTCTTTGGCTTCCATGGCATCAACTGGTTCCGGAGTGGTTTCTAATAGGGGATAAAAACATGACTTTAAAAAAAAGGTACCTATACATTTAAAATATAACATTAACCAAAGGCTGAAAGAATTTAACTTGTTATACCGAATGTTAACTTGTTATGATTGATGGACGTCGATAAAATATTCGTCCTTAAAATGTCAAGTGTCAAAATGTCAGCTAAAAATAACTTTTTTCATTATCAATCATCCATCCATATGATGACGATAATAAAATGGTTAAACTATGCCAAGTGGCAAGTTTCTAACTTTCTAGCTCCCAAAAAAGTTATGGGTTTTAAATAATTTACTTGTTGCATTTCCCACAAATATTGCTATTTGCACTACTTTTAACTGACTCAATTTACTTCTTAACTATTTTACTTGAACTATCCGATCCCAGTGAGTCAGACATAACAAACTTCCTAAGTTTGGTTAACTTAACATTGCACTAGAAGACATCGGGCATGCCCCCGTGATTTTTAAACCACGGCCAAGGGACACATCAATTTCATAAGTTTCTATCATACTAACCCGGATCTACTTCCATGAGGTTTCTTTCCCTTGGGTTTTTCTTCTTTTTGGGTGGTTCGGTGTAGTTGGCAACCGTAAAAATGGTGGGGCAGGCATCATTTTTCAAGGTTCTTCGGTTGTTGGTCTTCACCACAAAGGAGTCCTCGGTGAAATGCTCGGAGCAAATGACGCTGTATTTGGATGGCTCCCAGCTGCCACGCTTGATTTGGTAAAGCCACAATTTCAACATGTGTTTGTTGTTCAGTGGAAATCTGGATAAGTTCAATAGGAAATTAACATCTTAAGTTCATATACATGATGAGAACCAAGTTACAAGTAAAATCGTTCAGGGTTTCAAGGCACTGATAGTAAACATATTGTAGGTGACTGACATAATTAACCATTTTTGATAATAATTAAATAGAGTGTGGCAGCAAACATTTGTTATTGTTGTCGTGTGGCTCCAGGTTATAGCCTGGAAGGCAGGAGGAGGTACAGTAGCTTCCGTTGGGTATAAGGCTTTGAGCACTCATGAAGATGGAAGTCTGACTTCTGCTTTAAGAAAGCCCCCACCTCCTCAATTTAGACATGTTGCTGGAAAACATTTGTTGATTCTAAGTGCAGTGTTTTGTTTGTGTTCCAATAATCTTGGTTCTCTTTGAAAAATTGTAAAATGATTAAAATGAAAGGAACATCAATCTCTCTAATCTCTTAATGACACCGCTTGGCATTAAATGTTCATTTTAAAAGGATTCGGAAAATGGTTATGTGAACAAGGTATGCTCATAGTCATACATTTTTGGTTATATAAATCCAATGTATTTTTTAACTATTAACTGGTTCAGTGTGAGGGACTTGTAATTACCGTTACTTGGCTAAAATTTTAACCTTTCAATTAAACAGGGGTGCCTACAAGGGGGGGGGGTCAACGACGCAGGGTGCATCGTTGAAATTTTAGGGGGTCTTAATTTAAAAAAACTCAGCTAACTCTTATTCTTACTAATTATCTGCCCAAATGCAACAACGGGGGGTGGGGCAGATAATTGGGGGGGGGGGGGCGCTCAGAACTTGTACTCTGGCGAATTTTTATGTGGTTTAAAATAAAACACAAAGTGGCAAGAAAATCATAAAGGGCTCCAATTTTGTATTTTTTTAGCCTTCAAAGAATATGAATGGGTAAAACCATATTTCAAAGCAACACCAGGAAAAGAAAGGAGTTATAAATTATATTCAATGGCGTTTACCAGGCGAAGATTTCTGACAATTATTTCCAATAAACAATCCAATCACTGTAACAAAGTTTAAACACTTATAAATCTCACGCAGTTTATAAAACATTTTGGTGAGTTGATGACGTTCGATTCACATAGTTTGCCAATGGTATCAATGAGATATTCCCGCCATATTTTGCAGCTTGCTCATAAATCTTTCGAACTTTGTATAAAATGTTTACGAATTAATGACCTTTGGATAATATTTCTGACTTTTTCCCGCCAAATTAGACTCGAAGCCAAAATAACTAAATGATTGCTTTAGAATCAGTAGGAAAATACTTGTCATCTTGTGTCAAATGTGTGGGTCTGATGGGTGATTAAATATAATTAAATAGTCCAATTCCGAGTTTCACGGTAAGAATTTTGTTTAATATTTAACTTTAATTTTTTTAATTTGTTATTTTTAAAGTGAAACTATTTCTGTAAACATTATAAAACAATTCTGATTTGTTTGATAATGTCAAATGTGTTGTATTAGATAAAAAAAACTATACCAAGGTAAACATTTTTATGCATCAAGAATTGATGGAATGAATTGGAAGCCGTTTTTGATTGGATCATGTGTCCGGCTATTTTTTATTTGATTTAAAAAATAATGTAATTACACAAATTTTGAGCGGAATTTTTACCAATTATTTAGATTCCGATAGCTTTTGCTGTAAAGAAAACCTTTTTAAAGGAAAAATAAAAATAGCTTGTAATTCTGTATAATAGGGTTGTCCAGCGAGTGGCAACTGCCTCATAGCAACCATCTCTAAGGATAAACAAACCACATGTTGGCCATTTGTGACTGTGCTAATATTTTCTTTCGATCAGAATTTCGAGCGTTTTCAGATATAATTTCGCAATGGAGCTTACAGCACTTGAGTAAGGATGAGAAAGAGAGATATAACATGAAAATTACTAATTAGTTATCTTCTGTCTGGTTCATTAAACAGTTTCCAATTGATTGCATATTTTAATATACTCATTTCGTTGACAACAAAAATGTTCGGCGGCGAAAGTTCTCTATCAATCTTTAATAGACAAAAATTAAATTTATTCTAGGTAGTATTAGAATTTTAATAATTTGTAAGCTTAAATTTATTTTAAAAAATTAAAGTAATGCAAAGTAATGCGTACATTTAAAATTTAGTTCTAAATAAAGTCTTAATAAATGTAAGGTAATAAGTGTAGTGTGTGGGGTTGTTTCATGACGTGAATGGCAATAGCCCCAACTCAACAGTTTGTTGCCTGGAATTACTTATGTTTTGGTATTCGAAAATAAGTTTTCTAAGAATATTTTTCTCGATAAATTTTTAAATGCCAATTTCTTGCTGTGCTGTTGGTTGATCAAGACATTTGTTAAGAAAGCTTGCATAGAAAGAACAAATTATTTTCATCTAAATCGGTCATTTTGAGAGTGAAACCGAAGCAGTATCCAGAATCCAGTACGCATAGGCATACAAATAAAAAAAAGTGTTACATCATCTGAAACATTCCCATTCATTTAATTAGTAATTAATAATAATTGAACTAGTAATTATTTATTAGTTAATAATTAACTAGTAATTATTTAATTATTTATTAGTTATAATTAACTAGTAATTATTTAATTATTTATTAGTTATAATTAACTAGTAATTATTTAATTATTTATTAGTTAATAATTATAGTTGTATAAGATAAATAAATTTTATAATCGATTTTATTTTTAAACAATTAATTCGCATTAAGCCATTGATTGGATTTAAGTAAAAACCACATGAGTTAACAAGGGGGGGGGGTCAAAGGAAAATTCCCTAAAGAAGGGGCTCATCCATCCAAAATTAAGAAAATAGGGGCCCCTAATGTTGCCTGCCTAATAAAAAATTAGTGTTAGTGATAAATCTCTTACTGGTAATGCCTTGTAAATGCATTAATAGCGCTAATAACTTCCGTTACATTTGCGGCAAAGTACAATTTTCTGCACACTAAAACAAGAGCATCACTGCAAAAGTTAAGAAAGCTTATCATTTGTATTTTGGTTACAAGATAGGAGACCAGGACAAATTTCTGGGCTCTTCACTTATGTAGTTAGACTTGTGTAGTAAATTTGACACTTCGACTTCATCTGGGAAAAAAGATAATGCCGTATATTGGGAAGAAAAACGAATGCCGTTTTATAGAACTAAAGGGAATGTCATTTTATGTGATTAGGAGGGAACCAACAAATCAGATTAATGCCTGTTATTTCTGCATCATCTCATCAGTTAAATGAGGTGTTATTTAGAAAAAGATAAAAGTTAAATAGCCTAACATTCCTTCTATTCTACGTCCGGTCCGGTCCAACATGACAAAGGGGTCATTCCATGTGAAATCAACC
This sequence comes from Oedothorax gibbosus, assembly GCA_019343175.1. Lineage (NCBI taxonomy): Eukaryota > Metazoa > Arthropoda > Arachnida > Araneae > Linyphiidae > Oedothorax > Oedothorax gibbosus. The sequence goes on from CM033278.1 coordinate 6,309,686, forward strand.
AATGGTCTGGACTTGTATCTCTTGGATTTCAATAATTTTTGGTACATAGTTTGTACCAATGGAGTATATGAAAAATCCAAAATTTTAAATTTTTTGTCTCAGCCGTTTTTTTTAAACAGAATTCAGAAAATTGTAAAAACTGCAAAATTTGCCTTGACTGCCATGCAGAAATTTGTTGATAATGGACAAACTAATCATGCTAGAAAGTTCTCATATGTGCCATTTTAAAGCTGTTGTTAAGGGCTTTAATATGATATGTGACATGAATATATGTATAACATTGTTAAATTTTCACAAAACAATTTATTTTTTAAATTTTAAAATTTCAAAATCGGAATTTTTAATTTTTTTGAAAAAAATATGTTATTCCTACATAATTTGTTAACATGTGTACCAAATTTCAAGATGGTATTCCTATGGGATCATATTAAAATAAATTCCATTGTTCTGTTAAGTACAACATTCATCACATCTATAATAATAAAAGAAAGAGTCTGTCTGTCTGTGTGTGTGTGTGTCTGTTATCGGATCGTAAAAGACCTACTTATACTGCCCACAGGAATTCGAAATTTTAAAGATAGATTCCCTTTAATACTAACGTGTGCACCTGAGGCTTAGTTTTTTCATATTTGTTCCATTTTTAGAGAAAATTCAAATTTTCTGAAAAAAATACACCACTTTCGCTCAAATCCGATAATTTTTTCTCTTTCCTGATGCCATCGGCTGAAAAAATTAAATAAAACTTTTAACGAAAACATTTAAAATTCAAAATGTTTATTTTTTATTCTTTTGTAATTACTTTCAGAAACTAAATTCATTATTTGAAAATAATTGACATGTTTCAAGTGACGTAATTCCGCCAGTCTTCATTCCCGGATTTCATTGTGGGTTTATTTGATGTTTTTTTTCATTGATTTTTCTGTTGACTGCATGTATGCATATTTAAGCAATAAATGTATAGTTAAGCTATTACTGAACTATGATGGTTAATAAAGGCCATCGCACTAGAGCTATTAGTGTTTTATGTCTTTATTTTTTTGCCAAATACGTTGCCAAACTCGCCAAATTATTAACTAAAATTCGCCAAATAGGCAATTTCTTTTATAAATAATTTATAAGCTGGTCGGTTGTTCGAAGGTCATTGTGTTAGAGCTGTATAATGGGTGTGTTTGTAGCTATATCTATTTTCTCGCCAAATTATTTCCCAAAACGCGCCAAATGAGCTAAAAGGTTTTATGTATTTATGAGGGAATTGTGATGACATTTATGAGTGCATTTTATAGCTTATTTTTCATTTGGAATTTTAAGGCAATGAAACGGGATTTTATACTTTATAACGAGCGGGAACAATAACATAAGTTTCGGCTGAAAAAATTAAATAAAACTTTTAACGAAAACATTTAAAATTCAAAATGTTATTTATTCTTTTGCCAATACTTTCAGAAACTTAATTCATTATTTGAAAAATAATTGACACGTTTCAAGTGACGTAATTCCGCCAGTTTTCATTCCCGGATTTTATTGTGGGTTTATTGATGATTTTTTCATTGATTTTTCTGTTGACTGCATGTATGCATATTTAAGCAATAAATGTATAGTTAAGCTATTACTGAACTATGATGGTTAATAAAGGCCATCGCACTAGAGCTATTAGTGTTTTATGTCTTTATTTTTTTGCCAAATACGTTGCCAAACTCGCCAAATTATTAACTAAAATTCGCCAAATAGGCAATTTCTTTTATAAATAATTTATAAGCTGGTCGGTTGTTCGAAGGTCATTGTGTTAGAGCTGTATAATGGGTGTGTTTGTAGCTATATCTATTTTCTCGCCAAATTACTACCAAAACGCGCCAAATGAGCTAAAAGGTTTTATGTATTTATGAGGGAATTGTGATGACATTTATGAGTGCATTTCATAGCTTATTTTTCATTTTGGAATTTTAAGGCAATGAAACGGGATTTTATACTTTATAACGAGCGGGAACAATAACATAAGTTTATGATCCTGTAACAGGTTATATGGTAAACATATTTGGAACGATTTGATATTTTTTTTAATCCGTGCGAAGAACGGGTATAAATTTGCTAGTAGTCAATAAACATTAAACCTAGGTATTACAATGTATAATGGAAACTTGGGGGAAAAAAACTGTAAAAAAAGATGATCTTACTTTAGGACAAATGTATATTACTTTAATTTTACAATTCAGTTTTAAAAAATTGCTTTTCTATATTAATAACGTAAATATTATTACGTATTTAAACCATATATAGCCTGAAAGAAAACCAAAGTAATATACTTAATCTTACTTTCACATTATAAATACATTAGCCTTGGATCAGGAGTAGATAATATACCCTTTACTTCCACTAATCTTTTACTTTTTCTTGCAATGTAATTACTTACACCAAACTTTTTTTCTATGCGTGCACAAGACCAACTTTTTGGCAGTGAAGTCAACACTAAAAACTTTTCATTCTTACTTGAAATACTAAATTTTTCTTTAAACTGATCAATCACTTCTGTTTGTGCATCATCACAATCACATGATTTGGGATTTACAGTTGCTTCTCCATGAAAAAATGTTTCATTTAATTTGCATTTAATTTTTTCAGCCTTGTCTTTGCAATATTTTGTTGAGCTGCTACATTTTTTTTAATTATTGGAGATTCACCTATTGAAGTCAAAGAGGCATTAAGTAAATTGAATCCTTCATCAGTATCCATAAACTCGTTCGTTGTCATCAGACCTGCTACAACTCGGTTGCACATTTTCACCTGAATCTTTAATTTAGATAATTTTACTCGACATGAAGTGCAGATTTTTATATTTTCTTTAATGCCATAGTTTAGGTCATTCATCCATGAACTTGTATTTCTCAGATCTTTCCTCACCCAATGAGACTTCTTTTTAAAAGGATTGCAACAAAACAGACCATTTTTTATCCATTGTAAGATACAAGTAATTGAATGTACCAACTATATAACTATATCCAAAGCACTCCAAAAAACACAAACTGTAACCACACTGACAAAAACACAAACTGAAACCATACTGCTCAAATACAAACCGAAACTTTTTTAGTTTCAGTTTGATTTCAGCTTTACTCAAGTAGTAAAAAGTTTGTGTTTTGGGGTGCTTTGGATACTTTCAATGGTAAACCTTACAATGTGGAAAAACTAGTCTAAGTTTTGTTGCTATCACTTTAAAAGCTACTTGAATTGGCTAGTTAAAATGCATATTGCACACAAAACTTTATAAAAGTATATAAAATATACTTTTTTTAATGGTCTAACCGCCGGTCAAATCACATTATTAAATGGTAGCAGCTAAATCAATGTTAAAAAAGAAGATTGGATTTATAATACAAAAGATGCACTACAAGTTTTGATTTTATCAGAGCATTTTTTATGGTATAATATTTCTGTTTTTAACAGCAAAACAAAAATTTAAATCTAGAATTTAAAAAATGTAAAACTCATTGTTACTCTTAAAATAATATTTTGAACAAATATTTTGATTTTATTGATTTTTTACCATTTAAAATTTTAATTTAATTTTTTAAAATTAGTTTAATGTTTATTGACTAAGTCAGGGGTTCCCAACCGGTGGTACGCGTACCACTGGTGGTACGCGAGAGAATTTCAGGTGGTACGCGTGAGTGATGTGAGCAAAATGATGCTATTAATAGCTTCTGTAAAACGCATAAGGAGTGAGCACGCAGACATATTTCTCATCATTTTAAAGATTTCTCTTTAAAATAATGTTAATGTTTAACTTCTGGATGGGATATAAAACCAAGTATCATTTGATCTTCTGGCAAGCTGTGCTATTTTTGACCAATTTGTTACGAGTTTTTTGTGCGAGAGTGGATTTTCTGAACTTTTACAACAAGTCTCACACTAAAGACTATAAAAGTATATTTTGTATGATGATAAATTTTTTGCTGAGTTTGTCCAATTTTTTTTATTTGTATGTTTTTAGACCTATAGGCAATAAATAAAACTGTAAATTAATACAATTTTAATTGTTTTATTTGTCCTTTATTATAAGCATGTGTGTGTGTGTTATAAATAAACAAATATATAACCATTAAATATGAAGTTTTCTCAGGAATTTAATTTAAAAAAAACCCTTTGAACACTTTTAGAAGAGTGAATATTAGACGTTTATTAAAATATTTAGGTCTGGTGGTACGCAAAAATGTCTCAAAAAGTCAAGTGGTACGCAGTTGCAAAAAGGTTGGGAACCCCTGGACAAAGTGATGAATATTGTACTTGACAGTACAATGGAATTTATTTTATCCCATTGGAATACCATCTTGAAATTTGGTACACATGTTAACAAATTATGTAGGAATAACATATATTTTTTTCAAAAAAATTAAAAATTCCGATTTTGAAATTTTAAAATTTAAAAGAAGTTTTTTTGTGGAAAGTTATCAATGATATGAATATGTTCATGTTGCATATAATATTAAAGCCCTTAAAACAGCTTTAAAAAGACATATAAGATAACTTTCTAAAATGATTAGTTTGTGAAATATTGACAAATTTGTATATAGTAGTCACAGTAAATTTGGCACTTTTTACGTTTTTGAAAATTCTGTTTAAAAAAATCGGTTGAGTCAAAAAATTTTAAATTTTGGATTTTTCATATACTCCATTAGTACAAACTATATACCAAAAATTATTGAAATCCAAGAGGTCAAGGTCCAAAATTGTTATTCAATTGGTTGATTTGACATGGAATGACCCAAAGGACTACTTGCTAAAAAGTCTCCAATATCTTTTTTTATAGTTTTAATGAGGATAATAGCCATGCGTCTGTAAAATATGCTACAGCTTCTAAAAACAACCATGGACGAAATGTGAGGAATTTATTGCTCTTTTTTTTTCTGCACCTCTTGAAGCGAGAACAATTATGTTGCGTAGTTAGGTATTAAGCTGCGAATGTGGGTGCAAAAGCCTTGAAAGTTATCATCTCTTCCCACCTCCATTTTGATAATATAAAATAAAACCTGTATGAGCAAAAATTCAGAGGGTTTCTGTAAACAAAATTGACTAATTAATTTTGCGTTTGATGCACCCATGCATTTCGCTGTATCCTATGCAATGAAAAAAATGTCCGTAACTCGAAAACAAGAGCTAACTTACATATTTTAAGGTGATATTCATGTTTAGCACGTTGAAATCATTCAGAATTGCGTACTTTCATCTCAGTCGCAGAAAATTTGTGAAATTTTGTTGTCCAGTGTACTAATCAACTTTTCTAGCAACCATGTACACTAATCAAAAGAAGATATTTAACTAACATTGCACACATCCAGAAGCTGATCACGACCAATTTTAACGTTACCTTAAAAATTGCACGCTAACACAGCTCTCGAAAAACAAGATTTTCGAGATGTCGTAAAGCTTGAAAAGTTGCTGAGCAAACAACTATGATCAACTCCCAGAAATAATTATTTATCACTCCTTGAAAAGTAGCCAAATTTTGTAATTTCTCACCGGTCCTGTAAGTAGGATTTTACCCAGACATGAGTCAGTTAAACCAGTTTGTTGCGCAATTGAACTTATTAAGTCGTATAATTCGACCATTATTTAAAATTAAATAGATGTAAAGGAGGCATAAAAGATGAGAATGGAGCTTCTGTATTAAATGAAATTAACAATTAAGAACTAATAATTATTTAATTAAGTACAAAAATAAATTTTAAAGCTATTAGAATGTGAGACAGATCATTGTTTTTGTAAGCAGATCGAATTTACTTGAGAAATTTAACTGTGGGTACAGTAATTTAAGTAAAATTAAATACTTTCTTCTATTTTATAGGAACACTGATATTTTAAATTAATGTTTTAATAAAATAAATTTCAGGTACCGCGATGCCTACCTGTGGAATGTTAATGTTCCACCTTTTGTATTTCTGTTCTTGCATCCATTTGCACTGCAGGAATTGACCATCTTTAAATATTGAACTAAATTATAAATTTATTTATAACGTAATTGGATTTTTTTACTTAAAATTGAAGAAAAAAATTCAAATAAACTGCGTTACTAACAGACGGTAACGTTGTTTACTAGCGCCATTTGCATGTACATGGCTGCGGATGCCAATAATTTTTTTTTTAATTTATATTTTATATCCATGGTTGTTTTCAAAAGACTTTTCGTTTTTAGATTGGACAATGGGTGTGTTTTAGGAGTGGCAACAGAAATGCCGAATGAAAATAATTTCTTTTTGGCACCTTTATTAATTAATGTCACATGGGAGCAAAACACCAATCAGAGCACCGATCTGAAGAAGTGCAGGCGTGAAAGATGCAAAAATACGTCACCTGAAACAATCTGACTTATGTTACTTTTTAGAAATCCATAATATTCTTTAGTTTATTAAGATTTAAATCCGTGTGAAATGCGCATTTCTATAAAATAAAAATCTGTAATTAAAAAGAAATTTTATATTCATTTTTAAGTTATCAGGATAAAAAGAAATCGTAAGACAAAACCCCACTTTTTAAACTTATTGAAATTATTACTCGTTAACTTAAATAAAATTACGAAAAACTAAGTAAGTTAATAATATCTATGATATTTTACCGAAAAGGTTTGATAATTTTGCAAACACGGGGCCTTCTGACCTGACTGCCTAGTCAGCTTCCCTGATCGCCTGATCCCTGACCATTCAGTCGCCAACCGAAGTAATTTCTCCTTGTTAATCCTATGGGGAAAAAATTCTAAGCCAACTTACTCCGGCTGTATTGAATATTTGTACGAACGGGGTTTTTTATGTGATAAATGTAGTTGGCTTATAGGTTTCTATAATACCACTTTTTAAAATTGCTTCGATTTTCTTTATTTTTTTTAATTTTCAATAAATAATTTTACAACAAAATATCCTACACAATTTCAAAAAGTTGAATTATAGAGCCCTGTAAGCCACGCAGCCACATTTATCAGATCAAAAAACCGTTTGTAAAAATATTCAGTACAGCCGGAATCATTTGGCTTAGAAAATTATTTTCATTGGATTTTAACACATGCTTAACCAGATTTGTATCAGTAATTAACTTTTCGACTAAGAGATCATCATTAAATTTTCATACATCATATTTCACTTACTTTGTTTTTGCTTCGAAAAAACTATGAAAAAAATAAACGAAGACTATTTGCACACATTTTAAAGCTAGATTGTTAATTAACAAACTAAACTGTACTGTAAAATGTTCTGGTCACCCTATAATTAACAAAAGAGATACGAATTCGTTTTTAGAGACCCGGCTACCTTTCTAGCTTTTATGTACCTCATCCAGAGACAAATTCTTTTTAGAGACCCGGCTACCTCTCTTAACTTATTCCTCCTTAATGAAGAGGAATAGCTTTTTTTCACTAGAGTTCAACTACTAGTTAGTTCTGGTTAAGGAATGAATCAAAAATATTGCCTGGTACTTTTAATTTGACGTTAGATGAAAGTGGGGTTTATTATACAGTGGTGGAAATTGATTTATAAACAGACAATTTTTGTAACAGTATTTCTTTATTAAAATAAATATTTATCGATTTAAATATCGCGCAATATAAGGCTTTGCATAATGAACTATACAGATAAATAATTTTTTATCTAAATTCGTAAACAATTTCTTGTGTTGATATTTTAGTTTCAGCATAAGGAAATTGATTTATGAACTTTCATTCACATTTAATCTCAATTAATAATTAGTAAATCCACCTTTTTTCATTGATACTTCCTTGATTCTGTTTTTCATAGGTAACACGAAACTTTGGATCAAGTTTTGGTCAAGTAATTTCCAGTTTTTAATGATTGAGTCCTTCAATTTTATAACTGATGCATACTGCTATCCATTTGAGTAAATTATAAATGACCAAAGACACTATCCTTGAGGTTTAAATCAGGGCTATTGGCAAGATGATCTAAATGAACAACACTCTATACATTAAACCAGTCTTTCCACTTCGTTTGAAGTGTCGATACTTGCATTATCCTGTATAAAAATATATAATAAAAGTCATAGTTTTGCCATGCAAAAGGAGGCAAAGAATTTTCTAGAACTAATTTGTAATCAAGGGATGTTTGTCAGCCCTTCAGAAACAAAATCTCGCTTCTTCCATCATAAGATATCGTGACCCAAACCATCATCAAAATTTCTGCTAAAGACAGATCTCGGTTCCTTACGAAGATCCTTCCAATAACAGTTTAATCCAAATTCAACTTTTTTCATCAGAAAATCTCGTTTTTTTTACATTTCCAACTAAAAATAGATATATTTTTATTTAATATCATTTATTTAAAAAATTTGTTTGTGAAAATCTTTTATTATGATCTGAATATTCGACGCACAAAATTAGAATCAATAGCACTTAATAAATACTAAACGATATCTGACGAAAATAGTGTTAGTTCATAAATCAATTTCCATCACTGACTCATACTAATATGTAATGCTGGTCTATTGGATACCATTTGTGACTAATTTCTATCAAAATACCTGGAATAATTGCTTTTGCTATTACTGTGATCAGGCGCGGATCCAGAGTTCATCCATAGGGGGGTAATCCGGATTTTTTTTTTTTTTTTTTTTTTGGAAGGGGGGGATTTTTTTAATAATTTTTAATAATCCTGAATTTTTAATAAATCATTTTTAATAATTCATAAATTTAATTAAATAATTAATCTTAGCAACTCTTTAAAAATACTTGTTTGAAAGTATTATTTTTTAAAGACATCTTTCTTTTATAGATGATTTGATATTAAAACAAATGAAAAAAAACTGTGCAAAATGTTTTAATAATTTATATAACAAGTAGGTTTGTTACAGAACCTGTCACTTAAACCGCTTCCACACAACATTTGTGCTCAACATGTAATCTTTTTTATTAAATATCTTTATGTCACCACAATTTCCCATTTACATTTCTTTCGAAAATTCAGTTATTTATCGTTTGTTAAATTAATTTACAGTTCGAAAAATATATAATTAGTGCAATTGATGCTTTAAAAATAAAAGCGAAACTTTCATATTTTTTATGCCAAGTTAGAATTCTCTATACATCTTTCTTCATACATATATAATAAACCATTAAAAGATCTCTATTGTGATATTACAACAATCCAAACTGAATTATATCGCATAAATAAACATTCATTCAAAAGTTTTTATTTTTATTTTAAATAAAGTTTCTCGTACGTTTAACGACATGGCAACAGTGAAAATATTGAATAAAAATGGAATTTGCATGTTATTTCAATGTAGAATAAATTTTTAGTTATTTAAAATTTAAATAAACTTCTAATTTAAATTTTTTAATGAAATTGGAATGTAGCCTAATCTGATTTTTTGCTTCAAAATGACGTATCCCACTTGTCTGTGGAACTTGTGGTTCTTTCTGTGAAAGTGAGTGACAGACGGACAGATGACATTATTTTAAGACATCTTCTTTTATAGATGATTGGATACTTAAAAAATTGAAAAAAAACTGGATGTAATTCTTATACATAGGTTTGTACAGAATGTCACAAACCTTTCAACATAATTTTGATCAAGCATGTAATCTTGATTTATTAAATATGATTTTATGTCACCAGCAATGTTTTTAACTTCCGAAATTGCGTTATCATTTTTTTAAATTACTTTGTTCTTTAATAGTGAATTGATGTTTAAAAACATAAAAAGAAACTTTCTAATTTTTATCAATCAGAATTCCATATACACCCAGTTTTACATACTTACAAAATTAAATCTCTTTGTGATATTACAAATCCAAAATTGAAATTTATATGCAAAATAAAATTTCATTAAATTTTTATTTACAATGTTTTCTTTTAATATTCTCTTTGGAAAAAGTAAGTATTAAACTTAAAGACTGTAGAGCAGAAATTAAACTTTTAGTTAACAAAATAGTGTAGAATTTCGAAGTTTATAAAAATTTTCTTACCTTCATAAAGAAAGACCAGATGTAATGGTATGTCGCTATACGCTCTATATATAGTATTTTTGTAGGGGATGACTAGGCCGACGACCAATGGACTAATCATCTAAATATTAGTTTGTTTACGCTTACTACAAAGAGATCGATGGCTTTACTTGGCCAACCGGTTTTTGTCCAGCAGCACCTCTATTTCCAATACTCTATGAGAAACATACTTGTGACTTTTAAATAATTACATAGTGGAATCCTCAAAAGTGGCGAAGCTTATCTTTTTTTCTGAGGGGCATAATGGCAGTGGTACAAATTAGGGGGAAATGACCGTGACACATGTTTACACTTGGACTTGGACACTTCTCCTTTACAATCATTTCTTTTCTCTCACAAAATGACAGACGACCCCATATACGCATCACTGACTTTTTTGTACTGAGGGGCCAGAGCCTCATGGTTGATATTAAAGAACTAGGCTTGCCCCTCATTGTGTGATTGAAACTGTGACTTCGGCTGTCGTTCCATTTTTTGTCAAACAAAAACCTGCCAGATGTGTTTGTTGTACCGAACCTAAGCAGACATGGTATCCCAATGGTTATTTCTTGTTTCTTTGTCTGGCTTTCCTTCTATACACACCGTAGCGAATTCCTGGGAATATAACTACAACTATTACCCATCTGTTCTTTTTAAAGAGCGAGTATTCTGCGTTCCAATTTGTTTTAAAAAGAAAACTTGTTTTCTAAAATAATCGCCGGAAAAGTACTCTTTTTCTGTAAATTTAAAAAAAAATCTTAGGGGGGGGGGAGGGGGTAATTACCCCATTTACCCCCCCGCTGGATCCGCCACTGACTGTGATCATAATAGTCGTTTTACTCCTGAAAAAAATCCTACGCATATATTCTTTATATAAACAAATTTTTAGATTATAAATTTTAGAAATGTGTTTTGCAAGTAATTTTGAAGAAAAAAATTAGCATTTAGCATTTGCTTAGGGTCATGCAATTAAGTAGAATTTGAGGTTTTGAGCGGTAAAAATACACATTTTTAGTGTGTAATGAATAAAAAACAAGCTCTGCTAGTTTTTTGTGATTAATTGCCCGTTCTAACTTTTATTCCAATCCAAAATGTTTCATAAATTAACCTCTGAAAAAACTTTTAGGTTAGGTAGGTTTTTGGCAAGACCTACAAAATATGCATAATCCTCTTAGTATGTCTCTTTTTTTAATACAATTAATAAATCAGCTGCTTCAGTATTAGTATTTTTGGAAAACTTGAACTTTCTAGTTTATAATAAAAAAAGTAAATATTAAGAAAAATTGTAAACTGAAGTTATGAAGACAATTCTACAAAGGTCCACTGTCCACATAAATGTGTACCTCTGGAGCGAATCGGATAACACATAAAAAAAAAAGAAAACACTGGATCTTCAAGAACATCAATGTGAAATTTACACCTTCATTACCTTTATTTCTACCTTCTTTGATCTTTACGGATGATGGAATAAAGCATTATGAATTGAGCATTCGATAATGATATTCCTATAACATGTTACGAGGCATAAAAATCTTACGCATAGAAGGTGTTAATACTATACGTATTTGAGTTTTTTTCTTATTTCTGTCTGTTTCACTTTTCACTTATACGCTGCTATCTATAGTCGATTTTAAGAGAACCATAACTAAGAAACTATTCTTGAAAAATATCTCATTTTTTTTTCAACGGGGCTACTTTATTGGCGGCTAAACCTTTACAGACTCGGCATCTGCCGCATATTCCCCAGATTTGAAAGCAATTTTTTGGGTCACCATCTAGGCGACTGTCACTACCAATTTTAACGCTCAGATTACAATGAATCTGAGCTCTCGGCGGATGTTATAAAGTATGCCGAGATTTAATTTCTCCGAGAGAACCCAGGCCAAATGGGAACTTAAGGGGCATTTTACATGCCACCATCATAACCATATGACATGCTTGCCCACGATTTTCCCATCTAGAAAATCTGACGACTCAGCTGGAGCTCGAACCCTCAAATTTGGGCTAATGAGGCAGACACGTAATATTTCATTATTAATATCGATAATTATGATTATCGCTAATCGTTTTTAGAATTAAAATATGGCAAATCAGTAATCTGCATAGTTAAGACGTTATTTGATTTTTGGTAAATATTTAAGCCCGTAATATCTTTATAAAATTATTTTGGACAAGTCAAATTTTTATCCGGGCAGTATTAAGTATTTTTAATAACTTACTCGACTGGTCAAGTAAAAATTTTCATCATTTATTTTAATGATTTTTCTAACCGTGATTAAACTAAACATTTATTATAAAAACAATATGTCTAAAAACTGATACAATCATTTCCTTAAATAAAAACTGAAAAAAGTATTTCTGTTCACATAAAAAATCTGCGTTTAAAGATATAAAATTAAAGTTGTTTTTAAGCCATGCAAAACCTTAGTAATCTCTCAAATTCTGTAACTAATTTCAAAAGGAACAGTTATATACACATCGAATAATTTAAATTTGTGTTTTTAACAAATAAATTCATACAAAAATTATAATTTTTATTATCAATCTTAAAACGCGTTTTATAAATTTATTTACTCCACAATTAATTTATTTTCCATCCTTATTTCAGATAAAAAAAAAAGTTGAGTTTAAAGACATTTTGAGCAAACTATTTGTTTGCTCAAAAATATTAAACAAACTTACAGAAAATTTAACATCAAGATAAAGCATTTCAAAATATTAAACTTTCAATTTGTGCTTGAAACTTTTAATTTAATGCTTGTATATATATTTATCTGTTTACGTTGATTTATCAATTAGCTAATGTAAGAAATTATAACAGGCATTTGGCTATTAAGGGTTTATTTTTTACAGTTAAAAATATACGTTCTAATATAAATGTCTTAAATTAATAATAAATAATTTTTTTCAACCTGTATGAAACTTTATTAAAGACAGTAAGCGATTTAAATGACATTGGTAAATAACGAATGAAATATTAAACAAAGTAAACCTAATTTTAAAAAAAATGGAATTTTGTCAACCAGAAAAGTATTTATGAAAGTTTAAAATAACTAAACTTAATGCGCATGATAGGCATAGCAGTAATATAAAACAATAACAATGGGCACATACAAATCAATGGACCACTGTGAAATGCTAAATAGCCTTTTCAATCAATATTGTCCTTAAAAGTTTACGTACAAATTTTCAATGGACCGTGTATCAGAGCATAACAAACCTTTGCTAATCGAACTTCGGTGACGTGAAACGAAACAATGTAACATTTTCAGAGGTAAGAAATATTAAAAAAAAAAGACTAAAAATAGTCGAAAAGCGTACGGCTGAGCTCTCTGAACGCAGCGAGCCCTTATAATATTGATTTTTTGAGAGAAGAGGGTATTCTTTTCATGTATCACAACGTTTCGACCTGAAAGAGGACCGATGCAACGTTGTTCTTTCATTGAGTTCGAGAAAATTTGACTTTTTAAAGGAACGGAATTAGAACTTGAATTTATCATTAAAAATAGAATAAATAACACCAACCCCAGTTTAAACGAAAACAATGCATAGAGAAGAGCAGAGAACATATACAAGCTTAGCGAACTGCTCAGTTCAGCATGATCCAGGCGGCAATTGAACTAAGTCAGGGAACCATATTTGGCTGACTCTCGTCCTGTTTCAATTTTACCTAGCTAACGAGCGATGTGTGCCAAATTCTAGCGAGCCCCCAAGAACCTGTTTCTAAAATCGATTACTAAATCATATACCAACCCTATAGGCGCATGCGCAGAATGGAGGGAACATTGAAAGCTTTGTACGAGATCGATATTTTCGTTTCGTTGATCTAAATGCATTTCCGAAAAGGAAATATATTTCAAAATTTTAGCGACGTTTTCTTTTTTTCTTTTTATTTCGTACATCTATATGTTTTTTCGAAATATTAGATGGAGTTACTAATGGGAAAACTTGTGAGATTGGGTTAAGAAATGAATATTTTGATGAAGTTGGAACAATTTCGCAGAGAATGTAAAATAAAGGAAGAATGTCGATCGATTTTAGGGACTCAGTAGTTTGAAACATGGTATCTTTCCAGCGACTGAAAGTGGTTTTCAGACACTATTTCGGAGCATCAAAGTTCTGCGCAAGAAAACTGGAAATTGATTTTCTCGTAAAACATTTTGGTTAAAATAAAATTTTTTAAGTTTAATAGTTATCAGAGCATAACAAACACATCCAAAAAAAGTAAATTCTGTTAACCATATTTAACTTTGCAAAACTCATTTGTATTGTATTGATTACTTTATCAGACATAGGTTATTGCCACTTTTAAACAGATTTTACTTTACGTATAAATTCAACTAAAATGTTGCATCGAAAAAGTAAATATTTAGAATATTATTTTTAAGATCAAAAACTGTTATTATGTAACTAGTTTAAACTAAATTTTTGAAGAAATATATTTTTTTAGAGTAATGTTGAGATTTAAAGCAAATTCAATGTTTTAATAGATTTCTAGACTTCTTTTAATCAGAATGTGTCAGCATCTATGCATGGAAAGTATAAGAGTTAGGATAACATATCGCACCGTACGCGGAAAAGAGACCTATCGCGAAAAAGACCATTCTTCAGGAGAGCCGTTTAAAGTTTTGGTAAAAATTCAAATTATCACAAAATCGTTCCAAATGAACCTAGATCAAAAATATTTGGCAGGGATATCCGTTTTATGAGTACCAAAAAGTATATGTGGTCATTTTTTACTTTAAATTTGCATTGCTGAGATATTTTCAGATAGGTCTTTCTTTCGCGTTCAAATTTGAACGATTTTGTACACGAAAGAAAGACCTATCTGAAAATATCTCAGCAAAGGCAAATTTAAAGTAAAAAATTACTATGACCTTTTTATACTCATAAAACGGATATCCATGCCAAATATTTTTGATCTAGGTTCATTTGGAAAGATTTTGTGATCATTTGAATTTTTACCAAAAATTTAAACGGCTCTCCTGAAGAAGGGTCCTGAAGAATTTGCTGCTAAATTCCTTCAAAATATTAAAAAAATTAATACTTATGACGAATAGTCATTTATTTAAAGCATATTTATAATCTTAAATATTAAACAACAGTAACAATATATGTTTTAATTAAATTGAAGAATACAAAAAGCTTGTTTAACCAATTTACTGAAGATTCTATAATAAGGTTTATCTATTATAATTTAATTACGATATTATTTTTAAGTTATGTTAATTTTTATAATTGAACATTTTCAATAAATTAACATTTTCATAATAATTTGTTTACATCAAAATAGGTCATGAACCGAATTATTTTTACAAAAACAAGACTTCTAAGATATAAGAAATGATTTCCACATTTTTCTACAAAAAAACTTTTTATCTACATTTTTATAACGCCACAGTTTTAAAATTGAAAAAATAAATTTTAAAGCATTATTAAATTTTTAATATCATTTTAAAACTAAAATTTTAAAATATATAATTTACAAAAAATTTTAAATAACAATTTCTTTACATAAATACAATGACTGGGTGAATTGAAAGTAATTAGTTTACATTACAAAATGCTACTTTTTCCATTTAAGTACTGGAAATTTTGAAATTTAAAAACTTGTGTTTAAAATTATAATTGTAAAATAGTTTTATAAAAACGGTGGTAAACTGGAGGGATGTCGTTACCTTCAACCAATGATTTTAGATCTTTTTTTATTTTCTGACTAGCAAATTTATACCCGTTCTTCGCACGGAATAAAAAAATATCAAATAGATTCCAAATATGTGTACCATATACCCTGTTATAGGACCATAAACTTATTATTGTTTCCGCTCGTTATAAATTATAAAATCCCGTTTCATTGCCTTAAAATTCCAAAATGAAAAATACGCTATAAAATGCACTCATAAATGCCATCACAATTCCCTCATAAATGCATAAAACCTTTTAGCTGATTTGGCGCGTTTTATGAGATAATTTGGCGAGAAAATAGATATAGCTACCCACACCCATTATACAGCTCAAACACAATGACCTTCGAACAACCGACCTGCTTATAAATTATTCATAAAAGAAATTGCCTATTTGGCGAATTTTAGTTAATAATTTGGCGAGTTTGGCAACGTATTTGGCGAAAAAATAAAGACATAACACACTAATAGCTCTAGTGCGATGGCCTTTATTAACCATCCTAGTTCAGTAATAGCTTAACTATACATTTATTGCTTAAATATGCATACATGCAGTCAACAGAAAAATCCAATGAAAAAATCATCAAATAAACCCACAATAAAATCCGGGAATGAAGACTGGCGGAATTACGTCACTTGAAACGTGTCAATTATTTTTCAAATAATAAATTTAGTTTCTGAAAGTAATGGCAAAAGAATAAAATAAACATTTTGAATTTTAAATGTTTTCGTTAAAAGTTTTATTTAATTTTTTCAGCCGATGGCATCAGGAAAGAGAAAAAATTATCGGATTTGAGCGAAAGTGGTGTATTTTTTTCAGAAAATTCGTATTTTCTCTAAAAATGGAACAAATATGAAAAAACTAAGCCTCAGGTGCACACGTTAGTATTAAAGGGAATCTATCTTTAAAATTTCGAATTCCTGTGGGCAGTATAAGTAGGTCTTTTACGATCCGATAACAGACACACACACACACAGACAGACAGACTCTTTCTTTTATTATTATAGATAAAGGTAATGGTTTTTTATACACTTTTTGAATTATGAATAAATAATCAATGAACATAAAAAATTATCTTACCTACCTCTAAACTTACTTCTATAAATTCATTTTTACATACTTATGTGTCTAATAATCTTTTAGACTCTAGGGTTAGTTAAAAGAATGGAAATGATTCAATCAAACTATTTGTTATACTGCAGTCAAAATAATGCAGACGATTTAAAACTATTTATCGTTTGCTTAAACATTAACTTGAAATATATATAATTTGCATGCAGTATTTTAATCTACACAAATTTTATGTATTTTTTGTATATAATTTGTGTATTAAATACCACAAAACGGAGCTTATGAAATGAGTTTTCTTAAAAATGAGTATTTTAAATAAATAAATAATTATAATTCATTGACCGACTTCAACCATTTTCATTCACCACTTCAACTTTAACTTCATCGCCGCCGCAGCTACAAAACGCATATCTAAAAAACGCTAGGTGCGATAGGTCTTTCTTTCCCGCTCATTTTCATCCAAAAACGAACGCGGAAGAATTCTATTAATTGCAGCTGAACTAGGGCTAGGATCGCTATGCCGTTTGCACCAATCGAAATATATCAAAATTTTGCATCCTATAGTAGTGCTATCTCAAAAAGTCAATTTTGGCCGATAGGTCACTTTTCCGCGTACGGTGCGATATGTATTTTAAAATTTAAATCTAGGTGATTTCGGTACCAAAATTGAATAAGTGCACATCTTTTATATAATATAAAGCGAAGTTCATTTTTGTTATGAGTAAGCTAAAAAAAAATATTTTTATGTTTAAAAGATATATTTATGTTTTGCAGTTACTATAAAACCTTTTTTAGATTTTTTCATTTTATAATTTACTAGCTTTATAAACCCGGCGTTGCACGGGTGCACCCTTAATAACCCTAATTAGTAGGGTTTTTTATGTAAAACTTTTATTTTATACCAATTGATCCCTCCACTGTGGTTCACTCCATCAGGATATTATAATCTCCTCCCATTCTGATATGAGAGGTTGATTTTATCCAGGCCCTTCCGGAGTTTGAGGGCTTTCCCATAGGCCCCTATTCAAATTGCCAGAACAGCTATATGTTATAATGGCCTGTTTATATTTCACAATTAGCGCAAAACGAAACTGCCCAAATATGGTAAACTTTCCACTTCATATTTCATACAACTCGATAGGGCTAGGGGACCCAGTCGGTAAAGACTTTCGTCTTGCATGCGGTAGGTCCCAGGTTCAGGTCCGGGCATAGCCAAAATAACTGCAGACCTATGAACGGCTCGTGCAGCCAAAAAATGTCCGACGAATAATACCCCGTATAGAGGAAGGGCACTTTAAATATCCTCCAAATTCCTAACGCTGCGTACGATGTCGCACTTAAAAGTTGCATTGGGTACCTACTCACGTGTCGGCTAGTAACTTGACTGTGGTTCTAAATTACGAATCCCGTTTCCAATAGCACTCGTGTGTAGCTTTAATGCGACGATAATTCAAACTAACCCTAGCCCATACAACTGGATGGGAATAGCTACCCTACGTTAAATTAACTTCGCCAAAAGCCGCCAATGCCAAAATTCAATCGACCGTTGCGCCATCTTAACATCAGAAAAAAACAGACATTCATCCTCTTGTATGGTTGGAAAAGTTTTATAAAGTACAAATTCCTTATTTATGCCGAATATATTCCGGTTAACCTAAAGAATCATGGCCGGCAATTTTACGCCAAATCTGGTAACCCCGATGGCAACCTTTGGCGAAATTAGCAATTGCATTGACAATTTTCTAAATGTTAATCTATTTAAATCTTAAACGCATATAATTTATTCTGAAGTTTTCTTATACTAATATTTCATTAATTAGATGCTTACTGATTTTAAATAATTATTTACTTTTTTTAAAATCAATTCTTCGTCATTTTAAAAATTCACTTTTTTTTATAAATCTGGTCTGCAATTTAATGAATCTTTCCGCTGTTTTAAGTCGGCCATTTTGAAATTAGGTAGTATTTTTGGTCATTTCGAGATGGTAACCATCTCGGCAAGTGCCGGGGTTTGCTATCACTTCGACTTGGCGACATTTTTGAATATTCGCCAAATCCGGCTACGATTCTTTAGGTTAACCTATATTCCTACATATCATCATTTCTTACCATTTGTAAACATCAATTAAATTAAATTCGGAAACGTAATTAAAATCTAGTTGGGGAAATCTGATCCACCATAAAAAATAAAGAGATTTAAAATCAACAAATAAAATACGGATATTCAAATAACAATCCGGCAAATTAAACCGACGTGCTCTTTTTTTTTCTTTTTTTAATTTTCGTTCACGCTGAACGCGCTGAAATTTCTTTAAATTGAATTAAAAATTATAAATTCTAATCTTACAATGCTATTCCTATGGGGAAATCAGCTCACGTATTGCACTTCTACACCCTTTGGGTTCGAATAAAAAGTATCCTATAGCCTATTCCTGGTTCTAAGCTACCTCCCCACCAATTTTCATCCAAATCAGTTCGGCCGTTCTTGAGTTATAAATGGTCCCACTAACACGACTTTCTTTTATATATATAGATTTAAAAATAAAAACATTGTTTTTCAAAATTCTTAACTCTAAAAACACTCGTTGGCAACAACCATTTAAGTTTTATTCTTCATACTCTTGGATCCATAAAGTTTATGGCCCGTCCGTGGCCGAGTGGTTAGGGCATCAGCCTAGAGTAGAGACTCAACCTTCTCAGGAGTGCGGGGATTTGAATCCCACCTACTGCCAGTCATCCTATAAATCGGATCCGTGCTGGAAATAGTAGAAAAATCCTCATCACGGATGGGCCCGAGTACACAGGGACAGGCGTGCTCGTTAAATCTGTTGAGTCCAATGTCCCGACGGCGTTAGCGTACGATGTCGCTCGAAGTTCCGTTGGGTGCTCGCTCAGGTGTCGACTTCGTCACTTGATCAGGGTTCTAAATTACGAGGCGTATTGGCTGTGTAAAAGCTCCTGAAGGAGGCTAGAAATAGGCAGCCGTAAACGATTACCTTACCTACCATAAAGTTTACAATCATAGATATCATAGTTAAAGTATTAGATTGGCTGATCACGTGACCTCCAATGCTAACGACGGGACGCGCATGGAGGCCTTTTAAGAGGGCAAAATTGCCAGTGTTGCTGCCACTTTAAGGAGTAATTTTAGAATTATTCTAAAATACTAATATCCTCCTTAAAAATATCGTAAAAATACTAGCTGCATTTTTGGAATCTTTTTAGTGACTTTAAATCCTTTTCTAGTATTTTTTTTTTGTAATTTTAGAAATAAATGGCATTTTTTCGTAGTATGTTTCTCCTTAAAGTGGCAGCAACACTGGCAATTTTGCCCCCTTAAAAAGCCTCCATGCGCGTCCCGTCGTTAGCATTGGAGTTCACGTGATCAGCCAATCTAATACTTTAATTATGATATCTATGCTTATAGACGACTCGAAAGTTATTATTTTAATTAATTGGATTATTTTTAAGTTCTATAGCAATTCTAATTTGTGTTTTATCATAGTAACAGAAGAGAACCTAGTATATATCATAGTAACCGTGAGAAAATTGTCAATTCTTGTGTTCTGTGTCGACAGACTTCAAAGACAAATGAAACGTTAACTAAGAAATTATCGTTATTATTTAAGAAGAAGGATTTTCTTTTTTTACAATATTGTAAATAAACTTTTATTTAAAAGGATTCATTTTATTATTCATTTAAAACCAAATGTTTCCCCTTCTCCAAACACCGTCAATAACAACATGAAAAAATACTAATAATATAAGTGCATTTTCGAAGGAGAATGCAAAATTGTTTACCAAATATCCTTTTACTCAGTTGGTTGGTAGACATATATTTTCAGGCTTGTGTGCTTGGTCACAAAGACCCGCTTATAAACCTTCGTCAAGAAGGACGGACACGACATACACACACATATAAGACAGATGCTGCCATCTATCGCCACCTCTACAATTTAGACATGTCCCTGAAGGGGAGGGAATTAGTCGCCAAGGGACCTGTACCCGTGGGAAACTGCGCAATGACCGCCCACAGGACTTGCGGACCCAAGCCCAACAGTTTTAACGAGCACGTACTCCGCATATACTCGACAAACACAAACATCCATGCCTTACCGGGATTCGAACCCGAACCCAAAAGGCTCCAAGGGCTAGCTCCCTAACCATTGCGCCGCCGGGTCGGCACTTAAAGTAAGGTAAGGTAATCGTTTCCGGCTGCTTATTACTAGCCTCCTTCAGGAGCTTTAACACAGCCAATAACGCCTCGTAATTTAGAACCATGGTCAAGTGACGAGGTCGACACCTGAGCGGGCACCCAACGGAACTTCAAGCAACATCGTACGCTAACGCCGTCGGGACTTTGGACTCCACAGATTTAACGAGCACGTCTGTCCCTGTGTACTCGGGCCCATCCGTGATGAGGATTTTTCTACTATTTCCAGCACGGATCCGATTTATAGGATGACTGGCAGTAGGTGGGATTCGAACCCCCGCACTCCTGAGAAGGTTGAATCTCTAGGCTGATGCCCTAACCACTCGGCCACGGACGGGCCGGCACATAAAGATTGGTTGGTTGGTTGGTAGACATATATATTCAGGTTTGTGTGCTTGGTCAGCGACCCGCTTATAAAACTTCGTCAAGTAAGACAGACACAACAGACAACACACACACACATAAGTGGATCCGTCTAATTTTTAGAGACAGGGGCCAACTAGAGGATCCCCAGAATTGGCTTGTCACCCCCAGAGGTATTGATTTGGTATGGGAACTTAGAGGACTTTCGGACCCAACAGATTTAACGAGCACGTACTCCGCATATACTCGGTAGGTCTTCAGTGGTACCGGGACTCGATCGCAGGACCTTCCGATCCCGAGACCGAGACGCTGACCACTAGCTCTCTACGGCCCGGCACTTAAAGTTGGTTGGTTGGTTGGTAGACATATATTCAGGTTTGTGTGCTTGGTCACAAAGACCCGCTTATAAACCATCGTCAAGAAGGACGGACACGACATACACACACATATATGACAGATGCTGCCATCTATCGCCACCTCCACAATTTAGACATGTCCCTGAAGGGGCACTTAAAGTCTCTGGAATGTTTATTATATAAAAAAATGTGCAACCATTGCCATATTTCTGATAATATTAGTGTTTTATAAATGAAATTTTTGCAAAATGTTTTAGTATATGAAATTACATGGAAAGTCAATAAGGTCGTTTCAGCTGATGTAACTCCATTGTTTTTATTTTTTGCTGCCTGCTTTTTTTCATTGGTTGTTTTGATTTCACCCTCAGAATGAGAGTGTTTTTTTCGTCTGCACGTTTTCTATTTAAAGTTCTTTGCGTGCACCTTTTTTTTATTTCCGCTATTTATTAAAATTCATCCGTTTTAATTCGATTAAATTTCAAGTATGCAAAGCATTACCAAAACGTTTTTGTTGTAGAAAAATTTCGGTCTGGATGATATTTTGTCTCATGCGTAGAAATTAAGCGAAATTGTGGGACAGCAATTTAACGTGATTCACGAACGTTTTTACACAACATTCGTTTTAGTAAGGTAAGAAAAAATTGAATTTTTCAAAACAAATGTAATTCCAGAAGGCCCAAAAATGAAAAAAAAATAAGGCTGAACTGTTGCCACTCAAGACGTGAAACATGACCATTCAATACAAAAAGTTTTTTTTTAATTATATAAATTTTGAAAACAAAAACTTTTTTCTTATCACTGATACTTACACAAGTAAGAAAACATTTTTGTATTGCATCTTTTTAAAAGAATGGAGTGGGTAACATTTAGATAAAAATGTATTTAATAGTTTAAAGAACATTTTTCAAAACATTTCAATATCAATTTTTGATATTTCTGGTTGCCTTGCATGGGCAAAATTGTAACCTTAGATAATAATGAGGGTTCAATTAATTTTTGACAACGACTGTTATTTTTTACGAGTTTGGTTTCCGTAGTTGGATTGTATGATTTTGGGGGTTGTATGATACTGTGGGTTGTAAAGAAGATTTTCTATGTTTTATTAGCTGGTTCGTTGTTCGGGGACATCACTCTATAGGTTTAAAATTATCATTTGTGGCGATTTTCATGTTCTCACCATGTATGTCGCCAAGCTCACCAAAAAAAAATGTCACAAGTGAACGAATTCTTTTTGGCATCCCCATAGGCTAGTTTCAGATGTCATAACTCTTTCCAATTTTCATTCTTGCATTTTCCCCATTCCACTGGAAATTTCGAAAAATAGCCAAGTTGAGGGTAAAATTAGCCAAGAGTAACTTTTATGACGCCATTTCTGGCGCAACAGTCCCTCCGTTATGTCACCGTCAAATTTACCAAATATGCATGAATATTGAATTTAAAAATAAAAGCAAACATGCATTTAAACGCAAAAAATGCTAATTAATACTCAATAATGAATTAGTCTCAATAATAATTTCCAATGAAATCGGCTAATAAAAAATGTAATCTGTAGCCAAAACTGTTTTGTTTATTGATTAAATTTTTATTAGCCCAGCGGATTGCAGCGAAACAATATTAGCCAAGTCTGGCATCTCTGCGGAAGAAAGGACATTAATTTGCTAGTAAGTATTATGATAAAAAAAAATTCGCAACACTAATTAAAAAAACAATAGTTATAATTTAATTTTTTTTTAGTACATATTGAATTTAACGTCTATTTTTAGGAACTTTATTTTTGAATGTGCATGGTTTCAGGTCTTGAGTACAGAGTGGCAACAGAATTGAGACGAATGAAAATACTTTTCTTTAATTTTTTCTCGAGACTCGATTGATGAATCAATGTCACGTTAGAATAGAGGACCAATCCGAGCACCGATCGAAAGAAAAGCAGGAAGGAAAGCTGAAAGGACTACGTAATCTGAAACCTTCTCCTTATAATCCTTCTAATAAATATCACCATATATCAAATATATTGTAGCGACAATTTTTAAAGCCGCAATGGATTTCCTACTTTTAATTAAAAATAAATTAGCAGGCAAATATCTGTAGAAATTAACTTTGGGAAAACTCAATAAAAAATTAAGTTTCTATTATTTAAAAAAAAAAACTCTTTGTGGGAAAAATAATACCATCATTACTGCATCCGCCTTTTCATTGATAAATTATTTAATAAATGCATGGACGCAGCAAAAACTGGAAAAAAATTCAATTTAAAATAAATATTAACGTCCAAACTTAACTTCCTACTTTATTATCTCTCTTCCGAAAAACATTGAACGTTCGCTACTCCATTTTAAATGCCACCATAATTATCCCCAAACACCTCTACCACGTACGTCATAAAAATAATTCACCAGTTGGCAAGACTTGGCGTGCAGTTGGCGAGTTGGAATTTTTGGCGAATCTCTTGGCGCAAAAGGGGGGCTATTTACTATGGCAACCCTTCCCGCGCTGCTTCGTACCGAGATCACTCAAATGACGTCATACGAAGCATTGAGTTTAGTATGGAAAAACGTGTAGGAAACGAATAAAATATAGCGAGGTAGGATAATGTGTTTTGCGATTGTATGGTGGAAGCCAAGAAATGTCTACCTGATGTGGACGGTGGTGCAAGATGGTTAGAGAGACACGGTATCTCTGGATCGGAAATTTACCACATACCATCCGCGAAGAACGAATACTGGAACATTTTAAACGGTACGTGTGAAATTTTGGAAGTACCAAACGCGCAAGCCCCCCTTCTCAATGGATAAATTACCTAGTGTTTTTGTGATCAGCTGTTTCATTTGGTTTATCCTTTGTTTGTACCTCATCTTATGTTCATTATTTTATTATGCTGGCGTATGGATTACCTTTAGAACCCATCGCACGTTGGAGTAGTAGCAAGTACGGTAAGGTCGCCAAACATGTGCAAAAATAGCACAGGCGAAAAACCACAGGGCTGTGCTGCAGTTTTAGTCTAATTTTTAGGTTATCTTATTATTTTCATGTATAGTATTTTGTTATTTTGATTTGTGTGTGATCCTACTTAATTTATCCCATTATATTCAGTTAATGAGCTTTAGTTTTAGTTAAATTGGTGATTAAGTGTTTGTTTCATCATTATAATTAACTGGTCAATATTGTTTATAATAATTAATCGAGCCTCGTGAATCGAATCCTGTAATCTACGTGGGCGTTCCGCGAATGTAAACACAGATCCGCTGCGATAATTGTTTACTTTGTCTAAAATTCTATAACTTTTATTAAACTGACTAAAACCTATCTTAAGAATATATTTTTATGAATAATTAGTGTCCAAAGTTTTATTTTTATTCAATAATCATTGATAATCGCGATTGGAATCGTGCTAAATCCCATATGGCTCTATACACTTCACAGCTAATGCGTCTGTTGTCTAAAAAAATGAATGTAAACAAACTAAACTGTAAACAATCAAAAATAACTAAAGGCGTATAAGTTATTCAAAGCGCATTAATATGTTGTAAAGTTTTAAACAATAGCACATGCTATAGCTTGTATAAAACTTAATTGAATCATGTTAATCTATATTCTAGAGCTAAATGCTTATAAAAAAATTCAATATAATTTTACATAATTAAAAAAAATCATTCGTTACATGCATATGAAAAATGATCAGTATAAAACGTGTCCAGTTTTTTGCATGAATGTAACTAAGTTAGTCTATTTTTTTTTCAAATTACAGAAAATATCTTAAAATTATTATTCTATAAAAATCTTAACTGTTTTATAAAACGAAAGTATCAACAAATAAAATTGAGATTACACTGAAATCTATTTAAGACAAATATATCTATTTTATTTGTTTTAGGGAATTATCTAATGAATGCAAAAGTCTAAGACTATGGTACTATTGATAACATAAAAAATATAGCTTTTAATCTTCAAAAGAGGATAGTTAAACTCATAATTAAAAATCAGTTCAGACAAAGTTTTACTTGAGCCTTCAAGTAAAAAAATCTTTTTATTATAAAAAAAAGTTTAAGCTATTGTAAAAAAGGTTCTTATTTTCGCATGTAATTTAAAGGGAATTATTAGTATTACTGTTAATGTTTTGCAAAGGGTGAATATCACCCCCACCTCCAATCTATCCCATTAAAAGCCACCTAAAATTATTTTTTTAAATCAGTTTCTACAAAGAAAAATTTTACTATCTCTCTCATTATATAATGTATTTTTGTCAATTAAATCATTTTTATTCAAGCAATGCTCGTTATAGAAGATAGTTAGCATAGGATTTCATTATTTATCTTCACAAAAAGAGGCTGAAAAAAAATTAAGCCAAATCAAGTTTTATCTTGCCAGTTTTAAAATATACGGGGGGAATTTTTAAAAAATAATAAATAACAGAAGTTAAGTGTTGATACCATGCAGCATTGCAGAAAAATTAAAGTGCAGATGAATTATCTGGCCATGCTTTTTGTTTAAAGTTATACCCCATATTCATAGGAAGCAATTAAATATGGTCAGCTGAATTCTGAAATATTACATTTTCAGCATTCATTAAGGCGATTTAAATCATATTTGATGAAATGTTTGCTATAAATTGAACATCACTATATTGATCTAATTTAATCTCTTAAAAAGTAATTTAGAATTGACCCTAATTTAAGAGGCATTTTATAAGTACTAAAATTAATTTCCTATGCATGGATAGTGTAATGCTTATTCATTTTTATATCACAATCAGCAAAATATAAAACAGTTTGCTTTGCACGATTTATTCATTTTGAAAATAATATTAAGAATAATACATTTCAATGGCATACTATACAAGAAAATTTTTGAAAACAGAGGTGTTCTTTGATAAAAGGCTGAAACTATTTTCTGATAATTTAAAAATTAACCTGAATTAGTTTTGCCAAATTAAATTCTAAAACATTTACTCTACTTTCATAACTTTTATTTCACAGCAGTAACATTTAAAAGTTCTATTTAATGTGAAAATCTCTTTAAATATATCACAAATCATCTAAAATCGACACATCCTTTTTTTTTTGTAAAGGGAGGCACATTTTAAATTGATTCTGTTTTAATATTCTGTAATGGGGTGGGGGTATCACTAAAATATTTTTATAAGCTATAATCATTTGATTAAATATTGATTAAAGAACAAATTAGTATAACATTTTAATGTATTATTTCTAAAATCATGCGTTTCAATAACACTAATATTTTATTATAATATTAATAATATATTTTTTTAATGCTATCTTTACGAACCCCAATATAATATTTGTTATTTATTTCGTAAAATTTCATGCAAAAAGGATTATCCTAAAACAGATTCTCCCAGAAATAAATTAAACTTAAAATGAATGACAAAAAATATTAAAGTTTTTAAATTTTCCCATAAAATCTAATTTTTTTTTTCTCGAACACGAATTTCCAGAAAATAATAGGACATCCAAGCAAACAAAATTAATTTTCGTTCTTCATTCCATGAATCTGATTAAATATTGTGATTTGCCAATTGGTATAACTTTTTAATGTATTATTTCTAATTTCTAAAATCATGCGTTTTAAGCGCAGTAACACTAATATTTTATTTTTTCATATAAATTCTTCCTTCTTGATATAAATTCTTCCTACTTTTTGTAGATTTTCAGGGGGAATTTGGAAAATGAATAACAAAAAAGTTAGTTTTTAAGTAAAATTTTTTTCAGGAAAATTTGTTTTAAGCAATTCCTTTTAGCATGGAATTTTACGAAATAAAGAACAAATATTATATTGGGGGTTCTTGAAAGATCCCCCCAATATAATACTTGGCTATCTGTATCTAAAAGGAATTGCTTAAAACAGATTTTCTGGAAATAAATTTTACTTAAAAACTATAACTTTTTTGTTATTCATTTTCCAAATTCCCCCTAAAAATCTACAAAAAGTTTCTCTCAAACACGAATTTACAGAAAATAATAGAACATTTTTTCTATTTCTATCAAACAAAATTTTCGTTTTTCATTCCATGAAATTTGATTATACATATTGTGAGTTGCCAGCCAATTAGTATAACTTTATAATGTAATATTATTTCTAATTTCTAAAATCATGTGTTTTAATCTCAATAACGCTAATATTTTATTTTTCCTATAAATTTTATCTTCAAAAGCCTCCTATGCAATATTTGTTCTTTAAATCGTAAAATTCCTTTCAAAGGATTCTAAAATTTGACTAATATTGAACTAATATTTGTTATTCATTTTCAAAAATCGACCAAGTTCTCTCAAACACGAATTTCCAGAAAATAATAGAACATACAAGCAAAAAAAAAAGAAACTCATTTTCGTTCTTTATTCCATAAAATTCCACGCGAAAGCCGATCCCAAATTATCCCCCAAAGCATCAAAAGAATAAAAGGGCCCCCTTTTCCCGCGCGCTCGGGGAGAAAGGAGGCCGCCATTTGCCTTCGTCTTTTCAAAAGCAGCCGGGAAGCTTGCCTGGCAAGTCTTCGGCCGCCATTTCCACGTCGTCTTTCCCTTGCCAAACGCTTCTCTTTTTATGAATACTTGTTTGTGTGGATTGAATTCTGGATAGTAACGTGGAATTTGGTGGATTTATGTTGTACCGCGTAGCGCAGTTGTGGATATTTTTCTGGGAATATATGATTCTAAATTGAATTTAGTGTAATAAAAATTCAGCTTAAATATTTAACGCATTTTTTCCTATTATATATATATATATATATATATATATATATATATATATATATAATATATATATATATTATATATATATATATATATATATATATATATTTATATATATAATCATTTTTTCCCCTTACATATATCTAATTTTTGGCAATTTTTTTAATAATATAATTTATTATTTTTATATACCATTTTCGTATATTTTGGGCTTTCTATAAATTAAGTTTTTTCCGTAGAAAATGTAGATTCAAAGTATAACGTATGTATATTTCAAGCAAAAAAATAAGTATTTAAAAGCTGTAATTAAATTGATTTCGGTTACTCACGTTTTGTAAAATCTGAGAAATTGACGAGCATTCACCCTTTGGTGTATTTGTATTATTTCGCTTGTTGGAAAGTTTCGAATTAATGTTTCCTAGAGAGTATTTCAAAATACATAGACAATCTTCATTGATAGGATATAGTTTTATATTTTTATAACTATTTTATTGTTCATTTTCCTTCGAATATATGAATTGCGTATCCACGATTTATGTGGCTATATCTTGTGAAATTGAACACTAAATAAGTTTTTTTTGTTATCGAAATTATGAGTCGACTATTTTTAATTATTTTAAATTAGTTTATAAGATGTCGCATTTTTGTCTGCTTGGAGCTTACTCTTCAATTATTTTATAAATGCTCAGATCGTTAGATGAATCCTTGAACAACATTACTTTTATTAATAATTATTTTTTGAAGTGGCTTTCAAAAATCTTAACTATTTAATCGTCCACAGCAAAACTAATTATCATTTTATTCTGTTTATTTTTTTTTATCTGTAGGGAAAGGGTAAATGGGATAATTTTATATTTATCGTCCTTTTTCATTTGGCTCCTTTCAAAGCTTTTAAATAATGCTTCACTGTAACATGTTTGATATATTTAGATATATTAGCCCAAGCAAAATTTCCTCAGCAGAACTTCAAAATGTTAGCTAACAATTCTCTTACCCTGAAGCATGGAAAGCAGTATCATATATTTGACTTTTCAGGACAACCCCCTGTCTACCTTGTAATTACCCACCATCATCCTACCTTTGTAGGTCAACCCCCTGCGAAGCCAAATTCGCCTTAGGGCGATGGACCACACATTCCCCCTTTTCAATATATTTGGGTTCTTATCTATGGCCCTGTCATTTTTATTCTGGTCTCAAAGTTTCTGGTTTTGTGGTAGCTGAGCATAAGAGGACATGTGTATTAGCAACCCCTGGGCTTCTTTTGGCTCTTCTTGACGTTCTGATATTTTGATAGGGTACCCTTTTGCTATATATTTTATCTAGTTTGTAGAAGTGTAGTGCTGTAATGAGGAATTTGATCTAGTTTTCAAACATTTCACAAGGCTAAAGCAATTTTTTAGAATTATATTTTATGTGTTTTGTGTTGTAAATTTTCTTTCGTTTTTAAATGCTAAGGGTTGAATGCTTTATAACATATATTTATAAATATAACTTTTTAAAAACAAAATTAAGACTATCGACATTATGCTATATAAAATTATAATTTCTGTACCCAGGTTGTTTTATTCTCATTATAAGTTCGGAAAATACTATTTTTCAATATTAAAAATAATTTTTTATTATAATGGTAACACTATTTCTTTTTTTAGCCTGATCGTTGGTAAAAGACCTTTTAAACCAATATATATTAGCATGTTGAAATTTTTTTTGCCATGCGGCAGTTTGTTTGATCACATGAGCAAGACAAACTAAAATCCAGACAGACACCTAATTTACTTATTTTGAGTAAAAACGTCCTTGTTGCCATTAATGAAATTACAATTATAAGCTTTCCAAACGTTGCGATTTCCTCATTTATTGCAAACTGCTGAAATCCTATATAATACAAATGAAAACTTCCTCCAGCAGTGTTGGTCTTTTTCAAAACGCTGTTGTAGAAGCAGATTCCCATTGTTCTTCCACATGCGATGGTAGATGAGTTCTATGGTAATCATGTGGCTTTCTTCTCTTATAATCTAGTTGGTTTGGTGCGTTAGTTTGACATAGCTTCTAACTAACCATTATACTAATTTTGTGTAAAATTAAAAAGTAGAGGGGTCAAATAAAAATAAAAACAAAAAAAAAACATTCGAGCCACAGTTAAATTTTTTTTGTACAAATAACCAAAATTTATTAGTTTATGAGAAAATTTATATAACACATAAAAATAACAAATAATTAATTTTTTAAAAAACATTTTTGTACACACAAGCAGTATTCGTATTGTTTTTTTGCAAGGCTTATCGCAGTGCGATTGGCGGCTATAGCAGTGTTTTCAAATGTTTATTTCATACAAATATTCCATGCACAATATTAGCTAATATTAACCGAATGTCTGAGTAGGGTACTTAAGGTGTACTATTTGATATGGCGAATATAAATTGACAATTGCGAACATAAATTACCCTGTTGAGAGAAATGACAAATTAGGACCTCGTCAAACCAATACAGCATAGTGTTTTTTTTTGTCCATTCCAGCTCAATATTTCCTGCAGTGATGTGGGTACGGGGATGACTCATTGTATGATGGCGGCTCTTTGTATGTGGAGAAGTTGAAGTTGATCATCAAATGGGTTCCACTTCTCTCGTGCACCAAGGTCGGGGAGCTAGTGTTTCGTAATCCACTTCGGAATTTATTTTTGCCATGATGTTTTTCTATCCTCCCTTAATTCGTGGAATCTCCAATTGATAACAAAGACACTAAGAGGTGGTTGCAAATCTCATTGCATTTCTCTTTCAACGTTTTGAGAATTATCTCTCGCGCCTGTTTCAGGATTTGGATGATAAACCTAGAATAATTTTTTTTACGTAGACCATTTATTACGTAAGTTCTTGGATAAACACAGCGGTGTGAGATAAAGCAAGACCTCGGATGGTCGATTCCTTTATATTGAACAATCCCACAGTTTTCAAATGTTTAAGCAGTATGTGCATTAGTGTTGATGCGTTGTAGAATTGGTAACATCACACTTTTTATCTAAACTCCCTCCTTAAGTTTTTTTTCTTTCTACTTTTAAAAAGTAACTTCTTATGTACAATTAAAAGTTCACATTTTTAGTTTTTGCTAATTTCCATTTTCTTGCATTTACTCTTTATAATTTTTGTTTAATTTTTAGTTCAGTTCGAAAAAAGGAATTTTCTCCAACCACTTTTTTATTTGCATAATTCAAGTTCATTAGAAATTTAGTTTCACGAGTAAAACATGCATTATTTTCATTACCACAACTTGCCCCTCAAATTCTAACATCCGAAGCTGTAGCTATTCAGGAAGTGCGCAAGAAACCCTATATTGCGTTCCCAGTATAAGCTGCTTTGTTCAGTTTCCTTCTCCCTCGCAACTTCTTGACAATACTTCAATGCATGGCGAGGCTTTACAATTATCATCTCTTTTCTTTCTCTCTATAATTTACGGGTGAATTATTTATTCCCTTAGGTAACCACGCACCGGAGAACGTAACGCCTACCCCCTTTTCCGTTTCCTGTCCGCTATGACAAGTTCTGGCTGGGGCCACCTATTTTTAACTCTCTACTGTTTACATAAACAAATTAGGGATGCGGTAATAATAGAAAGCATAATGTTAAATCATTCGCTGAAAAAAATGAACTCGCGTTAATTTGATGCAATTGTCTGGTCTTGGTTTTTTAACAACAATATGTGCTTGAATGTTTGTCATCCTTTTTTGTAAAAGTATGTAGCCTCTCCTTGACGTTTTATAGTAAATTATTAAAAACTACAACGTGAAAATAGATACTATATTATTGTTTACATCCTGCAAGTTTATATTTTAAATGAAATTCTTTGTACTAGTGGAATTTGTTACCATGTAGTCTTTATTGTCGAAAAATATGTGCACAATGGTATTTTTATCTTCGAAGCTATACTATAAGCAAATGCAAATTATTCTAAAACAATTTTTTATTCTTGAGCAATTTTATTGATATCTTATAAGTCAGCATTTCTTTTTCTATTTTTAATCCTGTAATGTAGCAAATAATTGATGGTCTCTTTGAAGGAATGAAAAGCGAGTAGCCATAGATCATTGTATCGGAATTTTAAAATTAACTTTTTACGTTTTTAATACTTATTGGGTCTTCATAATTTGGGTTTACTATTTGTGCAATATCGTGTGGACTGGGGTTGCTGTATCGATATTTTTATCAATGTATTTTGCAATATCCAATAGGAATTGCACAGTTTTGCCTCTCCACATTGTTTTTATAACACGCAAATCGAAGACATGAGTTAAAGAACTTGTTTAAAATTACGTCCCCTATTTCAACTGACCATCCTCTTCGTGTTTCCTAGCTTTTCCTTTGTCAATTCTTTGGTTTCGCAGCAGGACAAGGGCCGCAGAACAATCGACTCTTCGTTATTTAGTTTGAACAAAGTGTATACGACTTTCTTTTCAGAATTATTTTGAATACGTTATTTAAGTATTCCCTTTTTAATACTAGGTTTGGCAGTAGCAATTTTTTCAAATCAACGTAACGTTATAGCTGCTTCTCAAATTTGCTGGCGTTGCTGGCAAGGTGACACTTCCAGAGCAACTCTCTCAATTCATCTTGGAAATAACAATTGCTTAGGGTTGGGGTCACGTGAAAAATTAATGCTGACTTGGAAATTGGAGTGCCCTTCAAATAATAGGGTTTTATTTGTCCTGGCTGGAAATGTCACATTGCTCAATGTAAGATTGCAGACAATGCTGTTTTTCATGACCATATTATTATTAGTGATTAGTGATTACCGCAACTCGTCGTTTACTATTTATACTATTTCGGAATATGCTAAAGTTATATATATAGCTATATAATTAGATTACGTAACTATGCACACAACAAAAAAATTACGTTTCGAAATAATAGTTGTCGACATTTTCGAAAGCTCATTATATTTTTGGATTCAAATAGGCACCTCATAATCAAAAAACTATAATAGATGGTTTGAAATTTGTGCATGAGTATTTGTTTCACTTCATAACGTATAATAAATTAGTAATTGTACAAAAATTTATATATTAAAAAATAAAATCCTTTTCTTCCCCAATTTGCTTTATTTTAACAATTTATGCTGAGAATGCAATTTTCGCTGGATGTTTTGTATTACCTCGACCATTCTAATCACCTCTGTCATATCAGGGTTTATTCTATGGCCTCGCCAGGTAGCCAACCCGGAAACAATCGAAGTGATCTCTTCTTCCACAATCAACGCATGACCCGATTTATTTGCATTTTGAGGTGGCTAGAAATGGCCTTTCCGCACACATATACGCAAAAAAGGAAAAACCTCACGAAGTTCTTATCTGGGGACACGTTTCCGGTTCTGCTGTTCATCGGCCTTTGACCACCAAGACGATTGTCCTGACCCTTCGACGTATCATCTGGCTTGTTTGTTATGATTGCTCTGAGACGATAGCTGGGCATGTTTGTCTTCCACCTTGACTTGATCGTATCGGTTTTATAGTAAAATCTAGATTTATTTTATTATGGTTTTGATGACAAAATTTCCTTTGTTGGACTGCTCTTGATAATTAGTTGTTCGAGTTCTTGAATTGTTTTGGTTTTAGTACTTAAAGTAGTAACTTTACTCAGGCTGAAGTTGAAGGCTGTTTGTTTTATTGATATTCTATTGTCTGTTAAATTTATGTATTAATATTCGATTATCTTTTTTTTATGTGAACGAATTTCGCAAAATAATCATCTTAAAATTTTTTATTCTATGTTCATCAAGATTATTTTACCGTTACAAGCAATACTATTAAAATGTTACATAAAGCTGAGTTTTAATCGGACTTTGTCTTCAGAATTGTGCAGATATCTTTGTTATCTCCAAAACCTTCGCCCTTGCTTGTTAAGCTTTAAAGTAATCTGTTTGAAATACAATGCGTACCTGCGAAACATGTGTGACTTATCAGCGTTCTCGTTGATTATAAATTCGTCTGTTATCGTATTTTTTATAAAAAATTTATAAGGCTGTTATTCCATAATATTATTCAGGATAAATACATAGGTGCTCTTTAAGGAAATTCTGTAGAAACGCTTCTTGTGTGATCCGTCGGTCAACCCATGAATAATTTGTTACTTTCTTGCCGTGAAATCAATGTTTCATTATTTCAAGAATAATAAAAAATATGTTCGAAGATTTATATGTATGCTTTCCTATTTATACATTCTTCTATTTGTTTTTGGCACTTAAAGTTGAAAAATTGGAAAGAAAAGTGATTACTGAAACATTTGCTTTGTAGATAACTTTTTTTTTCTGCTTTTCGGAAATTACAACATTATTTTATCACGGAAAAAGGTAGAATAGCACCTTATGCGCAAACATGAAGTATTTTCATGATTTTCGTAGAATAATGGATACAATACATTTCCCACAGCAGGGTTATTCAATTATGCCCCCCCCCCCCCTTCTTTCGAGATAGTCAGTGGCTGCTTAGCTGCCCCTGATTTCGTAAGAATAGGGGTTTGCGTAATAAATAGAGAAAATTGGCAGTGCTATATATATAGATGGTATCTTTGGTTGCCGGGACAACGTATCTGTATCCAAACCCTGGATTATCGATTGCTTTAGCCCTCGCACATCGATCATTTTCTTCCGTTTCTCTTCGATGCTGGCAGAGGGAAAAACTTATTTGCCAATCTCACTAAAGAGTTATATAGCTGTAAGACTATACGATACATGTATATCTGTGACTAAGATGTACTGAGATAGTTGTGTTTTTGACTCAGCGAAGTACAATTTAGACCTATTTTGAAATTGCTTTTTTGACCGCTCAATACTTACTCAAGAAGATATCCGTCTTAAATTTGGGAATTATAGTGGAGTTTGCATTTAAGCGTGAGGAATTTTTCCTCCTTCGATTAAGGGGTGCAAAGTTAGGGGTAGATGTAGCGTCAACGGTTAGCCAATAATTTATGGTGGCCTGAGTTAATTATTTGCTTCCCAATCAAAGGAAATGGCGAGAGGTGTATAGTTATCCTACAGGGGTGACCTCGTTGGGAAATGGTAAAATTCATTAAAATTGTCTCTTACGAAATATAGGAGTCTTGATGGCGTTAACTTTCGCGATTTTCGTGTGTAATTAACTTTTCAGTCTCCTGCCTTTCATTTTTTTTTGTTCAAAAGCGTCAATTTGGAATTATTACATTATAGACCTCGACCTCCTGTTGTTGGTAAACTGAGAAGTATGAAAATGTTTTCCTCCAATTACCTTGAAAATAACTCTTAAATTTAGTTGTTGTATGGACACTCCCGAAAATTCTTAAACATATTTGCTTTATATAAACATATTTTTCAAATAATTATATATTTCAAAGTATGTTTTGCAAGTAATTTTGAAAAAAAAATACCGTTTAACCTTTGCTGAAGGGTCCTTCAATTTAAGGAATTTGAAGTTTTGAGCCGTAAAAATACACTTTTTTGTAATTGTCTATTCTAACATTTGTGAAAATGTCTTATAAATTTACATCTGAAAAACTTTTTGGCAAGGCTTCCAAAATCTGTTTGACCTTCTTTCTACGTCATTTTTCCCCCAATTAATAAATCAGCCTTTTTTGGTATTAGTATTTTTGGTATATATACCAAAAGATAAAGTTCTTTCGATAATGTGAAATTAGTTTCAAACTTGGGTTGTGTTTTGCGAAATGTGTGTTTATTATTTAAATGTTTTAAGCATTTATATAAAAGGTAAAATGTTCTGTTATGGGTTTTTCCATATATGTTATTTGCTCAGCTTTTTCTTAAATATAGTACATGAAATACTTTCTCTACAGATTCTGTCGGTAATTTAACAGCAAATCTCGTAGCAATCATTGGTTGGCTCGATTTATTGTCCCTTGGCTTGACTACTGTACAAGTGTATAGATATTTCAATTACGCGTTAATTAAGTTATTAAATTGGGATTTATTTAAAAAAAGACACGTCATTTTTTTATGGAATATATTAACGTTATGATAATTTTCTTTCTGTTAAAAATATTTTTAATTATTATAGATTATGTACACTAATTTTAAGCTTTTACTCCATGTTACCGGAATTTTCCGTCTCTTTTTATAAAAGAGCTGCTGCTACGTTTACACAAACCCGACTGCCATATGGTTCGATAATTGAAATGCTGACAGTTGTTTGCCTTCGCCACGCAAATTCTCGGAAAATGAAAAGAAAAATAAAGCGTTGTGAAAACGAGCCACTCGACAGACGGAAAAAGTACGTGTGTCTGCGCGCCTGCGTACCAGGCTCCTGAAGATCTATGTCTTCTCTTCTCAGTGTTCTACGGCGATTTCGTAGTCTCATTTTCCGAACATCTGTCTGAAGGCGGCAAGCAAGCACCAGCGAAAACTGTTTGTGTGGAACTTACATATCTGGTAGTGTCGTCATCTATTTCCCTTTGGAAAGTAGCGTGCGTTATGAGATATGAGATGATCGACTGACTTCTCCAGGAAAAGAACACCTGGCAGAAAAGCGATCGCCTAGTTGCTCCTGGCTTGGTGGTTGGACTGCTTTTCATGTTGTCCCCACTCCCCTTCTGGGCTCAATTTTCACGGTGTGGAGGATTGATCTCGGTAGGTTTGATGTTATTCATTTAGAGCCGAGGAGTTGGATGTTATCGTGGGCGTTTAAGTTTGAAGTATATACTGTTATATAGTCGCATGACATAGGTGTCCCTCAGTTGTATCGTGGATGACGGTTTTTAATGATGCGTCATCAACTACTTGTTGAAATGGTTCGGTATTTAGTACTGAATTTGGTAGGTTTTCGAAAAGAGTACTCATAGCCAATCAAAACAAGCATATGTACATCAATTATGACAGCCTCACTTCCTAAGTTGGGCTGTACACTTTGAAAAAGCAACAAGTTGTTTATGTTTAGGATTAAAGATGCTGTATTAAGCGCTATACAATTCCAAATACTTAGAAAAACAATTCTTCAAATTTAAGATTCGGTGGATCATGCTTCCCCATTTCTCAAATGGGTGAAAGAATTATTCCCCTTTTATTATTAATATTTTACCAACAATTTCCGATGCCATTTGCCTATAAATATCAGAACAAACTTCCATATGTTACGGCGTGTTAGAGTGTCAGTGTAGCTATTGTTGGTCGTGTATTTATTCTTGCAAGACTGCTTCATAATAGTAAGGTTAATGTTATTATCAACAGGTTTCTTATTCGAATAGTTTGAATAGCTCAATCTCTTGTGGCAATATATGAATAAAATTTTATCCTTATCTGATCCTTTAATTCCTCTTATCCACAAACATGCTTTTCCTTGTGTTTTTGAAAATTTTCTCGCATGTGTTGCAAATAGAGAACTTTGATGTCATTTGAAATATTTTTTAAACTGTGCAGTAACTGTAGTATTTTGCAACAACAATTTTTTTTAGGAATTGGTATCAATTTCCTGTCATTGTTAAATGATCAATGTCAATTGTCTCATCGTTTGTCGCAATCGTATCGTTTTATAAGCTGATTCAGAGATATTATTTGAATTAGCCTCAAATAGTTTTTAGTTCTTACAAGGACCTAAAGAGAATAGAGGAAAAAGTTTTCGTTTTCTTGATAAAAAGTGACAAGTCTATCACATAAACTGGCAAGAGAATTTTTTCGTAGTGCGTTGTATCATACTTATTTTTTTTAATCGTTACTTGCTGATTAATCCCAAAACGAGGGCTTTGTGAATAGCTGAATACCATAAACACCTTCATTCCCGGAAACGTTAACGTCAAATCAGTTAACTGTAGCCCAAACATAAAATCTCAGTACTGAATATTATTTACTCTTTGTTAAAAGTAGAGTTAGCACTATGTATTTAAAAAAAAAGGCGCATATCTTTAAAGAGTGTTTTTTAATGAGGAGTTATTAGTGTGAAAGAGGTTGGTTCAAAGTTACCCCATTTGACGGTAATTTTAAGGGTTGTTTTTTTTAAAGATTCGTTCTTTTAACCTAATTTGTCCTACAAAAATATTTCAAGACTGTAGTCTTCGTTTGTCTTATATTTTGTTTTTATAGATAAGCTTAAGCAAAAAGCTCATTTTCGCAGGACAAATTTTCTTGCCAATCGTTGTTAATGAGTTAACTTTGAATGTCTATACAAAGTAAAGAGTAAAATATTCTTGTTTAAACATTCATTATCTAAAACGCTTTACTTAAATGGCTAGAATCTACTTATGTTACCAAATAATAATTAACTATTCAGCTATGTCATTTTCAAAATTATTAAAGCATTAATGAACATAATTTAATTTTGAATGATTCCTTAGATTAGATTTTAGAAAATTATGTTTGCCTTGTACTCTTGTTGCACAATGGATCCCATTAAATTCTATAAAAAATGCGACACTCCTGGCGAAGGCATTGACTGAAGTTCGCCATTTCTAGCTTTATTGATCTCTCGTCACCCGACTTTCAATAATATAATAATTAAGTATTCTTTATTAGTATTACCCACAGGCACCAAGTTACGAATTGATTAGTTTTTGTAGCATTTGTAATACATTGTATTTGTATACCGTCGTATCGCGTTAATACGATTGAATATTCATATCTCACAAATGGTTCACATTCACATTACGGTTGACCATTCACATAGAAAAACGGGATAATAGTTTTGTCGTAAAAGGAGAGGCATCGGATATATGCTGTGTACATTGATATTCCCTCAAGTAAATTGTGCAAAATTTTAATATTTCGTGTCAGTTAATTCAGTCAATTACGATATTTTTATTGGATGGTACAAAATTTTCTTGGAAATAGAAGAGAACATCAAGTGGTTACGATGTTAACCAATTTGTGCTGATAGCTTAAATTTTGTGCATTAATTCAACTGGTATCTATAGGTAAGCACCCTTCTAAGGTTGCTACTCAACCTGGAAAAGACTAAGATTTGTCGTGGAAATCCGATAACTTATTTTCAAGCTAAGTGTTATATTTCGTTTAATTTAGTTAAATAAGCAATCGGATATTCAATAAAAGTATTAACCCAAATGATATTTATTGTTAGGCGGAATATATATCGAGAATTAAGTATACCTAATAAAACAGTAAATATATCGTCGGTCAAATGACAAATCCACGATGTGCAGATTCTAGGGATTTGCGGTTTTTGAAAAATAAAACCGCTTCTCGGTTTAATCGGTTCTTTTTTTTCCTCCGGTTTTAACTGGGACCAGTTAAAAGTAACTAAAAACCGGTTCTAGTTGCTATTTTGGTTGAACGACACCGGCTGTCTATTTAGGTTAGGTTTGAATTATCGTTGCACTAGAGCTGCAAGAGGGTTATTGGCGACAGGCGTCGTAGAACCACAATCATGTGACGAGTAGACTCCTGAGTGCAGGTGTCACCCAACGCAGCTTTTAATGGCGACATCGTACGCAGCGTTGGGACTATGGCGCATAAGTGTACTAACTATACTGTAACGTGTCTAAGATGTATCACAATATAATATATAATGCTTTGGCGAAGGGATTCGTAACTTAGAATGCTAATCATGTAACGAACCGATACCGATTTCTCTACTTAAAAAATATCTCGAAGGTATGATTTACGAATACTTCCTGAAAAACATAAAAAATCGCAAAAACGCCTTATCAGAAGAAATAATTTATATTTAAGACCCCATTTTACATTTATAAACAATGAAATTTAAATTAAAAGTTACGCCGGGTTTTTTAATTAAAAATAGTACTTCCTGTGCCATTTTCCGAAGATGTTTGTTGCTGCGTAATGTGTCATAGGAATATCATTACCGGTAGCATAGTTCTTGATGCCTTAGGGCAGCGGTTCCCAACCTGGGGCAGAGAATCTTTTAAGAATTTTTCACTGGTCGACATAGCATGTAAAAAGTTTTTTTTACGGGAGGGGGGGGGATCGTTGCGTAATAGGAAAAGGGGGTCGTCATTTCAAGATAATCCCCTAGTGCAACTTGAAAATTTCATTGATTGCGAAAAAATCTTTTATAATTTGTAATCAATTAATTTGGTAAAATAGAAAAAAAAATAGAAATTGCTATATATTCAACTACACTCAAAGCATTATTTAAAATACCAATAAGGAAATAAATATTTTATATAAATGAGAAAATGTATTAACTAAATATTTACTGCGTAACTCTCTATTTTACAATAACCTTTGCATAATCTTGAATAATACTTCTATTACATATATTTTCTTAAAAATAAACATAAACAACTTTTTTACAATATTATGTAAATAATTCCCGAATAACATTTCTACGATATATTTTCTTAAAGAGTAATACTCCTTAAAAAAAAACTAAAAGTAGACAA
Source organism: Oedothorax gibbosus (assembly GCA_019343175.1). Lineage (NCBI taxonomy): Eukaryota > Metazoa > Arthropoda > Arachnida > Araneae > Linyphiidae > Oedothorax > Oedothorax gibbosus. The sequence goes on from CM033278.1 coordinate 6,350,381, forward strand.
TAACAAAACTTAGGAGGGAAATAGTTTTTTTTTATAAAATTTTATTTAAATTGCCTAAATTAAGATTTTTTGTTAATTTAGCGGAACAATGCATGTTCAGATTTAAGGCATAGATCTCTGAAAATGTTGATTCCGTATTATTTATAATTTTTTTTTTAATATTTCGTTACTTATGAGTTAATGCATTAACATTGATTGATTAAAATAACATTTGTATGTTTGGTTTTTACCACAGAGTACGAAACTAGGGTTATTTTTGATTTTTTTTAACGTCTTATTTCCCCATATTTAAGCATACAAAATAGTTCCAATAGGAACTAATTGGTCTTATGGTACTTGTCTATACAAACTCTAAATCAGCTCAGTCGTAGATTTATGGGCATTTGAAACAATCCGACAATCCGAACATATCGTCCCTATATTTACTTTACAGATTACAATTGACTATGAATATATTAAATTATATAAAGGAATAAAAACGAATTCATATTGGCAATAAATTATTTGTGGAATAATATCTTAAATAAAATGTTGGGTTCAATTTTTTAACGAATTAAAATATTTGGATGAAATAGGAAGTTAGAGTCGTGAAACACTAATAAATATTTTTGTAGAAACTACACAGGTCCTAGCAAATAGCTTCTCTATCGGGGGCATGTCCGGGGCCTGTCACATGAACAACACCATGAGAGCGCCCGGGATGAAAGGGTAGGGGGAAAAAAGTTTTGTAGTGGGAGGGGGGACCATCTTGGTTGCTGAAAAGTATTTGGTTTAGTCACTCACAGGGTTGTAATGAATGAGCAATATCTGATAAACAACAACTGGCTACAACTTGCCCATTTTTATTTTATTTCAAATGCTTTTTTTTAAATACAATTTATGATATAACGGATGGGATTTTTGAGAAAATACGGTTTCTTTCAATGTCGCCCAGTGATTTGATTTTCATATTACTAGGCGACATTTTTCTTTCACTGGGCGACATTAGTGTCGCCCAGTCACTATGTTAAAAGATTCTCTGACCTGGGGGCGATCGCCCCCAAGTGGGCGATTTGTGTTATCAAGGGGGCAAAAAATACTTAAGGGGCGATGAGTATTCAAAGGGGGAAAATTAAAATAATGTTGTACCTTTGTAGAGTAAAACCATTCTCCAACCATCACCAAACCAGCCAATTTTTACATTCAACTCTTAAATTTTCTAGAAACCAGTAAAAATATCTTAGTTTAATAAAAGTGACCGGATAAAGCTTTTTTGTGGTTGCTTTTATAAACGGTAGTAAGTGTTATAAAACTGTTTTATAGTTACACTTTAACTCGTATTATGATTAGACATAACATGAAAATTAAAAGGGGGCGATGGATGTTGATCAACCTAAAATATGAGGCGATGGTCCAGAAAAGGTTGGGAACCACTGCCTTAGGGCATTGTCCGCAGCAATTTTTCCTTCAGTTTAGGTGCTGGTCACTTGAATGTGGTTCTTACTTACGACTGCTGCCGTGTAGCCCTAGAGCGAAGATAATGCAAACTAACAAACCTTCAGTTTAGCCGGTTAAAATGTTTATTCAAACTGGTTCTTCAGTTTTAGCCGGTTCAGCTAAAGAAATGTTTTTGTCCATTTAAAATAAGCCAAAAACCGGTTTAACTGTTTCCGGTTTTCCATCCCTTTGCACATTTGTGTTTACTTTTTGCACATTCGTGGTTTTGTCGTTTTACCGACGATATCTATTGCATTAACAGTTGCTCTGTTCGTTACTTATTAACTGTGTGTAATTTAAACATTGGATTATACTATTTAAAGGTTATATGTCAATAAACAGCAGCTCTACATTAATCCAACCAGAGCTGATTCCGCTGGCCAATTCTCTACCCAAGAATATTCCCAGGTTGTGGGGGTGGTGCGCGGTATGTTGTGAGATTGTAGCCCAACTGCGCACGACCCTTTACCCCCTTCCCCCGTTTAGATCGATCGAGGCACGTGGCGGGCCTGCTTGACGGGAATCAATCAATTCCTCTAGCGCTGTCTTATCCTCCCACGCGCCTCTTGGGCCTTAACTTCTTCTTGGCCGACATTCTTGGGATGGAGTTGGAATTTGAATTTTAGGGCTGAAATTGAGTGGGGGTTTTGAATTGAGGTTGGACTCTAATGTTATGGTAATGAGATAAACTTCTTTTTACGGTTTATTGAATAGTTGTTTCTGTATTTCATTGAGTTAATTTTTTTTAATTAAAATTTAGTTTGAATTTACGATGCAGACGTTAACAGCAAAGTATGGAATCGCCGTTTTACGGAATTGCTTTTTAGACTTTCGACCATAACACAAGGTGTGAAATAACGTTTTGTACCCCATGTCTTATAGATAGGCTTCGAAATTGCGATAATCCCGCAATCGGTAAATAAATGCGTGGGACTAAAATAACTAAATATATCGAAAAGGGAAATAAGTGGAGTTCGAAAATGTGTTTGGCTGCTAACAATGTATGTTGGTTGGCTCGTTGCACGGTCCTGGTTGTTAACATATCGAAAATGATCGTTTTGTTGAGTCTGTGGAATTCAAATATCTATTTCGAATCTATTCTAAATTAGATCATGCATTAAAAGACGATTCAGGCATTAATGACTGATTTTCAGTTTTTAAATATATTACGTCCCGCGAAGCATATTTCAAGGGTCTAGTATATAATCAAGCTATAGGGCTCGGTCCGTTCATTGGTAACTTCTAAAAAGTGTAAATTCAATTGTAGCCGAAGTAGAAAATGAACGGGCCGGACACAATATCTCAGTTATACTTTGGAGGATGAGTTTTGCAACTACCCTTCATAGACATCAGAAAGTCATTTTTCTGTGATGGTATTATATCCGTTCACCAACCGCAGTGTGTAAACCTGTTCAGAAAATCTGTTTTTTCCTTGGGATCACAATAATCAGCAGTCACGCGAGACAACGACACGAACGTGCAAATCCGTTCTTCAGAACACGAGTAAGCGGAACAAAATGGCGGTTCTGAGAGAAGTTCCTAAGCGATTTTCTTTGAGTATTTGCCAAAATATTTACTTTTACAGTCTGTGTGGTATTCTTAAATTATTTGCATAAGTGTCTAGTGATTGTACTGTTTGTACGATTTCATTTATCGATACTGCTGTACTGAGTACAGATTTGGTATCTATTTGAGTTTGATAAACAAGTTGATGTGAGTTTTATGATATTTGAACTGGCCGAATTGTTCAATCATTGATAATATCTTCAATCCCCGCATTTCGATTTTCATTTGGCGTTGGGTGAAACAAATTCTTTATTCAAAAGTTATTGTTGGTTTACTTCTCTTTTTGTTTCACAGAATATGATATTTTGATGTTCTTGTCTTCTGTAACTTCAATTAATTCTGATTTTATTATTTTACCTACATTGGCTTTCGAATTTTTATTTGCAAGAAGCTAATATAAAATAATAAGGTAATGAAAGTATTGCGATGGTGTCGAAAATCCGAAACAGAAATTATGTTTCTACACGTGGTGGCACAAAAGGGGTTTTTGAACGTAGATCTGTCTATAGAACTTATTAGGCATTAAAGTTATTGTAATTACCTTATAGGGTATATAATAGCCTTTAAATGTATTTATTTATTAAGTGGTAATTAAAAGTCGTGTTGGGCTACACACCTCTAGTTTCACTATATGTATACATATTTAAATTGAGCCGCACCAATTATTTTTTAAATTAAAAAGAAGCAAACTTAACTGCTGTTTTTAAATTAACAAATGATTGTTTGCATTCTAAAAAGTATTTTCCTTAATCTGCTTCGGAGAAATTTAATTAACAGCGAGACAACCCACGAACATCTGTCGATTTACGGAAAAGATAGCTTTTGCGTGATCAAAACAGCGTTTATATGAAGGACAAACAAACTTCCTGGTTCAAATGAGTGATAAAATTATTTTTTTTTTCAATAATTACTTGGAAATTAAATGCTTAATCTTCCTGTTTTGTTGTTCAATTATATAAATAATTATTATAATAATAAAAATATATAATTCAATTATATTTTTTTATTAAAAGTCCTTGGGAACAGGCAATTTGTTGAAAATACTTGGGATGTGTAGTATTAAAAGGCGAACCCATTCAAAGAGTTAATTTTACTACAGTAGGGGAGATGGGCATACCTATGCCACCGTGTACCTTTGTTCACGGCCCAGCATAATTAAGTGTTGTTGCTGATTTGGGTAGATGCTAACTTCTCAATTGCCTTTATTTAAATTACTTATAAGTCTTGAATGAAAAGTTGGTGGCAAGCCAAATGTGAAAAAAATGCTTATGGTTGGCAAATATAAAATTTTCCATCACGTTTTGTGTCAATTCTTTTTCTTGTATGAAATATAAATCTAGTTCTAACTCCCCTTTTTTTAAGTATTGACATATGACATACTATTTATCTTTATTTTGCCTTGATATTCTAAACATACAAATGGATTTATAATTTCACAGCGTAGACCTATGTTCTAACATTTCTGCATTTCAAAAGGGATTTCGAATATGTTAATTTCGCAATTATATTTAAACCACCTCCCGTATTTATTTTGTCTCTCTCACACCGTCGAGACTCTGAAATTTAGAGCACTCTTGATATTCTTTCAAAATTGAACAATGGCGCATTTGCATGTTTCCACAATACAATTAATTTTAATACTCTTCTCAAAACAACCATCCCTAATGTATACGGGCCAAGTCAACGCACAACTGTGCCGATCTGGCATGTATCTGAATTGTTAATTTGAATTTCAAAAGCAAAGGGGTACCTGACGCAATGCCTAGAAAGGAATTCTTGGAAAACCGGGCTTTTCTATTGGAAGGTGTTATGTACTTTTCTTTTTATTCCCCCATCCATTGATCTGCCGTGTGTGCGAGGGAAACCCAAAAGCCTTGTTATTTTTTACCTGTTAAAATCGAGTTCTTTCACATGTGTTTTGGATTTTTCTATTATGAATCGATAAAATTGCTAATTTCATTAATATGAATTTTTTTTATTAAAAGTTAAACACTGATTACAAAATAATTATATTTTAAATGTGCTACACTGTAACAAATACTGTCGACTGTTTGAATGTATAATAATAGGGCGACTTTGGTAAATAATATTACAAAGTTCATGAAATCAGTATAGGACATGCGGAAAAGAAAAATAAACACTTAAAAATATTAATGCTTGTGTTATGCTTGTAACTATAAAGTTCATAAGTATTAACAAAGTTACATGAAATATCAGTCCATCCTTCATTAGAAGTATACGAATTTTACCACAAATTGGCGCTCTATACTCTATTTATAACCATAGCCAATAATAATATACCAGTAGTTCGTAAAATCCGGATCTTATTCTGAAGATTACTCTCACAAATGAATAGTTTCAAAGGTATGTGTGTGAGGAACACATTTCTAGTTGACAATATAGGATTTCACAAATTGAAGATTTTTTAAAAATAAACGAGCATAATAAAATAAATTAAAAGCAACAACATACACAATCAGCTAGCTTTCCACAAACAACCTTTACTACCCCCATCGCAATCTGAATAATAAACCAACAACAAAAAAAACGCTCCCAAGGGAATAAAAATACGAAAAATAGGCTGGGCCGAATAAAGTTGCGCAGGTCTAAAGGCGGAGCTTTCACTTCGGCCCCGCGCTGTCATTGGCCAGGCTGCCGAGATAAACAGAGGCCTGAGCGAGGTTCAATGATCAGCGCATGATTTGTAGAGGTGACCTTTACGCCGTGCCTGGAGAGACTACCCGATGGGAGAGTTCTTTTATTTTTGTGCTGCTGGTGGGGAGGGAATGCGCGATCGGTTGGTCACGCAATGCTGCGAGTCCAAAGAAAAGGTTTTTTTTTGTTGCGGTGCTCTTTTCTTCTGTTGTATGTATCCGGATTGGGTTGTTTCTTCGGAGGGAAAAGGGGGAATTGCACTGTTGTTGAAGTGTCCTTCAAGATATTAATAAGAAAATGATGGGCTTGAAATAGTTGTTTAATAAACTTTAGTTAAGTTTTTCAGAATAGTTGTAAAAAAACTCATTTACAATTAAAATTTTTTTTTTAGGTTTGCGAAATTGCCGTTTATTTTATAGAATTCACATTAAGTTTCAATAAAAATGGGTTCTTTGTGATTGAATGGGTTGTAAATTAATGCTAGATTAAATACTTTCAGAACTAATTTCCTTTACACTAAGACCAAATTCGGAATTCGAAGTAAACAAATACGTTTTTCATTTTTACTATTACTTACTCTTAAATAGCATTGCAGGATTTGGATAGAAAATGAATTCTTTTGGTCAACTTAACGTGAAATTTAAATGTTTTAAAATTAAAGTATACTTTGATTTTACAGACCGAATATCGCTGAGGAAACCTAGCAACATTGTTTTGCAGACTTCATTGACACTGAGGGAAAAGTTAATTCACGTGTTGCTTAGTCATCAATATAGTAATGTTGTTAGAATTTCTCGTATTAGGGGACGTACATAAATTACGTCACGCATAATTTTGACTTTTTTGACCACTCCCTTCCCCCTATGTCACGCTGCGTCACGTTTGATCGAACCCCTCCCCCTAAAATTACGTCACGTTGTTGCACGCCCCCCTTAAAGAAAAAGTTAATTTTAATATTTCCCTTTGTTTCTGAAATTTGAAAAAAATGCATATTTTTATATTAAAAAAATAATTTGCAAAGAAAAAAATTTAAAATTTACCTTGGTTAAATAATTTATTCACAGGAATAGACTGACATTGTATTTACATTTCCGTTGTCCAAGGTCTAACTAACTATTCGCTAATGGCTTCTAAAAAAGGGGGTCTGAGAGTAATCGAAACTGTCTATTTCTGGGTCTTTTGGTGTTCGTCAGGTAGCTGCCAGTCCTCTAAATTAGTCGATAGTGTCGCACTTTTGCGTGGTACCGTTACGAAAAGATCTGTAAAATATAGGAGACTAATAATGCCGACGTTGTTGCATATAATAATCTCTTCATCCTCTTTCTGAAATAAAATGTTTCTTATAGCAAAAATATTTCAATTTTTTTTATCAAAAACAATTTTATGCAAAACAGATTTTCCTTGCAAAATTGGAAATTTTCGAATCGTTTCGTCACTCCCCCCTCCATGTTACGATGGCGCATACCCCTCCCTTCCCCTTCTGAGCGTGACGTAATTTATTTATGTACGTCCCCTTATTAGTACAAGTTCCTAAATGCGAAAAATAACATCGGTTGCATTAAGGTTTTCCTAAAGATAGAGAAACTATGGATGTATACTCCTACGGTCAACCACATTGTGTAAAAAATTTCAAAGTTATCTTTAAAATGTACACATTATAATAAAGTAACAAAATAACATTTGTATGTTTCACTTCAGAATTTTATAACTAGTTTGTTTGCTATTATGTTTAAAACGCAACCCTCTTGTGCTTTGTTGCTCGATAATGGAATAACTAAAATGTAGAAAATAAAAATAATTCTATTTTCAATTGTTTGTCAGTATCCTTTACTTATAATTTCGTATTGTAAAACTAACAACACAGTACTGAACGGTATGGTCGTAGAGTACAAACTTGTTCTCGTATGTACAAATTGGCTCTCTAAAATTTTCAATGGGCTTGTTTCAACACTTTGTCAAAGAAAACAAAACAACTAATGAAATCGCAGTATGGAGAGCGTGATATCATAAGAAATATTCCCATTTAGAGCCAGATTGAAAAATGTTTGAAATCAGGCGCTCCAACCACATAGAGAAATGTACTTATGTTGTATAATTGCTTCGGTGTATGTTTAAATTAAAATGAAGGAAATGTTAGTTTAATCGAGCAAGTAGTCTGATAAGTTCTTTGGTGGCCCTTCTCTCTCCATAAACTTAAACATATATTCGAAACAATTTGAAGAAGTTTTGTTTTTGAGGAGTGCGCTCGGTGCTTTCTAGTTCACAATTTTATATTAAATGTTTCCTATGCATGTTGTCGAGAAATAAACTTCTTTTTGGAGAACTGAGTTTTTCTTTTTGAGTCGGCAATCATACTACTATACAGTCCACTGGAACCCATTTTTTTTAAAAGATATACTTTTTAAAAAATACTTTTTCAAAATAAGAATTGGATAATATATAACAAGTTGGTGACTAAAAGAAATAGAGAAGTACACGGCAGGGGAAAGTTCCGACTTATTACGCAGGAAGGCTAATCAAAATCCAAGCTCGCGGCACCGTATCAGGTTATTCCAGTTGTAAAAACAGTTCAAGGTGCAACTTGCTAATCACCAAACTGGATTACTTTTTTTGTATTTGAGATTGAACAGTTGCTGAATTACACGAACTCGTATTTCCACAAGTTGTCATATCATTCTTCATCAGCTTGAATATTTACTCTTGTTATTGTATTTTTACATGATCTGATATTACCATATTGGGAGTTTTTCCAGTTAGGTTTGAAGTGTCATTATACCTAAGCACATTTTTTATGGTGTGTCACTTTAATAAAAGGTCAAATTTTCCTTTGTATTGTCTGCCTGAAAAATATGCTTAGTCAGGAATAAGATTTTAAATGTAAGGATGGCAATGCCAATCAATGTCTTATCGTCCAATCTAATCATGAGTTAGAAGTTAGATAACTACTTTTATCATTGAAATTTAAAACGCACTTTCATAATTATCATTACTTATAAATCAGTAAACCATTGATCTATATTCTAGAGGTTGAAAAATTATACATTATATTTAATCCTTTTTAATGCCAATTTAAATATTAAGAGATTAATAAGGATAATTCGTAACGATACTTTAGCATTTTAGTTAGAAAATAAATATTCTATGCATGTGAAGATTTAGTAATATAAATGCTTTACAGCAAAATATGATTCAGCATATATGGGCTTTATCTAAAAGATATAAAGAATTTTGTGTAATACTTGCGTACTTCGTCGTGTCAGAAAATAAGATAATCTTAAAAGATAATCTTGACATGAGTGTATATCCTACCCTATGTCTGGGTGCAAATCATGTTCAAAAATACAATGTCTCTGGTAATTACTCCTTAGTAATAAGCAATTTAAGAACCCTGCATAAATGAGAATATGAAATTCGGTATTCCATCCATGATAACATTTTGACGAATGACTAATGTCCTCGGGTCTTCTCACGTGGATGATGATCAACCTGTATCATCAGGCCATACCATACCAAAGCAAAAGCGCGGGAACTTAGCCTATGGCAAAACTTAATAGACAGAAGGAAACACTCCTCCTTGTCCTTGAGCAAGCCCATTTTTTATAAACGCAATATTTCTACTTTAATATAACTAAAGAACAGTGTTTTATGTTGCCATGTTTTGTTGGTATATATGCATTCAGCATGAATATGTATTTTAAATCTGGGTTGTTTTAAAATGTCGAAGATTTTGTTTTTCCAAGGCTTTGAAGAGTTCAATTAATGGAATTTAAATGAGCTATCTATGTAATGTGGAAGCCCATTGATACAAATTACAAAATACTTTTTTTTATCGTTACTCAACTTCTCATATTTCCAATAAGTTATCCATGTTTCATGTACTGTACATGTTTTATTTGAACAGAAGTTACGAATATAATAATTCATTTTTCAGTGACTTTTAAAACAAGTACTAAAGAAATAAAAGTTTCAAAGCAAAAATTTGATAAATTTTTGGATGCGATTAAGTTGAATCGTTTGACAATATCTGTAATTTAAATTAAAAATAATTTGTTTAAAACTACATCCATTTTAGTAACTTACGAATTTTGGAAGTAATTAGACCTGTTTTTAACAGGTGGAGATTAACATTATATTCTGGTTTTTAAATATTACCTATTTGCATCCGTACGAGGCTACCTTATTAAAGACTGGCATTTCACGTTTTTTTAATGTGTGACAAATTCTATATGTGCTCTTTAATCTGTAATGCAGTGTCCTTGAATCCCTTGCATTTTAATACTTGAACACTTCCTGAAATGCACACGTTGCATGTTGGAAATATTTTAACGACAGAATTCGTTCTAAATATAATCGTTAATATTTTATTTGATGTATAATAGCATATTTGTCCTTGTTAATTTCTTGTTTGTTTTCATGAATGACAAAAAGCTTGCAACTTATAATTGATAACCATATGGTTAGAATGAATATTTTTTATTTAATATTTGGATATTGTATTTTGCTCTGCTAACAAAGAGTCGAAATGTAAATACTAGAAATTTTTAGGTGCTTCAAAGAAACATTTGCTATTTGTTTTGTATCTTAAAGAAGTCTTCGGTTTACAGTTACTAGTTATAACACTAGTTGCAAACCTCGATATTGCTATCTTGACTTGCAACTTGAACTAAAATATTAATTGGGAAAAATGAATTTTCCAGTGAACCGTGATTACACATACAAATCATTGTATATTTTTTTACATACCAAGTATTTTTAATTGACTGAGTACTCTATTGTATAAGAGTTGTCAAAATATTTGTACTTTTAACATCATTTTTTGGGGGATTTGGAATTTCAAGTTGAAATGGAGTGCCTTGTTTTCTTGTTACGTTCTAGAAAACGTTAAAAAAATTATTTCTGGAATTCTTTCTTCAATAACCTTTGAAACTCATCAGCCTTCTCTTCTTTTATATTTGCAGGTATGGTAAAGTCCAGAGTGTGAAAATCCTCCCAAAGAAACAGCAAGAAGAGGATAACAGCGCTTGTGCAACCGTCGCGTTCATCGACATCAAGTCTGCGTCCAAGGCCCACAATGCGGACAACAAGATCGACGATAGAACTCTAAAGACTGATTACTACGAACCGCCAGCCTCTAGTACAGCCTCCTCTGCCATCTATATACACGAAAGAGATGACACTCTAGTACGGCCGGCACCTGCACCCTATGCGGCCGGTCGTACGCCACGCTATGGGTAAGTGCGCCACTCTGGAGTGAGAATAATTGCTTGTAGTGTTGAGGTACTTACCGTAGAAGAATCATTTGATGGAATTTCTGTATTGTAGGGCTTTAATGAATGATATTATTTTGGCTGTTTTAGTGTTGCCGATTGGTGACACAAACATCATCAGTTTCGCAAAGAACTCCGTGACAGTTCGACTTTTTTTATTTGCTTATGAGTTTTTGCAATTACAGTATCGAAGAGCTAAAAAAAATAGATCAGACAAAAAAAATTATTGTCCTGATGCATTACTAGCCTTACGATTACAACGCAAGCTTACCTTGCTTCCCTTACCTTCTGTGGTTTTCCAGGAAACGGAATTAGGGTCTCTCTTTTCGTTTCCCCTCTCCACCCTACTTGGGTTTGGAGAGCAGTTTCGATTAGCCTCACAGCATAGCCACATACTAGGTAGGTTTAAAACAACGACGCTCACGTCGTTTCCTGGAAAACCACATGAGGTGGGGGGGGGGGGGAAGCCAAGCTTTCATTGTAATCGTAAAGACTATAGCCAATTTAAAGTACCTTCTTGCCTAATAAAACATTAATTATAAAAACAAAGTTAAAAATTCATCCCATACTCTCGAGAAATTCATTGATAGCATTAGTCTTTTAATTTTAAAGAGAGCACAGTAGGCAATGTTCATGGAAAGAAGCACTTGTAAATGAAGTCATAAAAAAAATTGTATCTATGCACTCTATTAGGACTTTTAGCTACTGGTTTTCACCACATAAATAGTGCAACTTATTCATAATTCATGATTTTACATTTTTGCGGCATGGTCCCAGGCCCTTATCATGAAAAAATTTAGAATTTAAATCGTATAATAGTTAATTACAAAATATGCTTCGTATGTACGTAGCCTAAAAACTAAACTATTTAACAAATCTTAAAGTGATTTATTAGTTAGGTAAGCAAAAAGAAAATCACAAAAGAAAAGTAAGCGTATTTCAGGACACTTTCTTCTTTTTTACAGATAACTTTCAATCAAATGACTTTTCTATGGTATAACTGTATAATATTTAATTAGAATAAATTTGAAAATTTTTCTCTTTATCTATGGTTAACAGATTTAAAGAGAGAAGATTTTTAATTCCTAAATTTTATTTAAGTATAAATAGCTTTATAAATCTCTGAATCACAAGTCCAAAGCACAATTTTTTAGAGGCTCAATAACGTCTTTTGTCAAGGTATTCCATATTTTGAGGTTGGGTTGATAATTTCAAGGCATATACCCCATTACAATTTATTTAGTTAGATGTTTTGAAGTTTATTTTATATTTTTTTACATCCATCTCAAAGTTAGACAAAAAAAAAGTCATTCTTTAAAAGGTTTTTCATAATTTTATGCTTATGTTTGTTTTGTTTGTTGGATTTACACATTACAGTCAAACCTTGATGACTTGAACTTGAAATGCTTTTTCCTGAAGTCTATATATTAAAAATATGTTTTTATCTTTAAATATCCCTCAAGTGGTTGTAAAATTTTGTATCGATCAAGAGTCATTGAATACCGCATTAAATTTCCGCATTAAATAAAAAAAATCTTATTCTTCCAATTTCGAGACTTTGAGATCTGGCTGTAATGTGAGTTATCTTTAGTTGATTACTTTTATGTTCTGTTCTGTTTATTTTGTTAATTTAACTTTTTAGAAAATAAGCTATTTTAGGATTACACCCTTTATGTTCCTTTTGTATTATGTGGATTGGTTATTTCAAACAAGCCCCATAGTGGCGAACGTGTGTGAGAAGACAAGCTTTATTGTGCTCAATGAATGCACTGTTTCGTGTTACCGCAGTGAGTGTACGTGTAAAAATACCTTGGATATGTGTGATCACGCCCATGGGATTATACCGCTGGATATTTTGGATTACCCAACCCCCTGGATTACCAAGTGATTTAAAATGTATTTGCGTGTGTCCTCGACAACATAGTGGATTACTTCTCTTATTTTTTTGGATTTACTACCACTTCACATGGATATATACCGCTGGATAACCAACCCCGATGGATACCCTCACAGGTAACGCAATGGATTTACTTCTGTTTGTTTAGCAAGAAGAGGATCTTTGAAGTAAGTGAAAACTGGTGATTTTCTTTTCTTCCCAAACGCAGGTTTAGTTGACTTGTAATAATTGCTGGAAACTCACCAGGGCCAATGGTTGGCAAGAATGTAACTTACTTAGGTCTTGAATGATTAATATTAGGCGTATGTTATTTTTCAGCTTTTATTTCAGACGTGTACCTAAAGATTTTTAATTAATATCTTTGGGAGAAATCAAGTTATCGCATAGAAGTCATCAAAGAATATAAAGACAAACAGTTAGCTTTTTCATTTTCCAGTTTGAACATGAAAATGATAAATCAGTGCAAGAAGTACAAATAATGTACATTTTTTCATGTTTATTGATAGCTTAACTTGTTTTAAAGTTGCATTCTAAATCTTTTGAATTACAAAAGTATTGTTTTTATACATTAGCATAAACTTCACGGTTTTGCGCTTTGTTAAATAAAGAGCTAAAGGATATTTTCCGGGAATATCCCAGAGGATTTTACTACGCCAATTGGATTTGAATCCAATGTTTACCGTAGGCGGATTACATTTTAGAAACAAGTTCCTTGTTCGCTTTTTGAAAAATAAACCAAAGACGTTCTTCTTTAAACCATTTCAAAACGCCCTTCACTCCGATTTATTATGACAACTGAATATACAATTATTCAAGCCTATATCGTACAATTGCACTCTGTCCGGGTTGCGATTCTCGTGTACCTTCTCATAAAAATCTTTATTTTTTATTGAAAGTGGACAACAAAAGGAGAATAAATAATATAATATAAAAGAGGCGTCGCATCGGAAGTAGGCCACCTCTAGTTGGCCAGGCCTTTTCTCAAGCTTTTGTGAAACGATGGGGGCAACGAACTTTGGAAACGTGAAGCGTCCACACGAGACTTAGAAGTTTGAGGCTTGTGTTGTTTTTAAGAAAGTTGTTGTTCTTTTTTTATCGTTAGTGTTTAAATTTTTTATTTTCAAAGTGATCCCTTTTATTTTCAAACTGAGGGCCTAGACCCTACACCTTAAATTTTTATTCATAAAGTAGACCAACTTATGCAATCCACTAAAATTTGTAAATATTTTACATTAGCATGAACATTGAGATTGCAAATAACCCCCTTGTCGAATGTTACTTTATCTCCCCCCTCCTTATATGTAAAAAAAAGAGTTAATGTGTGTTACAAAATATTTTTTATAATTCTGTTTCATACTTTTTACACAAAATTACTTTGTTTACAAAATTGAAATATTATAAAGCCCAAGTCATTGAAAAAATATGCAGAAATATGCCTGCATATATTTTTTTTTCTGTCTTTCAAATTTAAACTGTTAAAAACCAACATCATGTTATTTCTTGAATATCCGTGCAAGTGGAGTAATTTCAGGCGTTGTGGCGCAATGGTAAAGGGTTCTCCATTCCTACCCCTTAGTTTGTTCTTTCGAAACGTGTTTGGTTTTGTTTTGGGTTCAATAAAGCTTTACGCTTGATGCATTAAACGCCATTGCAAAACCCTTGTTTTTTTCAGGAGGAACGTTGCCCTACGCTAAGTGCTCGAGTATTGAGACTTGTTTGTATCATAAAAGTAGTTGTCTACCGTAATGTGGGTGTTTATAAATAAATCCGGTTCCACGTGCCCAGGAATAATAATCAAAGTATTTGCATGTGAATAGTTTAATTCGAATGTAGGCTGTTACTTTTTCGTCATCGACGCAAAAACAATTAAACATGTTTTGTTGCCTTGTCTGTCTTATATACCCAACGTCTTGAAGTCCGAAGATTTTCTCAACAAAATAAATTTGAATAGGTGCTATGCGGACGAGAGTCGAAGAAATTAAATATCACTTGGACTATGAAATGTATTTTGAAGAATCTTTAGTTACCTTTTAGGTTAAGTTCTGTTTCGAATAGTGTTAAATTCTTAGTACACCATTCCTAAAATTTTCGTGATCACTAATCTGATTCAAACACTTTTTAGGTAAAAAATAATAACCATCGATAAAGCACAGTTACTCACCTCTGCCTGTATCTATATATTTTAACAGTCCAAGCTCTAGTTTTATTTTATTGTAGATTATTGAATACCCTACAATTTTTTCATCTGAGGTTGTAAACATATCCTTTAACTGTCTCTGTAAGCCGTATTAAAATGTATTAACTATTAACGGAAGGGAAAAAGGAAGTGTTGTGCGTGTAGGAAAAATATATAAAAAAAGCGAAAAAGAATCCTTTGTTACCTAAAATTTAGGTAATATTACTGAGAGGATGTTTGTTGTGTTACTCCTTCTCAGTCCTTCCTTTTCCGCTGTAGAATGCATTTGCCTATCCCACTTTAGAATTTACCAGTTGCTGTGGAATCCAAAATAAAACGTGCTATTAGTTATTAAAGTTTTGCGACATCATTTTTATCGATAAATGCTTAGAAATTCGGTTTTTAACTAACCTGAACTGATAGAAATCACAGTTATTAGTAGTTGCAGATTAGCCTAAAATGTATACAAGCTGTGACGTTGACCTCTTGTATATTTTTGGGATTTTTTTTCTGAAAAAGAAATATTAACAGATGGCTGCGGTTGATATAATATATAAATGAACTTCAAAGAAGCAAAATGCATAAGAACGGTTCGTCATAAATATATTTAATGTGTAATTGAAAAACTCTTAAATGAGATTGTTTCACTTGATTCTGTAGTTCAATCGACATTTAAGCTTGAATTGCTTTATAGAGCGATGTTGCCGTTTGTGTGTAAATATCTTTTTGTGCTTGGTAGATGATAAAGCGGCTGGACATGTTTAATCCTATTTAAAACGTCGAAAATATATATGGGTCGTTTATCGCATATATTTAACGCGTAGCTATATTTTCTATTGATTGCAACAAACGTGGTTTTGGCTTATATTCATAGCCTAGAAAAGATAATTGGAATTAAAATGTAATTAAATTTTCGATGAGTCCTGCGAAATTTTTTACTTTTAGTAGCCGCCGATTAAATGAATCGCATCTGTCCCAAGGAACAAATTGATAGTCACTATAGAGCCACTAAGTATCACATTTTTTACCTTTTTTTCGATGATAGAATATTTAAAGAATGTCAAAGAAAGTGTAGCTTTTTTTTCTTTTACCGAAATGCCTGTTTAAACCACACCGAATTTTTTAAGCACTTTCAGGGCCCGAGCAAGACTACAATAATAGAAGCCTCCCCATCAGGCTAATACATGTTCAACTAATTGGCCAACAAATATGTAATGGCAACCAACTTTTATCAAATTAAAGTTTAATTTTTTTACATACAATTTTTGTTGTCAAAACAAATTGTTAGCCATTTCCTATGTTATTTTTGATCTATTGTGGAAAAGCAATAGGTGATATCCCGGTTGTTTTAATAAAAAAAAAGGTTGATTTGGGGGACTCCGTCAAATTTTAAAAGGAAGACCGGGCTTCCAATGTCTATTCCTGAACACTGTGACTTGTCTATTTGTTTACTTCGAAACAACGCAACACCCCATTACATTTTCGCTTCATTACCTTCAGGGATGCTCTGCTGCCATCGAAGAAAAACTGGTCTTCACTGCTCAGACTTCAACAAAGAATCCACCTTTGGAAGGTGATGCATCCAAAGGGGCATAACCCTCCCCAAAAGAATAAAAATCAAGACGATACACAAGGTCACCTCTAGCAAGCGTTAGGGGAAAATGACAATAGGGGAGGGGGTTGGGTCCTCCGGTAAAAAGGTGTTTAGACAGGTAGAACGATGTGAGAGCGAAGCTATTTTTTACCAACTTTATTTTCGTCCGTGGTAAATACCCAGCGAACCGAGACGCTGTATTTTTGAGGGTATATATTTTTAAATTTTTTTTATATTTCGAGATGAAGTTTAAAGAAGTTCTTGTCTGGTTGAATTTAAATTAGATGTCATGTCGTGTTTGTTGGCATCGTCGAGAGAAACTGATGCGACTATGTTGCGTAAAAGAAAAAGGGAACTGTTGTTGTGTAAGCTTTCTGTGATAGGTAACTAAGATTTACTAAAGAATCCCGTTTACATGTTAGTTGGTGAATTTCAAAAATTTCAGTGATAAAAGACTGGGTATTTTTTTAAAAAGAATTTTAAGATTATACCGACTTCGCTTTTCAATTCACCAATCAGAATACCATTATGGCGCAGTTTATCAGCGTGTTTGTTAGTTCTAAAGGTTTCATTCTACTTGCCCTTTTGTTTATTACCGCCTTCTCGCGGATACAAAATTATAATGAAATAAGCTACGAAAAGGAAATGAAGCAGACTACCTTGTTAACAGACCTGTAGTTAGTCGTCATTTTTTGCTTTAGACGAAAATACGTAAAATCTATATTCTTGTTAAAGACTAAAGCGCAACTTGTTGCCTTAAAAAAAGAAGTGAAGAAAATTGTATATGATTGTAAAAAGCAATGTTTTTTCAAGCGAAATTAAGTTAAATATTGGGTTGTAAGTTGAATTCGAAAGATTTTATTTGAATTATTTTCTTTATTTAAGCAACCAAAAAAAAAAAAGATTTTATGTGAATAATTTTCTATAGAACGTAAGAGATCGTAATACAAGCTACTCGCAGACTTTCTTTATTCGATCCCACCCCAACTACCTGCCCCCTTGGAAACGAATGAACTCGCCCGTTTTCGACTCGCCGCACGCATGCCAATTTATAACATTTATAACTCGCTCGTTTTAGTGATAGCACTGATAGCAATTTGCGGTAATTTTTTTTTTTAAATCTTGGTTTAATTTTCGAAGGGATTATGTTTGAAAAGTACTTTGTTTTAAATATTTTAATATTAGTTAATTATTTAAAATAAGGTTAAATGATTTCGATCCCGCATTTGATTTTAAACACATATTATTGCAAATTGTTAAGAAACTTAAGTGAATCTAATACTAAATGTACTTTATTATCTTATAAGTAAAGAGCCATCTAATTATCTAAGTTTGTCTTATTTCCATGTAAAAAAATACATGTTTATAGCATTGTAGATATATTTATTTCTGTTTAACTAATGCCGATTTCTTTGATCGTGTGAACAAAAATCATTTAGTCTTGAAGCTGATTTATAAAAACTTGATACATCGTAGGCCGGAACATAAACTTTCTTTCTTACCAGCCAGCTTCTTAAAGCTATTTTTAAAACGAGTTACACTTAAAAACTAACACCGCAATGCTTTCACCTCTGCTTGCGAAAGACCTCCAACTTGAGTGCTGTTTGACGTCATTCACTTAGCAGAAAAGAAACAAAATGTTGTTTTTTTCTTAAACGTCGTGCATTGTAAATTTGTTGCTGATTATTTTTCGAAGTACTGTTTTACGGAAATTTCCGTTTCCGAAAACTTACCGTTTTTAAGAAACTGCGCTTTTGATTATTTGTTACATGCTATTTGAGAAAAAATGTATGAAAATGAGTTGATCTCCTGGTCTTTATTAAAAGTCAAATCTAATGGTGTAAAACTGCGGATGGCATTTTGTATTTTTGGAAATATGAAAAAACCAAATTCAAAAGTAAATCTATATTGTACAACAATAGAGTCCAAAAAATAGTAAAATTGAAAGATCGAGTTATATTGTGTAAGTTTCCAACTCTTTATTCAGATGTAGGCAACTTAAAAAAGTTAAAACCGAACATTTTTATTCAATTCAATTAAAACAAACTCGTCAAAACTATTGGTCCAAATTTAATAAACGTTTAAATTAACCGAACCATATCTTGAAGATTCCAAAGCTTTACACATTAAATATTTTTTTATCCGCGCCATTTAAACCTTTATTTTCCTACATAACTCAAATTTCTGCGGCGACGCCTTTCCCAGTCGTGGGCGGAACAAGAAGAAATCCCAAATATCGATTTCTCGTCTCTTTTGTGGAACATCCTCGCTGCTATTTATAAAAATAGTTTGAAATGGCGTCCCTTGCAATTGCCTCGTCTCCATCGTTTCCCGTTGCTGCTGCACTGAAATCGATTTTACATTCTGTTTCTGCTGGCGAGGGGCTTTATTGATGGATGGGACAACGTCGGAACTGCGTCCGCATTTAGGATGGAATTTTAAACGAATCTTCGGTTACTTTGTTTTATACTGCGACTGAAATGGTTTTAATGTAAAAAGGACGGTTTGGTTCGGCTGTTATTCATACAAATTGCTATTTTTATTTTTTCGTGGTCTTTTTATTTCCAATCAAAATATGTTCTGAAAGGATTGAAATCAGGAAAGTGGAAGTAATATATAAATAGCTTAATGTAGAAAGAGGTTAGTCGAAAGAAATATTTCCATATCCGTTTCTTACAGCGTTATTTACAAGTCCATACCAATTGAAGTTGAATGAAATAAGGAAAATTATCTACCCCCCCCCCCCCCACCAGAAATGAATAATAATGAAACATTATCGATTTCTTTTCTGTAATTCTTGAAAGAATTTTTTTTATTTGGAAACTTTAATAAATCTTACGCAGCTGTCAATTTATTGGAATGGTCAACTATGAATTAAACGTGTTTTAGAGGCATTATATAGAATTATGGTTTAGTTCTTTACACATTTTAGTAGCTACATACAAACGAAAGATGGGTCCATCTACAATTTACTTTTCTATCCAGTTATTTTTTTATAAAAAAATTTACTTGATGATATTGTACGTGTTACGGGTAAAATGAATAATTGAGAAGGAATCATAAAGTCCGGATGATTAAAAAAAAATACAAAAAGGGATCTGATTAAGTGATAGTTTATACAGAAAATATTGCATTCTCCGGGCATTATGCGTAATGCCGAAAAGTCGTCTCAAAACGTGAGAATATTTTTAATCATATTTCTCTACACGTAAGAAATAAGAGGATATATTAAAACGAATTTTTAAATAACTAAGGAACTGACTAAAAACGAAACATATAAGGTATGTACTTACAAATAAATACATAAAAGTACATGTTTTAAAAAAATACTTCTAATTCATCATAGTGCCCAGAAAAATAATAGCAGTATTTATAGTGACTGGGCAATGTGATAAATTGCCCGAGTATTTATGATTAATGCCCGGATTGATCAAATTGCTCGTAATATGTTATTTTATTTGGTTGAGCCCCCTGTTGACTTAAATATTTTCGTTTTTTGGAAAATTTGTCTTATAATTATGTGTTTGGCTCAAACCATGATAATTTGAATTTTCAAATACATAACGTTTATTCGGTTTAGTTTTGGTATGACTCACGATTTAGAAATTTACTTCATACAATGGAGAAAAGTTGCGAAGTCAAGAAATTATTTCGAAATTTTCCAAAAGGACGACAAACGTAACGAATCGCATTTTTTGAAGAAATATTCCACCTTCGTAATTTGCATGCTTGAGTGGGATATCCAATTAAAAAAAGAGAATGCTCTCATTATAAATTTAAAGTAATTTTCTAATAAGCATGCTTTACTGCCAAAATTATTTTTCAATATATGTATAATAAATTAGCGTTGTAGTTTTTTAATTGAAAATACAACTTCGATTAAATTATAACAAAAATAATCTTCTATCCTCGACAGTTTTTAACCACAACAAAGAAATTAATGATAACTGAAGTATTCAGAATCACATCACGTGAGGGCTGTTAGAACAAGTTTCCCAATCCGGCTATTCCGGATGATGCAGTTTTTTTCTTCTTAACGTGATATCTCTCGAGGTAACATAACAACTCGTCATTGCTCCCGTCCAATCAGATGGCCAGAAACGTGAAGAACAAAGAAAAAGTTAAAAGAAAGGCCTTATGGCTAATGCCCGCCGGTCATTTCGTGAGAATTTTTACGAATAGCATGCCGCGCGCACAGCCGAATGGTCCGATATTGATTGAGTGACGTCACTGGGCGCCAGAATGATGCCCTCTATTATTAATACGATTCAGGTGGAACCCGAAGACATTCGGCATTTTAGTTTGGTTTTTGTTTAAAACTAATTATTAATCGTATTTGAATATTAGATTTTGAGCGAGATCTGTTTTGTTGTTGGTTAACTCACGAATCTCCCAATGACTTGTTTTTTTAAAGCAATAATTTTGAAGCGTTTAAGATTGCTCTTTTTATTAGTCAATTTACCCTGCAGTCGTTAAAATGCGATATACAACTGATAAAATCTTAATTCAGTTAAAGAAATGCTATTCGTTTAAATTATATCAATTGATTGTTTTAATTTTTTTTGTAGTTTGACCTGACTATTTTTCCGCGGCATTACAATCGATCATTTTAATTTTGAAAGGTTATTCTAAACAATTGTACTGAATTATTAGTAGGTACCCGTGTTTTCAAATGGAATTCGATCTATTATATTTAATAGACAATTGTTTCTGCTTATCAGTTTTATTCGCAAGTAAAAACTTTTCAAAAACGAATTAAATTTATGAGTGAATAGTAGCATATTAAGTGCCTTATTTAATGCGAACAACATACAACTTGTCTTCAAAATCCTGATAACGATGTTCACCATATTATAAATAGTGACGCAGTGTTTTCCGAATGATAAGATTAGGCCCTATCAATATGCATGTTTTCGTCCTTTCTTCTAAGAAATATGTTATATAATTATACAGTCTATCTATATCTAAGTCGGCTTCAAGAATACTAAGTTATTCTTATATTGCATATGTGAGCAAATATAATTTATGATATATTTAATTTACTGAAATTTTCGTACAATCCTAGTTTTACGACATTTATTTGAGTTTTTAAACTAGGAGAACAAAAACGGAACTTCTACATTTTTATTTGAAACGTGCCATTATGAAATTCATATTCAATTTGAATTCAACCTTTTGAGTTTCGTCTATATAATGCCTCTATGTGTAACATTCTAAAACCTTAGGCTTAGTTTTCCTTGACCTTGTAAACTGAGTAATAACATTGAGCAAGTTTTTAATATAAATTTTAAATTTCCTGTTCTTAATTCAATTCAAAAATAAAGATACTAATTTCATTTTCTACATGAAAGTATCTCCGATTTAAAGAGGAAATCATATAGCTAATCGTTTCACTAATTAATTGAACGTATTTACCTTTTTGAAATATGTACATATAATATTATCGTTCTCTCTCTATATTTTTATTTATGAGATGTGTATTATAAAGCAAAAGTATCTTATTTAAGAAATATACTCTGCATTTATTTAAAATAATTTTGATCGTATACTCTATTCTTCATTTGTGATTATATTGACTGAAAATCCAATTACAAACATTCAGTTTCGTTAATTCTTCAGCGATAAAATTGTGAATAGTACCTTTTTGAGGCCCGACGAAACACTAGCTTGACTTACCTTGCGTCTGCTTAAATTAGAGAATATTCTTTCATTTTATTATTTTATGTTCTTAATTATGAGACGGAATAAAACTGGGCAACACATAATTTAATAAAACGAAATATCTTTTAATTTCAACATTTATTTTGCTTAACACTCAACCTGTTTTATTTATAACCTTACCCTCTTGTCGATACCTTCATTTGAATTGTTACATAATTATGGATAATTCCCGGAAGCATTATCCACTACACATAGAACCGTTCTCATTCATTCAACTAACAAAGCAGCGTCAAGGGTCCTCTTCTTCATAATACATACGACGTGTATATCAGTAGAACAAACAGTCGACTGCTCACGTCCATAGTCTGGCTGTCGAATGAAGCAGAAAACTAGCACACCGCAAAATGGCAGCAGCGAGCGAAATCAGTCGTCCATAGCTTTTTTTCCGCCTACGTGGGAAGATATTTATGTATAGAAATCCCGCCCGAAAAGAGCTATTGCAGCAGCAGCACTACCTCTACATGGAAACGTGTTTGCCTCGTTCTCGTCGGAGCGTTTCGGTTTGCATTTATCGATCGGGCCGTCTCGTAAAGAACCCCCTCTACTACCTACCTACCCTCGGGTTCCGAGGAATGGACTCGGTCCTCCAGCCCGGAATAAGCGTTCTTCAGTTTTCTGATGCAATGCAATTGCAATCTCGGTTGCTAGGCAAAGGTTTCTCTATTTGCTGAAGAATTATTTTTGGATATACCGTTTTTTATCTGCTTCTCTTTTATAACTGTGTCGTATTCTCCGTTTCTTTTTCTTGGTTTCGATTTAAGGGATGTAATTTGATTTATTTTACTAGATCTGTTTCAAATGGTCGGACGTTGGTGTAGCAACAAATGGTTATTTAAATGAATGATGTGCCATTGAATCGTATCAGAATTTTTTAAATGGGGTTATAATAATACCATGGGAGATTAAGTTGCGGTTCCTTGTTCGTTGTGCGCAGTTTATTGATTTAGTTTCAAAGAAAAGTACTATTTTACTTTTTATTTCCGTTTTGTTACCTATACAGTTTATTATATTGAGTGGTTAAATTTATGTCTACTCATTTATTCTTAACTTTTTGTAAACGTTAAATGTACATTAGTCCATCTACTTATGTCTTTTGAAATATCGAACCTTGGAATAGTACTATTAGATAGGAGCTTTAAAAACAAGTTCAAGTTATCTTATTAATGATCTCGGCTTTCAAGTATTCATCATACAAAGGTTTTTATTCATTTCAGGGTTATTCATGAAACATATTTACACTTAAATGTTTTGTTTTTTAAAGGTGTCGCACTTAAAATAATTTTATTTTGCAACGACAATATTTTTTTCCCCCTCCTGTTAAGGAACAGACGGTAGATATAATATTTAGGAACAGGCACTAGATAATGAAGAAATTGTTTGGGGTCTTTTGATTTCTGCTTTTACTGATTGCATAATATATTACAGTCGGTAAATTTAGTTTAAAATCTGCCATTTAATAACTTTGTTATATCTAGATTTAACTATGGAGAGCCTGTATAAAATTAGCCTACTTTCCTGTTTTTAGTGCTTTCAATTACTTAATAATTTAAGGTGTTGGCGACATTTTCCAGCGCGCCAAATGTCACCTTAACTGAGCGAAAGCCAAATTTTACCTTCTTCGAACTGCAAATATAGGGAACAATATATAAATTTAATTTTCGATGGAAAATTAATGATAATAGCCAATTTTCTGCTTTAAATATATAGTTTAAATTACTGCTAAATGATGTGTTTATCGATTTTTCTGCGGTAAATATAAAATTTAGTGTGGAAGCTCAGGTGACAGTTAACGTTACAAAACTACTCGTTGTTTTTATTAAAAAAAATAGTATTTAATAGCCCAAAATACAAATGCTCAGACAAGTGTGATACTTCAAAAAATTCAGCACAAAGAAAATAGAAGTCATTGGAAAAAATCAGACAAATTTAAAGTACTTGTATTATTAAGAGGCAGTTTTTTAAAAATCGGACAAAACAGTCAAGTTCGGATAGTTGACATTTTTAATTTTTCTGAAATTTGCAGAATATGTTCTTTATGAAAAACTATTAGACACGTATATTTTTGTTTTCGCAAATTTGTTTTTTTATTAAAGTTTTTTTTTTTTTTTGGGGGGGGGGGTCAAAGTTTTTTGGGGTGTCGTCCGTTTTTTGAAGAAAAACGAACCAACTTACATATGGCAATACTTTTTGTGTCAACAGTGAAAAATTGCAGTAACAATTTTTTCGTGTTCTACTAGTACCATCATAGTACATATTAGGACATAAAAACTTATGGTTGACCTTTGGCACAAAGGTCCAAGGTCATTCAAAGTTATTCGAAAAAATGTTTTTTTAATGAACTTTTGACATTTAAAATTTTCTTGTGCCAACAGTGAAACAAAAGTGTATATGATCCAGTGAATACATACTAAAGAGAAGTACCCAAAAATAGAAAGTAATGTGTGGTGGCACTTTTGGTTGCAGAAATATTTGACCTTGAAATTGACGAAAATCCAAAAATGCACGACTTTTAAGGTCATTTATTCCTTGTGCCAACATTAAAAAAGTATAAAATTAGCTGGAAAATAATTCGCATGTATTGTAGAAACAAAATCAATTCACAGACCTATGGGTATTTGCTCCAATTTTTTTTAACGAGGCTCTCAACTTTGCATAAAACTCAAAATTTCGTACAATTTTGTGTTTTATGCAAAGTTTAGAGCTCCTTAACTCAGGGTTCCCACGCACCGGGAAAACCGGGAATTGTCAGGGAAAATGAAATGGGGGAAAAAAATCAGGGAAAAGTCAGGGAAAATCGAAAAATTTTGCTAATTACTGGAAAAGTCAGGGAATTTCTTTTCACTTGGACGCTTTCCATATTTTGACGAAATAAAGCGAAGACGAATTTCTATTTTTAAGCGGAATTCCGCTTTTTCTAATTTTGCTATTCCGTTTTTCGCTTGTTCTAATCCCTCACACAAAAAAACTTTCACAAAGCAGGGGTCCATCCAGAGCTAATTTGGAGCCGTTTAGCGGCCCCTTCACAAAATTACGATCGCTGAAAACGGCCCTTCACAAAATTAGAACGGCCCCGTCGCATTTTTCACTACATTACGATCGTCGAAATCATCCCCCTCTCCCCCCCCCATACACAAAATTGACGAAACAACGGGTTAAAGAGAATTATTTTACCCAGACTTCTCTATTTTTTAAGTGTGTTGGTTAAAACCTCTAAAATTGGTTAGATGGTAATCTTGATCAATTGAAATCCTAATTTGTTTACGTTATTGACAAATCTATAAACTTAATCACCGTGTTAAAATCGGTTGCCAATTTCTTGCGCCTGATGGAAGGTTATTCGCTACAACTGCGATGCATTTTTTAAACGATTGTTTACTTTTCTTCGCACTCTAATTCGGTGAAACTAAACTCAAATTTCATTAAACAACAAGTTCAAATAACAGATTCTAATAACGAAGATTGAAATTTTAATCAAAATAGGAAGATGAATTAAGATTAGATTACGCTAAGATGTCTTCAAATCTCGGCCAGCCAGTGCAATCTCTCATTAGAAGTCCAATAATGCTTCTAATGCTGATTTACTTATTTTGCGGCCTAGTAATTTTCACGAAATTTATCTAAGTAAGTGAAAGTGTTACACACCTCCGAAATTTTTTTCCCTCCATTATCATTTATCGGTCTATATCAATGAACACTAAACTTACTCTTTTATAAACAGCAAGTTTAAATAAACAATTTTAATAATAAAAATAAAAAATTAATTAAAATTTGAAGATTAATTAAGATTAGATTACTCTAATAGATGTTTTCAAATATCGGTTACCGGCCACTACAATCCAATAATGGATCCAGGTTTCTTTTTTTGCCGCCTAGTAATTCTCACGAAATCCACCGATGAGGTTGCATTGCTTCATAATGATTGACAGTTTTTTTTTGCCTCTGTGTGAGCGGAAGAGCGTCTCGTTACTTTTGTAGCTCCAGTTCAGGCCAATCGGATCGACCAAAATATTTTCTTTTGATCAATTGTTCGTGAGTCGTGTGCTTGTGATCACAAGAACTTGATTTTAAAAGGTGCTTTTTTTATTTACTTTTGAAACATTTTGCCGAAATTCTCAAAAGTGTCCGGGTTATAAAACATTCCGTATTATGGGTGTCCCGAATAGCGGTTCTGTACTGTATTTTCTTTTCATTATAAGATATATCAGGTGCTAGATTTATAGGCCTAACATAAAAATAATGTTTAGAGCTAGGTATTCAAATATCTACTGAATGCAGAGAAGGAATGAAATTTGCATTCTACCATTGCAATCTACGAAAGGCACTGGACATGATTAAGATTCTCCAGAAAAAGAAACTTAAACTAACACATGAGATTGTATCCGAAACTGATAAAATTGACAAGGAGATAGAGGAATTAAAAAAAAAGTTTAATGTTACTTGTTCGTTCATTTATTTTTTGATGTTACTAAGTAATTTTTGTAAATATTTTTATTAATACTTATATCTTTCTATAAGGAGTTTCATTTCAGGTTATTTTTACTGCTTCAAAAATTAGGTATGTCATTAAAATTAGTAAAAAAAAAAAAGTAGGTCTAGTCTATTTTTATTGCTTTTGCGTATGAAACTACAGCAATTTTGTTTGGTACCTGGAATTTTTTTAAAAAATGTACTGGAAAACAGGGAAAAGTCAAGGAATTTGGTTTTAGGTTTTGAGTGGGAACCCTGTAACTGCTTGTACCAAAAGTAACCAGTTATAAAATTAGCTGGAGAATAATCCTTATGTATTGCAGAATTTAACATCAATCCACAGACCTATGGGTATTTGGCTCCAATTTTATTTAATGAGTCTCTGAAAATTTGTTTTTTGGCACTTCTTAAGGAATGGCGATTACTATTATTACTTGTATTTATACTTTTTTTTAATTATTTTTTTTGTTGATGTTTTTGGATAATTATCTCATTTCTCTTTCGTTTGCTATTCTTTTCTAACTGGAGTTCTTCATGATTCATCGGATCAAGGGTTTTAAGTAAGCCTGAATTTCTTGTTGCTCTAGTTCCTGAGTTCCTAATTATTTTTTTCTGATTTATTGTTTTATTCTTAGTGAAGTTATTAGTTCCAGCGGTTAAGTGCTCATTTAGGGATGTCATATTATCAAATGTTGCAGTACACTCTTCTTGTGGACAGAAATGTAGACTGTTACAACGTCTGTCAACTCTCCAAGTTGTTGTAACATGCAATATTGGAGGTTATTTTTCTGTTCCACTAAATTCATCAATTACAACTGCTCCTGAATTAAACCAACAGTTTGTATATTCTATTTTCTTTCCTATTCCAATGCCATAATATTGCCAAAATGTCACTGCATTTTCCGAAAATGACACAGAATGCTCTGTGCTAAGTCCTAAAAAATCAATCTTGCAAAATTGAAATAAAACATTTTCTTTGTTTACTTCACAATGGCAACCTTACTGTTTTTGACGCTTCCCTTGTAAAGTATTCCTTTTTTCACTTTCCCTGTCTGCTTGGTCTTTGCCTTTTTGTAGTTCATTATAATCATGAGATTTTAACTGTATTCCATTTCTCTCTCTCTTTTTCAAGTCAAATATTCACTTTCATCATAAACATTTCCGCTATAACATCCTGCATTGTCTGATTTGGCTCGAAGGATCTTTATATTTGGTTAATCTACTTGAAATTGCTTTATAACATCTTTGGCAACACATAGATACACATCTTTTATCACTACGAAAAATGACTATAAAGTATACAGATTTCATTGAAATATCATCATATATTTTTCTCATTTTATCAAAACATTTATGGAACAATAAACGTTAGTTTTAAAAATATTACAAATTTTACTGCATTATTTTCACATATAATGGGCATGTTTCAGGCCACAAAATTGCACGAAATTTTGAGTTTTTTTTGCAAAGTTTAGAGCCTCATTAAATAAAATTGGAGCGAATACCCATAGGTCTGAGAATTATTTTGATTCTGCAATACATAAAGATTATTTTCCAGCTAATTTTATACCTTTTTAATGTTGGCACAAGGAAAAAATAACCTTGGAAGCCGTGAAATTTTGGATTTTCATCAATTTCAAAGTCAAATATTTCTGTAACCAAAAGTGCCACCACTACAAATCACTTGCTATTTTTGGGTACTTCTCTTTAGTATGTATTCACTGGATCATATACACTTTTGGTTCACTGTTGGCACAAAAAACATTTTAATGTCAAAAGGTCATAAACATTTTTTTGAATAACTTTGAATGACCTTGGATCTTTGTGCCAAAGGTCAACCATAAGTTTTTATGTCCTAACATGTACTATGGAACTAGTGGAACACGAAAAAATTTTCACTGCGATTTTTCACTGTTGACACAAAAAGTATTGCCATATGTAAAATGGTTCGTTTTTCTTCAAAAAACGGACGACATTCAACTTTGAACCCCCAAAACTAATAAAAAAAATGCGAAAACAAAAATATACGTGTCTAATAGTTTTACAGAAAGAACATATTCAAATTCTGCAAATTTCAGCCATTCTGCAAACTCATTACCATTATTAATTGGAATTAAATCACCATTGCCACTCACACCAATTGCACCAGAAACTTTGTTATATTTAGTAAAAATTTAAAGGAAATTTATTTTTGTGTTATAAATCAGTTTGGAATGATAATATTTATATGTCACAATGAGATTCTCTGATGGTACGTATTATTTGTTTAGAAAGAGGCACAAGGTGTTATATATTTATTATATATATATATATATATATATATATCATATATATATATATTATATATATTAATTTAGCATAATTTTTATTTTACACTTAGCATTTGTTTTTGAATGATGTCTTTTTAATGCCTAAAGTAAATGGCTCTTGTACAGATTTATAACAAATAGCATTGAGAAATGTTGTCTAAAAATGACGATCAATGCATAAATTTGTTTTAATTATAGTTTTATTTTTTTATATACATATAAGTATGTATAATATATGCTTCTTAGTTGCCAAGTCTCCCGATTTAGTGGAGATCCACCGATTTTCGCCCATTTTCCGGCCACCTACAATATTTCTCTTGATTTTTAATCCAAGAAATACAAACATATTTTGTTTACTTCTAAACTACAAACCGGGGTAGATTTTAGTCCATTGGATTTGCGCATTTAAAATCTTTCTAAAAGCAGCAGTTTGACTCAATAAGTACATGAATGTTTAAGTTTTTTTCATGCAGAAAAAGAATTTCAGGATCAAATTCAATTTTTTTAAAGTTAACTTTGTGAAGAATCGATTTAAATAGTCGATACCAGCTTTAACCCTTGAAATACAAACATACCAAGCTAAAACAGAACATCGTGATAACTGTTATAAACAAATGTATGATACAACATTTTTAAAGTTGCAAAATCTGCCACGTGTGCATGCATGAGATTTTTCACGGATTAAAAAAAAATCAGCTTTTTTTCCCATACATCCTCAAAATTAATAAAGGAGTCACGAGGAAATGTTTTTTTATGGTATTTTAGTACATATTACGTGTGTCTTGTATGATTTATGATTTTATTGGCGGATTTTTATGAAAAGTATTTGTAAGATAACCGGAGTTCTGAAATTTTAGGAATCATCGCAGTTTTGTACAAGGTTCGTATACTTCTCCTGAAATTCATATTAGAAATCCTGATTTAAAGTTTTTTTTTTCGCAGGGTTTTTGTGAATTTAAGATCGCAAAAACCATACGATGATATTTCCCCAACTTAATTTGTAACTGAAAATTTCTTTCTTATTGCAATATAGTTGCAGCCTTGCAGTTTTGATAGCGAGTTGACGATTTAATTTTAACTTGTCCCTTTTTTTTATGCTATTGCAAAATTACCTATATCTTCGGTTTGTATTGATTTCAGGGGTCAGAATCTATCCTCGTCCGTCGTAGCCACGTAGTTTTTAAACCTCTCACAATTTCCAGACAGATATTTAGTACTATTAACGAAATAAGAATAAGTTTATAAGGATTGTTTATTATATTTTAAAGATATTTTAGTTGGGGACGTACATAAATTACGTCAAGCAAAATTTTGACTTTTTTGACCCCTCCGTCCCACGACCCCGTTTGGCCGCTCCCCGTCACGTTTGATCACACCCCTCCCCCTAAAATTACGTCACGTTGTTGCACTGCCCCCCCCCCCCCATTTTCCAAAGAAAAAGATAATTTTAATATTTCCTTATGTTTCTGAAATTTAAAAAAAATCACTTATAATTAAAAAAAATTAACTTGGAAAGAAAAAAGTAAAATTTATCTTGGGTTAGATAATTTATTCATAGGAATAGACTGACATTGTATTTACATTTCCGTTGTCCAAGGACTAACTAGCCATTTGCTAATGTCTTCTAAAAAAGGGGGGTCTGTGTGTAATCGGAACTGTCTAGTTTTGGGTCTTTTGGTGTTTGTCTAGGTATAGCTGCTAGGCCTGTGATTGGTCAAGATAGTGTCGCAATTTAGAGTGTTACGAAGTACCGTTACGAACTGGTCTGTAAAATGTAGGAGACTAATAATGCCAACGTTGACATGTGTAATCTCCCCATCTTCTTTCTAAAAAAAGTGTTTTTTTATGATAAAAAAAGTTTTCAGATTTTTTTTCTCAAACTATATTTTATGTAAACAGATTTTTCCTACAAAAGTAAAATTTTCCGAATCGTTACGGCATGCAAGCTATTACCCCTCCCCCCTATCCATGTCACAACCCGTCACGTTGGCCCATATCCCTCCCACCCCCCTCTGTGCATGACGTAATTTATGTACGTCCCCGAAATGTTTTTTTGGATGCGAATTAATGGTCTGAATGCGTACTTATCACGAATATAAAAATATCTTAGTTTTTTTTAAAAATTTGTCTACGCTTTAGAAGAGTCACAATTTTAGAAGCCACGTTAATGATATGGCATTCTTTGTTCTTAGAGCCAGTCTAGATACATAACTTTATTTACAATCATACAATGTATTAATTAATAGATCTTGGGGACAACCAAGGGAAAAAAAATCTCAAAATCATAAAAATGCCATATAATCTTATAATTTCTTCTAATTCATTAATCCATAAAAATTATATCAGGGTTAACTATATTACCTCGATATTCACCTTAAAATTAGCTCATTCTGAACTCGTAATACGCTACTTTGTTTGTGTTAAACCCGCATGGGCCATTGACATCTCCGCAACTTCTCCTCCAAATCTTCTCCATCTACTTGTAATAGCTGCGAGCGAACAAGTTTGTTTCCTTTTCAAATTAGTACTTGAAAGACCCTCGTGCGGTCACTCACACGGGGGATCGTAATCTCAACCCCCTGAGGTGATCCGATCCCTGACTATCAATCAACATCGGAATTTGAGACACTCGTGTGAATGGAAATAAAGTAATTTGCATTTGTTGCTCTTTTGTAATAAAATGATGCTTGTATATACAGTAGACTCTTTTAACCGGACTCCTTTTAATTGGATCTCCGCTTTAACAAGCCGGATGTTTTTTTATCCTTCAAGTGTAAAATCGACTTGCTTCGTTATTGATCCCCTGATTTTATTGATGCTGATTTAATAATGGAAGAACTATACGTGGAAAGTTTCATTTTTCTAGGCTTCACCAAAAAAAAGTCACGGATTTTTAATGGTAACTTGTAATGCTTGAATACATTGAATAAAATCCTACCATACCCGTTCCTATTTTTTCCCGTCAGATAATATAAATAATAATGGAAAAATATAACCTTAAAAAACTAATATTACAAAATTTTGCACCAATCAGAGAAGTCGAAACTTCGACAAAGTTAACTTTGATCGGTAATACACAAGTAAAGTTACAACTTATTATAAACAACTTTTTTCGAAAACGATAATTTCTTTCTTTATAAATATGGGAAGAATTTATATTTTACAATAAAAAGGATTTATATACGTAAGAAAGTATAAAACACACGGATCAAGTTGATATTGGTTGTGTAATGTTTACATTAGCGCATGCCGCTGACGCAAATCACTCTATGAGGAAAGTCTTGTCAAGTTGTGAGTGCGTGTCAACTCTTTAAAAACTGTAAAAAAATATGTTGTAAATATTTGTAAAATATAGTAAATATTTGTAAAAATATAGTAAATATTTGTAAAAATATAGTAAATGTACCATTACATTATCATTAGTAAATGTATCTAAAAATGTATAATTTTTTGTCAGGAAAACGTATTAAATTTCCTATAAGGTCATATATTTTTACAATTTTTTTTAAGTTACAGTTTGAGGCAAATATCATACTAAAAAAAATTTGCTAATACAATTGACCGTGTACCTACGCCCCTTGGAGACCTTGATAATAGGTTTTATAAAAAAAACAATTTCTTGAAAACACAAAACTTCTGCAGAAACAGCAATTATATTCCGCGAATTCGTATTAAAACTTAAGTTAATGGACTGGTAGGCATTCGGTCTGGATTTAGATAACAGATATGTGAACCTAAAACTTGTAGCAGACACCAGTAACATTTCACCATAGAAGAGTTAAAATGACCATATAGACTTTTTGGTTTAAAATTGAACCAGGAGTGTTACGAAATCTTTTAAATTCAATGGAAAATCGTGTTTTTTTATTTGTATAAAAATGACAATTCAAGCAATAAAACTGTTAAATCAGGCTGTTGAACGTGCTTCAAATTACCTTTATATTTTTGAAACAGATCGTTTTTGTAATTTTCACTACTAATTCGAGTAAAATTTATTATCTGTTATTTTATTTATGATTCATTATAATATTTTTAATTTTTTAAACCTTCCTGATCCAAAATGTTTTACTCTATTTCCTATTTTTACACGAGGTTTTTCATAAAAAAAATATTTCGTATTCTATTTCGTCAATATATATTCAATATTCGTATATATTCAATATTTCGTCATCTTTCAACACAAAACTTACAGAAAATAAATTTTTTTTGTATTACTGCATGAAAATGTGCATAATATATGTAATACAATCGTTAAACTGTGTTTGCTTAAAATTAAGGTAACCAACACATGGAATAACAAAAACGTAAAAATTGGTTCGACATTACAACAAAACATGGGTAAATGAAAGAGCAAAATTTGACTTAACCCTTTATCTACTTACGGTAGGGGGAACGAGGGACACATGACCCAACTTGTAGTTTTTGGCTGGCAACTTTTAAAAAACACCATTTATGGATGTGCAAATGCAGTCAATTTATACTTAACTAGCTTTATAAACCCGGCGTCGCACGGGTGTACCCTTAATAACG
The DNA here is from genome assembly GCA_019343175.1 of Oedothorax gibbosus. NCBI lineage: Eukaryota > Metazoa > Arthropoda > Arachnida > Araneae > Linyphiidae > Oedothorax > Oedothorax gibbosus. Next base: position 6,384,039 of record CM033278.1, read on the forward strand.
GTGATTGTTTTTATCTAAACATTTATTTTATACAAATTGATCCCTTCTCCACTGGTCAGCTCTCCATCGGTATATTATAATTTCTTCCCATTCTAATATCAGCATTAATTAAAAAAAAAGAAATCCGATTATATCCAGGCCCTTTTAGAAGTTAGAGGGCTTTCCCATAGGCCCTGTTTAAATTGCCAGAATAGCTGTGATTTAATGGCCAGATTCTGTTTACCCTCCTTCACCCGTAAATACCCCAAAAACATTCCACTCCATATTCGACCACTCGATAGGGGTGGGTAGCCCAGTCGGTAAATGCGTTCGCCTCGCATGCAATAGGTCCCAGATTCGGGTCCGGGCATCGTATAAATAACTGCCGACCTATAAACGGCAAATGCAGCCAAAAATGTCCGACGAATAATACCCCATATGGTGGGAGTGCACGTTAAATATTTTTCAAAGGTCCCGACGATGCGTACGAAGTCGCCCTTAAAAGCTGCATTGGGTGCCTACTCAGGCGGCTTGTCACATGACTGTGGATATAATTTAAGACGCCAGTGGCCAATATCACTTGTATAGCTCTAGTGCGACGCTAATTCAAACTAACCCCGACCTATACAACCGGATGCGAATAGCTACCCTACGTTAAATTTAACTTCGGCCGAAAGCCGCCAATACCAAAATTCAATCGGAAAACAAAATTAAATTCGGAAACAAAACAAAAAAAATCAAAATATTTAAGTTCAATAAATAAAATAATGATACTAAAAAGGGCGCGAGGTGGAACTGTATAATTTAATAGGAAATGGGCGCGCTGGACCGCGGGTCTCCATAGCAAAGTGCATCAGCGTTAATCCAATGGGAAAAAAAAAATATTTTCTCTGCCACATTTCTCCGGCTGTATTGAATATATTTACACTGCGATGCAAAAGTTTAGACAATGACGTTTTTTAGCTGTAAAATTTAGAATTGTGATAGTAGAATTACAAAACACTCCTAAACATATTAAATAAACATTTTGAAATGCTATAATTGAAACAATTGTTTGATTTGCTATAACAAATTTTTTTTTCATAAAATAAAAATTTGTACGATGCAAAATTTTAGACACAAATACGAGATATGCTAATTTAAAGTAGATAATGGCCTAATTTCGCATATTTATTGATGAATTGAATTTGATAAATTAAAAAAACACGATATCCGGTGAACTAAACAGATTTAATAACGATATTGGTTCAATTTTACACCAAAAAGACAATATAGCCACTTTAAATATTTATTCAAATCATATTTGCTTCAATTGTACAATTTAACATCTCTAAATACGAACCGATTACCTATCAGTCCATCACCTTGAAGTTTTGGCACGAATTCGTGGATTTAGAAACATGCATTTGACCGATTTTCTTGATGAAAAGTGCAGTCTTTCCCATATAAAATCGCAAAATAGCGGCATATTATTCTTTTTTGCACTTCAGTACAATGCAGAGATAGTCACCTCTTCAAAAACGACAAAAAAGTCGTTCATTTTAACGTATATTCACTCCACACCATTACGAAAGTTCCTTCTTTATGCTAGGGTTCTTTCGTAAGGAATTTCGTATAAAGGAACTTTCGTAATGGTGTAGAGTGAATTTACGTTAAAATGAACGACTTTTTTTCTCGTTTTTGAAGAGGTGACTATCTCTTCATTGTACTAAAGTGCAAAAAAGAATAATATGCCGCTATTTTGTGATTTTATATGGGAAAGACTGCACTTTTCATCAAGAAAATCGGTCAATGCATGTCTCTAAATCCACGAATTCGTGCCAAAACTTTAAGGTGATGGACTGGTAGGTATTCGGTTCGTATTTAGAGATGTTAAATTGTACATTTGAAGCAAATATGATTTGAATAAATATTTAAAGTATGTCTTTTTGGTGTAAAATTGAACCAATATCGTTATTAAATCTGTTTAGTTCACCGGATATCGTGTTTTTTCAATTTATCAAATTCAATTCATCAATAAATATGCGAAATTTGGTCATTATCTATTTTAAATTAGCATAATCTCGTATTTGTGTCTAAACTTTTGCATCGTACAAATTTTTATTTTAGGAACAAAAAAATTGTTATAGCAAATAAAACAATTATGTTTCAATTATAGCATTTCAAAATATTTATTTAATATGTACAGGGGTGTTTTGTAATTCTACTATCACAATTCTAAATTTTACAGCTAAAAAACGTCATTGTCTAAACTTTTGCATCGCAGTCTACAAACGGACTGAATATTCTGACTCATTATTTTGAATCGTAAAGGGCGAATGAGTCCGGTCAACCGCGAGTTTCCAAACTAAAGTGTCTCAGTGTTAATCCAATGGGGAAAAAATTATTTTCTAAGCCACATTTATAAGGGTGTATTGAAAATTTTTACAAACTGGTTTTTTTATGGGATAAATGTAGCTGACTTACAGGTCCCCAGGTTTGAAATTGGTTCGAATATTTTTTTTTTAATTTTCAATAAATAATTTTACAAAAAGTATTCGAAGCAATTTTAAAAGTAGGATTATAGAAACCTGTAAGCTATCTACATTTAGTATTCATTTTATAAAAAAAACCGTTTGTAAAAATATTCAATACAGCCGGAGAAATGTGGCAGAGAAAATAGTTTTTTCCCATTGGATTAACACCGAAGCACTTGAGTTTGGAGACCCGCGGTCCAGCGCGCCCATTCCCCCTTAATTGTACGAGTTTAGCAAATTAAAGTCAACAATGGTAAAGTAAATTCTTCAGAAAAATTTGACTTTAGTTACCTAATAGACATAAGCAAAAAATTAAATCTTAATTCAATGCATTCAGGGTTAACCTTTCACCAAATAACGGGGAGACGAAAACATGAAACTTGGTTCACCAAAGTATGTGTCTGCGGTCGCATGAATAAATTCTAAAATGTAGTACCAAATTTTGGTTGTAGCAGAATGGGAACCAATATTTGGTCAACGTTGAACCAAACTTATAAACGGTGTAGGGAAGTAACTCGAATTTCCCCTTCCGTTATCTTGCATTCCTGTACAAAAGTTTCAGCACGTCGAAAATTCTCAAAATCCCCCTATTTATTAATTAAATTAACATATTTTTGTATAAGATGTTTTAAAGCTCTGAGTTAAAATATTTAAGTAAAAAATTCAGAAAAGAATTTAACATTACGTGAACTCAACTATTTTAAAAATTTTCTACAAATCCATGCCACTTAAGTTAAGACACAGGCATTAATTTGATAAAAATTTTATAAGAAAACATCAAAGAAGTAGTTTTACTGTTTAAAGTAATTTTAAATATCAAAAACAAGTTAAAAAACATAAAATGCTTTTGAAACTTTTAATTCACTTACCCTCATTTAAATTATTAGCTATTTTGTTATAAATCATTAGGTAATTTTTCATTATTAAGTAATAACTCGTGGTGATCATTATCGACGCAAAATATAGTCTTTAATACATCGGGGGACCGTTTTTTGGGCCGTGACTAATGCGGAAATGTTTTTAAAATCTTATTTTCTCTAAAAATATTAAAAATAAGGTAGTGCTAAAGTGAAACCACATGCAGTCAATACTGAAAATTATGGCAGCAATCTTACTGTTCACTTGAGAGTTCAACAGGACTTTGAAGTACTTATAATGCACAAAAAATACTTACCTAAAGTGTTAAAAGTAATATGATTATCCTACAGTGAGTTCTATGGAAAATTGAGTATATATCATGTATTTAAATTAATTTTTATAGCAAATGACTCGAAAAACATTTCTGCATTAACCTTTTAACCGAATGAAGGGATACCTCGATGCGTTAAAGGTTATATTTTATTTTGGGTTGCTGATGATCCCTACGTGCTATAACTTGATAATAACTCAATAAACCATTTTCTAGTGATTTAATACTAATACATTATCTTATAAGTGTTCGTTTTCCCCAATTTAGCTTAAAAGTTTCAAAATGTATTTTTAACAAATATTTGTAAATTTTTTTACTCGTTTTTTTTGCATTTACAATTAATTACTTTAAACCTTATGTATACTAATAGCAAAACTACATTTTAGTGCCTTTTCTTATAAAATTTTCAGCAATTTAACGTTTGTGCCCATACTATTATGTCACGGATTAATAGAAAAATTTCAAACTGGTTAGTGTTTACGCAATTTCAGAATATTTTTTCTGATATGTTTTACTTAATTCTTTTAACTTATGACTTTTAAAAATACTAGTCGAAAAAAAATACTAAAATTTTGTTAATAATTACAAGTGTGCATTTTTATTGGTGTAGCAATTATTCCGAATATTAGAAGCTAAAACTTTTTTCATCTGTAAGTTACCTTTAAACACAGTGAGTTACCGTTTTTGTAATACGGGTACGGGCAACCAATTTTGACAAATTAAATTCTACCCAAAACGAAACGTTAAAAAAACTAAGTCATTTCAAACTACTACTAATATTTGGTTCGCCAGATCGAGGTTGTTACCACAATATGCAACGGTGATAATTTCGGTCTCTAAGAGTTATTTACCTTCATATGTTGGAAGGTTATTTCTAGGTATGGAATTAGTCACAATAGTTACAGGACTGGAATATTTAAATACAACTGTTCCAAAGTATTATTGCTTCTTTAAATAAGAATTGATCGATTCGAAACTCGAAGAAAACAAAACATGTAGCGCCACATTTACAGTTTACTCGTCTCAGTTTGTAATATGTAATTATATTTAATTGTTGATTAATATTTTTTGGGGATATATATATAGTTTTGAATTATGTTGTCAAATATTCCTTGTATGCCACCTTAAAGTGACATCAAATACGCGAATCGTTCGTACATGCAATTATAATGTTTTTCAACAAGTTTTTCCAGGAAGAAAAACGTTGTAGGGTCATTGCCAAAACAAGGGGTAGAAACCATGTCCTCATCCTTCAGTGACTTTAAAATATACATTTGTTCTTTTTTTTATGCTTTTAAGTCATTCAATGCAATGTTTTGAGGTAGAAGAGCAATAAAAATGTTCAAATTTCTATCCCAAACTCTGAAATGTCCACTCCGTGCACTGACCCTAAGAAGATTTCATAAAATGTAGATATTTCATTCATTAAATGCTTAAAGAAATATATGCAGAATTTTGGTTTAAAAAAAACTATATATAGTATGTCTCAAAAGTTTAGACAAACATTTTGTGTCGCAAAATTTCAATGAAAAGGTTAAGCTGAAAATAGTTATGATTGTAAGGATCAGGCAGGTATATATAATTTAAAATATCACGAATCACAAGGAAAATATTAAACAAAAAATTTTATTTGCATTAATACTAATAGTGAAAATTACCCAAAACATCTGTCTCAAAAACATAGAGAAAATAATTTAATGCACGTTTAATGGCCTAATTTCACATTTTTGTTGCTTGAATTGTGTATTTATCTATAATAATAAAAGAAAGTCTGTCTGTTTGTCTTCGGATCGTAAAAGACCTACTTATACTGCCCACATGAATTCGAAATTTTAAAGATAGATTCCCTTTAATACCAACGTGTGCACCTGAAGCTTAGTTTGTTCATATTTGTTCCATTTTTAGAGAAAATTCGAATTTTCTGAAAAAAATACACCACTTTCGCTCAAATTCGATCATTTTTTCTCTTTCCTGATGCCATCGGCTGAAAAAATTAAATAAAACTTTTAACGAAAACATTTAAAATTAAAAATGTTTATTTTATTCTTTTGCCATTACTTTCAGAAACTAAATTCATTATTTGAAAAATAATTGACATGTTTCAAGTGAAGTAATTCCGCCAGGCTTCATTCCAGGATTTTATTGTGGGTTTATTTGATTTTTTCATTGATTTTTCTGTTGTGCATGTATGCATATTTAAGCAATAAATGTATAGTTAAGCTATTACTGAACTATGATGGTTAATAAAGGCCATCGCACTAGAGCTATTAGTGTTTTATGTCTTTATTTTTTCCCTAAATACGTTGTCAAACTCGCCAAATTATTAACTAAATTTCGCCAAATAGGCAATTTCTTTTATAAATAATTTATAAGCTGGTCGGTTGTTCGAAGGTCATTGTGTTAGAGCTGTATAATGGGTGTGGGTAGCTATATCTATTTTCTCGCCAAATTATTTCCCAAAATGCGCCAAATGAGCTAAAAGGTTTTATGTATTTATGAGGGAATTGTGATGACATTTATGAGTGCATTTTATAGCGTATTTTTGATTTTGGAATTTTAAGGCAATGAAACGGGATTTTATAATTTATAACGAGCGGAAACAATAAGTTTGTGATCCTATAACAAGGTATATGGTACACATATTTGGAATCTATTTGATATTTTTTTTTATTCCGTGCGAAGAACGGGTATAAATTTGCTAGTCTTTAATAATAAGAGTCTGTCTGCTTGTCTGTGGATCGTGAAAGACATACTTATACTGCTCGAAAAAAATTCGAAATTTTTAATATAGATTCCCTGTAATACCTACGTGTGCACCTGAGGCTTAGTTTTTTCATATTTGATTACGATTTTTTAATTAATATAATTATTTGCAAAAATGCGTCATCTACATGAGAGTGAGAGACCGAAACTGTGTCTTGAAAACACATGGGCCGAAACAGGGGCTTGACGTCATCCTTAGATAAACATGAAATCCAGTAAGAAGAGCCGTTAAAAAATTGACACAAATTCGATTTCTACTTTCAATTTTCAATTTGAAAGAAACTTTAGCGCGAGCAAAAATTAAGTATAAACACGAAATATAAAGAGGTTTTAATTTGTAGGATTGTTATTTGACTATCATTATTTTATTTCTTTTTTTGATTGTAGAATGATTACCACATTTGGGTTGTAAAATTTTAAATGTCGCCAATGAACAGACCGACCATCATAGCTGTGTCAAAAACAAATTACCGTTATTAAACGTTAACCCGTGCGACGCCGGGTTTAGAAAGCTAGTGATACGATAAATTAAAAAACACGATATCCGGTGAATTTAAAGGATTTGGTTCAATTTTATACCAAACAGCCAATATAGCATTTTTAACTCATTTACGGTTAAATATTATTGTCCATTCGCTTTAAATTTACAATTTAACATTTCTAAATCCGAACTGAATGTCTACCAGTTCATCACCTTTCGTGGATTAGAGACATGCATCGACCGATTTTCTTGATGAAACGTGCAGTCTTTTCTACATAAAATCACAAAGTAGTAATAAATTGTTCTTTTTTGCACTTTAGTACGATGCACATGTAGTCTCCTCTTCATAAAAAGTCTTCTTCTTCCTTCAAAAAAAAGTCTGTCCTTTCAGCAGAAAATCCCTCCACACCATTACGAAGTCTTTGTACTGCAGTTTGTAATTTCTTGGTTAAAAAAATGGTTTCTTTGAATCGGTTAAAATTTAACCGGTCTCTTTAGTGTTATTTTTAATATGTTCGATGTAACCGAATATTGAAAAATAAGCTCTTGAAAACACCGGTTTTCCCCTTCAAAAACTCTAGAATCAAGGTGGAACGTTTATAATGAATGATGTGGAGGGAATTTACGTTGACACGACAGACTTTTTGTGTCGTTTTTGAAGAGAAGACTATCTCTGCATTGTACTAAAATGCAAAAAAGGACAGTATGTCATTATTTTGTGATTTTATATGAAAATGACTGCACGTTTCATCAAGAAAATCGTTCAATGCATGTCTCCAAATCTTCGAATTTGTGGCAGAACTTTAAGGTGATGGACTGTTAGCCATTGTTCAGATTTACAGACGTTAAATTGTAAATTTAAGCAAATAGGCAGTAATATTTCACCGTAGAGATATTACTAGATTGGCTGTTTGATAAACGAACCAAAAGTGTAACTAATAATAAACTAACTTGTAACTAATAATTTTTTTTAAATTATCCGGATATCGTGTTTTTTAATTTATCATATAAAAAATAAATACAATTCAATCAATAAATGCGAAATTAGGCCATTAAATTGATTTTCTCTATATTTTTGAGACAGATTTTTTTGGTAATATTCACTATTAATTCAAATAAAATTTATTATCTGTTATTTTCTTTGTGATTCATGATATTTTTATTTATATCTTCCCTATCCTTACTACTACCACTTTTGTCAACCAAACCTTTTCAGTGAAATTTTGTGACTCAATGTTTTTTGTTTAAACTTTTGAGACGGATTATAATTGGCAATTTAAAAATTAGTTGTGAAAGGGAAAAAAATAATTGTGTTGGTTTAATTGATTTTAATTGCCCCTGATAAAATGTGTCCTCTCCGTGAATATCAGCTTTTAATGCGCTTTAAACTAAAATTAAATGGTTCTACCAGCCACCAAACTAACTTTAAAGGAAGCTAAGGAAGCCATCTTGTTTATGATTTAATTGTAGGCAACTATTTGATTATTTCAGTGTCGCTGTAATTTTTTTTGTCTGATATCTTCATTCATGCGTTGTTATAATACTACTTTTGAGCATGGAATGTAATATTTTCTTAGCGGAGAGTATGCACTTGGCTTCCACTCCCCGGTATTATATAAAGATCATATTTCAAATCTTTTTGTCCTTTAAAACTTTTCAAATTGAAATTCTCGTGATAAGAGCATTTTCGATTGAAAAGACTGTTGCCATGGCTTTTTTCTTCACTCCTCTTCTTCGTTACCATAAACGATGTTATGTGACGTTACAGAGCGTTGCTTCACAATGGGAGTGGGTTATCAGTAATAGCTGGGGAATATTTAATTCCTTTTAATTATCAAAAACGTAAAGAAAGCCTAATTAGTTTTAAAAAACTGTCTTGGCAATTTGAACTGTATTCAATCTTTAAAATTCTACAAATTCAGATTTATTAAGACCGATTTTTTTCGATTTTCGGCAAAAAACGCCATTTTTGGCTTTTAAAAAAAATTTAATTAAAAAACTAATTTGAATTTTTTAAAATTTTTGCGGACATGAAATTTATAGCATTTGCTACATTCAGTAAAAAAATTGGAGTTGACCTGTAAAAATTTTGTCTTACAGATCAAAAAGTCTTACTTTTATTTAATAGAGATTTTAAAAAACCTATAACTTAAAATCCCTACTTTAAATTTTTTTCCTGTCTTGGTAATTTGTTAATAAATATTCAATCTATAAAATACTACAAATTCAGACACATAATTTTTAGCCTACTTTTCTTTTTTTAATTCGAAAGAATTAAAAAAATGAAAAAGTAGGTATTGACATGCGGTCGATGTCCGTCTGTCCGTCCGTACCCCCCTTCCAAAATCGGTTCTAATCATCGGATCTTAAAAATTCTTTTTTTGTTAGAAAGCTATAACCTCAGATACCCAACTTTCATACTTTTTGTCCGTCTGTCTGTACGTCCGGACGGACATAAATCTACTATCTGTCGGCGAATTTCCCATTGAATTAGCATTGAAATTCAATTTTGAGTCATTTAAATCACTGTTGCCAAATCAACAATGGCATGAGAAACTTTATTTAAACATATTTGAAGCAAAATAATATTTTCATGAATCAGTTTGGAATGACGTCATAAAATGTAGAATAATTTGATTCTTTGATTATTCATTAATTATCTACCAAGAAAGCGGCAAGGCATACTTTTGCATGCAATTATGCTTAGTTTTAATTTACATTTCTTGTTTTTTAATGCAGTTCGGAGTAGTTTCATTACTTTTGTTATTAATAAATATTTATTCTTCGAACTACAAATAAATCACGAGCAGATGATAAATAATATTTAATTAATTTGCGAACGAATATTAAGGAAAATAGTTGATTTTGGCTTTTAGAAGTTTAAATTATAGCTGGGTGCTGTGTTTCGATTTTTTTTCTAATGTGTATAAATCTAGTGTAGAAACGGCTGTTGATGATATTTACTTTAGGAACCTAGTTTTTTTCCCGATTAGAACTTCAGTAAGTATTTAAGTAACAGGAAAGTAGGCTATTTTAGTTCTTTATGAACTTCTTGTTTTCTTTCAATTCTGAGCGAAAAACGCAATTTTTGGCTTTTTTATTTTTAATTAAAAAATTAATTGGAATTTTTTAAAAATATTTTGTGGACATGAAATTTAGACAATTTGCAACATTCAGTAAATTAAATTGGAGTTGTACTATAAAAATTGTGTCGTATGGATAAAAAAAGCTTACTTTTTTTCATATAGAGAGAAAGCTTGCTTTATTTGTTTCAAATCAATAAAAAAAGCAATTATCGTAAATATAAAACTTGCGCATGGGTATGAATGTCCACACCGTGAACTCTATCGTCTATTCATTTCAAACACTAATTAGGAAAATGTAATTACTCGTTAAAAATAGAAATTGCTCATGAAGTATTTTAGAAAAATAGATGAAAGTAGCACACAGTTTTTTTCTTAAAAAATTTTCATTAATTTTTTTTGTTACTAAATTTGCCATGATTTTCTACCCTTTAGATTGACCATGGTCACCCTAGTTCTTACAATGAAAAGGAATAGGGATAGACCGATGCATCGGCCTGGCCGATGCATCGGCGCCGATTGTTTGAAAATTTTACCATCGGCCTTGCCATCGGCGGCCGATGGTAATTTAGTTTAAAAAAATCGGCCATCGGCCTAAAAAAACATCGGCCAGCCGATGTAGGCCGATGTTTTTTTGTTTTTTTTAATCCTACACCAAAACCCTAGTACGTCCAATTCCTGGTTTCAAAGCAATGCACGTGGACTGGAGCAAGTTTTAAGCACATCCATCATCCCTGAGGGGGGGAGGGGATGTCAGCCTCCTTCCTATCAGCAGCTTTTTCGGACCGTCGCTAATCTAGACCAGAGGAGTTCGCCTCCGGTACAATTTCCCCTTGTCTCGCTTCACTGACTCCAAAACTAAACCACAGCGACCACTAACTTTCAGTGTTCTTTTTTATAAACCGAGCATCTGTTTGCTATTAGCCAACTGACTAGACATATGGCTAAATAATGTGAATGCGTATCATCGTGTATGGAACTGAAATCCACCACGACGGATTTTTCTATTGTTACTCATAATAAATATATATATATATATTAATTATTGGTGTAAGCATTTTCGCTAACCATATAAGGCTAACCTGATTATATTTTAGCATTATCCGGACTGTTACCGATGATGTTCTATAAGGCACCAAAAATCCTAAGTAGCGATGAAGTCACGGGCCATCGTAATTTTTTAAACTAACAAAGAACCTGAAATTTGGTTGACTGATCTGTCCTGAACTAAGAAAGAAATGGAACCCTGATCCTATGCCGATTACACTGCCAACTAGTAGATATTACGAGGAGTTATGGTTGGTTAATCGATTTTTTCAGAAAGAAAACTTTAAAAAAAAAAAACGCTACGATTAAGTCTCTAACTAAAAAATATTACTAGGTGCTGAGGCTGGTGACAAATCTGATCATAGCTAGAACTATAAAAGGAACACCAACGTACTGCGAATCCGACTCTATAAAAAACATTACTAGGCGCTGATGTTGGTTGACTGATCTGATCAAAACTAGAACTATAAGAACACTAACCTACTGCGATTACGCGGGTACTTAGCAAATGATACTAGTCGTCATGGGCAGGTTAAGTTTACTTTCCGCAAGAATATTAAAAAAAACCCACTTTGATCCGCATTTGAATATTTTATTTCCACGAATGAAATATGTTGATAAAATATTTGGATTAAAAAAAACCTTATTAAAACCATGGGCATTGTCTTTCAAGGCCGACGAACCGATTTTTTCATTAAGTGCTATAAGGTCACTAATACAAAGGCGAAAAAAACTCAAAAAAATTGTTTAGAAAATATCGAAGCTTATCCGTAGTTTGGACTGTGTTTCCGTAACTCCGTAGTTTAATACTTTCATCCGTAGAAACTACGGACAATCCGTAGTAGTTGGCAGGTAATATGAGACTGGTGCACGTTAAATATGTTGTTGTCACTGTAAGTTTGTGTGCCAGACCAATTAATTTCGGCTTCAACCGCTGTTCAAACTTGTGACTATTCGGCTGTGCTGTAGCTCTAGTGCAACGTAAATTTACCAAACTAACAATAAAACCTTTTATGTCAAAATGGTTGGCCGTATCTTTTCAACAGAACAAATTCCAAAAGATTACGTGGCTGATTACACAAACGATCGGCGCGCCAAACTGTAACATACTTCATTTTTCAAGCTGGGCTCAAAAACGTTGAGTAGATTTAAAATAACATAATGCTTAAAGAAATTCTAATTGTGTTATCGTGTGAATTTTTTTTAAAAAGTTAAAATCTTTCGCCAATATTCTACGTTTTCACCCACGTTAAGGTTTCAACCTTCGTGTATCTTTAGGTTATCCGGCAATGATTAAATTTTATTACATAAGCTCAATTTTAAACGCAGATCAATTTACGTTTTGTTAAAGTTCCAATTTTTTAAAAATCATTTAGAATACTATCAGTATATCAATGTCGTTTATCCGAAAAGACTTTCGGATTAAACGAAGTCGATCCGAAATTACAATCCGAATAACTGAAAATTGCTTCCGGTTAAAACTAGAATTAAATTCCGGATATAATAGAACTAAAATTTAATTTCCGGTAGCATTCCTGGTTTAGCTTTAGAGCTACACGAGGGCTTTTCCGGTCGCTCGTAATTTGGAACCGTGATCAAGTGACGAGGCAAACATATGAGCTGGCACCCAGCGCAACCTTAGAGCGACATCGGTAGCAGTACGGAGAAAGGAAAATTAAATTCCGGATAAAACTATACGGTTAATGGGAATGCTTATACGCTTATACCGATAATACTTAACATCTTTATTCCGAATAGAAGTATAATTTAATTTTTGATAGAATTCCGGATAAACTTAGTAACGAAAATGTTTTAAAGGTTTAAACCTATTTTGCTTATCTGGAATCTAAAATTTATACGAAAAATTGGGATGTTCCAACACAAACAATTAAACGTTAATCGGCTTAGTTTCTGAAATACGTTAGAATCCAATAGAGTTCTACTGTAATAGTGTTCTAACATAATTTACCCGGTTATTTGAAGATCGAAAATGAACGCACCTCGTATCTTTGCTTAAAAACTAACAAAAAGAGTTAAACTTAAGCAAATGAAGATATTTCTTTAGAACCTTTAAACTCTATATTTGTAATTATTATTAAATTAAAAAGGTACTAAGCTTGTGTGTGTAGGGGTAAAAAATGCAAACCCCAAAATAGCATCAATTCGACGTTCGTTTCAAAGCCGTTTTTCTGCACAGCCAAAGGCAATGAATGTTATCAGTAGAGGGGAATCTTAGCACGGGGTCTACAATGATCCCCCAATAATTCGGAGAATCCCATTACAGTAGAAAAGAGGCTGTAGTATTTAAAGTATTGTAGCTTTAAACAACTGCCTTTTTACTACTAAGATGCTTAAGATTTTTTTTGCAGTTCCCACGTGGTTACTATGAAATTCCGACCCTTCCAATGGAAGTGATTGCGCCAAGCTTGACCGCTGATGGTCAGCGTCAGTTTCGGCTTGCAGCGTGAAGCGTCGCGTTGCTCATTTGAGATTAAAATAATGACTAATACCTTAACAAATTAACTTTAACAAGATTTAAATAAATATATATCAAATAATTCTCTGATTTGACCCAAAGAACGTTTTTCAAACTTTACAATATTTTTGGATTTTCCGTAAATCGTAAACAACCCTAATCCAAAGTAAGTTATTTTTATAATTTAATTCTGTAATTAAATATTCTCCAGATTTTGTTTACATATTTAAATATCCTACTGGTTTTAGACCATGGGTTTGACGATTTATGTATTTAGATTTCTAGCATTTGAAAGTAAAGATCGATTTTTTTTTCTTAATAAATATTTTTTTAATACAAAATATTGTAATACCTATTATATATTTTATTATTATAAATACAACATTGCCTATTTGCATTATGTAAGATGCAGTCTCTTGCATTTTCCGGAGAAAAAAAATCGGCATTTTTTGGTAACGGAAAATAACCGGAAAATTCGAGTATCCGGAAGTCAATTTCCCGAGCATTCCGGATAAACGGGAATTACTGTATCATATGTTAAAATTATGTTTATTAAAAAACTGTTAAATCCGATTTTTTTTCTACAAAATATCGCTTTGGTCGTTATTATTATATACCTTAAAATTTTAAAAAAGTCTAAATCGAACACAGACATAGAATTCTAAAAAATATGGAAATCGGAGGGATCGCGTTAATTTCCTTTTTTTTATGGATTGCACATGGATTTAACGAATTTTGTATTTTGGTTTTTCCATCGGCCATCGGCATCGGCCATCGGCCGATGGAAGGCGGGAAACATCGGCCCATCGGCCGATGTAACTTTTGAACAATCGGCCAACAATCGGCATCGGCCCATCGGCCGAAATTCGCCATCGGTCGATCCCTAAAAAGGAACTAACTCTTCTCCATTTTCGAAATAGAAAAAATCTTAGTTCTAGGTCGTAAAATTGCGAGGAAAAGAACTTGAACTCAATAGCACGATTTGCGAAATGCTACTGTGAATTTTATCAGAATGTGTTATCGGTGAATCAAAAATCAGGACGAGGTGGCGGACGCCGCTGGCGGGTAATGCGTTTTACTGTAATATAGCGCTATGACGTCTTTTATACAGCTGTAGAACGCGGTGGCTTACGAACAACCAGCATTTAAAAATACATTTTGCTCATTTGTCGCGTTTTTTGGTAATAATTTGGCGAGTTTGTTGACCTATATAGTGGGAAAATAGATAAATCCAACAAACACACGTCCTGTTATACAACTCAAGCGCGCGAACCTTTTTGAACAACCAACCGGATTTTTTTTTATTTTGCTCATTTGGCGCGTTTTTGGTGATAATTTGAAAATAAATGAAGTCATAATATGACTTGACATAAATGACCCTAATGTGCAGTTGTAGTGCTATTGCCTTTGAACAACCACCATAGTTTTAATTCAGAGTAATAGCTCAAAATCAAATACGCATTTGTGCCGTCACCATCCATCACCTAAATCCTCCACGTGCCTTTGACGATTTGAAAAGCCCCAAAATTATATTTTTTCACTCTTTTCATAAGATGCCAACATTTCAAGTACAATTTCTATTTCATAATATTCATAAAATCCAGAAATTTATTGATCTGCTTTATTTATAAATATTATGCGCGTGAATGTTATTTTTATTTTTGAATCAGTATCCATGTTCAAATGTTTGACTTTAAAATAAAAAAAATAAGTTTGCCTTTTGTAGTTCCAGAGATTTATCGATGCCGATCTTCTTTACGTAAAAAAATTAGCACGTGATTTATTTTTGAACCAATGAGATTTGATTTTTTTCACGTAATTATAAAAAATAGTGTATGAAACACGTGTGAAAAGTAAACTTCTTAAAACACGTGTCATTATTTCACTCGCTCGTACCTCGCTCGTGAAATAAAATTAACTAGTTTTAAAAAGTGTTACTTTTCAAACTTGTTGCATTAATAACTATTAAAAAATAATAATAAATAAAACTAAAATATTTCAAACAAAAATTGGTCCTTGTATTTATTTTGCTAATCGATAATTAATTTTTATAACAAAAACTTAATTTTAGTTTAATTAAAAAGCAGTTATCGCAATTGAGAGAAATATCAGAGAGACGGAAGGGAGTTATAAATAACGAATTTCGAAATATTCTGAGCCTTTTTTTCAACAGTGCCAAAACTGTTTTTTATCTTCACTCAATGAGAAGAAAAAATAATGATCGGATTTGAGAGAAAGTAGCGTAGTTTTTTCAGATACGTAAGTCGAATTTTTAAAAAAAAAAAGAGATTATTTTGAACTCTCTCTGAAGTTCGAAATTCGTAACATAAGTATGAAATACACATTTTTTTTGTTAAGTTACGATGCTAATGTCAATGAATGTCTTTTTTAAGAGCCTATAGGATACAAGCACACACAAACTACGTTTCATTTGTATTATTATAGATGTGCTCTTAAATAAATAGGCGTGTGTAACACTACACGACTGATTTTTCGACAGTTGCTGGGAACTCGTGTACAAAATTGTAAGTCTATCACTTTTCTTTTTTCAACAATACCTTTAAAACCGAAAATGGCACTACCCTTTGCGCTTGCGCGATTTTTTGACGTCTGAGAGGTACTAGGATATCGTGTACCAATTTTAGTAGGTTGGTTTTTTTAGTCCGTAGCAGTTCGACCTGTAGCTTGGTTTCTGACTGACAGGCAGTCTGACAGACGGACCAATGTTCAAAAACCACTTCTTAGACTTTTTCCCCCTCTAAAACGTGTAGAAAACACACAATCTCCTATTTGGATTTTCGGTACCATCAAAGTACCTTCACTACCTCATAAAAAAAATTAGGTAATTGATGTTAAAAAGTGTGTATGCTCGAAAATATACTAAATTCTTCGAAACGAAAGTGAGTTTGGATAATGGAATTTCAATAACTTATTACTTATTTAAAAAAAACGCTTTTGATTTTAATTATTTCCTAAAACATGTTAAAATACTACCTTACCAATTAATGTTTATTTTTTATTAAAAAAATTAAATAGATTCTAAAAATTTGAAGTAAAATCCTTCCGCAAAACCCTTCCGACAAACATACACGCCAACACAATACATCATCACGAAATCCTCAGAAACCTCTTCCTCACCACCTCCGAACGACATTGTATCCATTGTCTTTCATGGGCTCATCAGCCTCGCGCATGTGACCCGAATTTGAAGAATATCGATCGGTAGCGCACACCTACACTTCCAAGAGGGCCTTTTGTGCTGAGAAAACTTCTTCACTTCAGACAGTGACGGATGACCTTAGTTATTCGGCCGTTTGGTGAAAGTTGTGGGGGTAATTAGATCATTTAGCACTGACAGTGTTGGTCTTGATCGATGAGTTCTGGTCTTTTTTTTCTTCTTTTTTTAAAGTTTTGTGTAATAAAATAACTGCCAACTTTTTTTTTAAAAATTCAATCTTTCTGTGGGTCTGTGGGTCTGTTCTTTCTGGTCGCTTATTTATTTGCTAAACAATTTCATTTTGGTAATTTTTTTTATTAATTTCAATACGTAGTTTACCGTTTCTATATGTATTTGTTTATTCATTGTAATAATGTAATCTATAATAATAAAAGAAAGAGTCTGTCTGTCTGTGTGTGTGTCTGTTATCGGTTCGTAAAAGACCTACTTATACTGCCCACAGGAATTCGAAATTTTAAAGATAGATTCCCTTTAATACTAACGTGTGCACCTGAGGCTTAGTTTTTTCATATTTGTTCCATTTTTAGAGAAAATTCGAATTTTCTGAAAAAAATACACCACTTTCGCTCAAATCCGATCATTTTTTCTCTTTCCTGATGCCATCGGCTGAAAAAATTAAATAAAACTTTTAACGAAAACATTTAAAATTCAAAATGTTTATTTTATTCTTTTGCCATTACTTTCAGAAACTAAATTCATTATTCGAAAAATAATTGACATGTTTCAAGTGACGTAATTTCGCCAGTCTTCATTCCCGGATTTTATTGTGGGTTTATTTGATGATTTTTTCATTGATTTTTCTGTTGACTGCATGTATGCATATTTAAGCAATAAATGTATAGTTAAGCTATTACTGGAACTATGATGGTTAATAAAGGCCATCGCACTAGAGCTATTAGTGTTTTATGTCTTTATTTTTTCGCCAAATACGTTGCCAAACTCGCCAAATTATTAACTAAAATTCGCCAAATGGGCAATTTCTTTTATAAATAATTTATAAGCTGGTCGGTTGTTCGAAGGTCATTGTGTTAGAGCTGTTGTATAATAGGTGTGGGTAGCTATATCTATTTTCTCGCCAAATTATCTCCCAAAACGCGCCAAATGAGCTAAAAGGTTTTATGTATTTATGAGGGAATTGTGATGACATTTATGAGTGCATTTTATAGCGTATTTTTCATTTTGGAATTTTAAGGCAATGAAACGGGATTTTATAATTTATAACGAGCGGAAACAATAAGTTTATGATCCTATAACAGGGTATATGGTACACATATTTGGAATCTATTTGATATTTTTTTATTCCGTGCGAAGAACGGGTATAAATTTGCTAGTATATAATAAGTTACAATATGAAGTGAGTTGAAAAAAAAAAGTACTCTTTCACTGTGACTGTGAATAATTTATCCAAAAAATTATTTACAGAACTCAGTGATAAAAGTATTTAATGTTTTTTCAGGGTTGCCATTTGCGACTTAAAAGGCAAATATTTGCCACTACATATTTCCAAACTTCAGAGAATGTTGCTACTTTTTTTTAAGACAAAAATTAGGCCACAAGCAACTATTTTCAGCATTTTGTCTGGCTTTTTTATTCTTCCACAATCCCAGGATAGCTGAAGTTTGAAGTGAAAAGATTTTTGAGAACAGCAATTGTCCGATTTTTGCGCTATTTGGATCGCTGGAGCTTCGCGATATTAAGTTCGCCACAATTCCCGAGACATTAGGATAGTTGAAGTTTCTCAAAAATAAATTCACTGGAGTTTTAAATAAGATTAATATTCTAAGAATTGTTGGAGTTCCTGGAAAGTACGACCGCCGGAGTTTCTGGATAGTAGAATCAATGGATTTTCGGGATTGTAAAATCGCCGGAGTTTCGGAATACTAGGAATTGAATAATCGGTGTACTAGGAATTTAATAGTTGTCGTAGTTTTGTGATTACAAGAATCTATATGAGGAGCTAACATTTAAAACCCAGTATATCCAACTTTGACTTAAGCCATTTTTGCACTTAAACATCAACACACAGGATTTAGTTAACTTTGCTAAGCATATAAACAGAAGTGGCTTAAGTTAAAGTTGGAGATACTATTGGGTTTTGAATGTTAGCTCCTCATATCATTTCAACTTTTGTGTCATTCAATGTTAAATCAACGTATGTTCTGAACCATGACATTTTTTCGAAGTAGAAAAAATATGATAAATTGGTAAAACTAGTCCTAT
This sequence comes from Oedothorax gibbosus, assembly GCA_019343175.1. Lineage (NCBI taxonomy): Eukaryota > Metazoa > Arthropoda > Arachnida > Araneae > Linyphiidae > Oedothorax > Oedothorax gibbosus. Next base: position 6,403,031 of record CM033278.1, read on the forward strand.
TAACTGAAAAAATCTAATAAACGGAATATGGGCATACATAGTCAATTGCAGTCTTTAAAGCACAATTTTTTTAAAAAATAAATTCAAAATTTAATGTTAAAAAAACCAGTAAACCAATAATTAATGTTTTGTACCAGTCTAAAGAGCAAAAAATCTAAATACAATGTGACACTAATTTTGAATCCATCAAAAGGTTTTTGTTCAGAGTTATTTTTTAAATAAATATTGTCAAGTTTTTGCCGACTTTTGATTTAAAAAATCCTAACACCAATAGTTCATTAAAAACTTGTTTTGTTCTCGTAGTAAGTAACTAATTTATACAAATGTATTAGTACTTGCATTCATGTTTGAGAGCCACGTAACATCTTTTTACGGCTATATGTCGTGTTTTACCTCCCTGTTAACAACTCGGAAAAGTTTGAAATTTGTAGGGCGTTTTTGCGAATTTAGAGGAACTGTATAGGCTTTTTTTTAAGGGCCCCTAAAACTACTTACCAAAAGCCTTCGGTCAAAAATGAATTTTGGTGTTTCGCTTCGAAGCAATTTGTTGGTTTACAAACAATTCCAATGGCTTTTTAATTGTAAACATCCAATAATACACTTACATCGTCCGAAATATCTTTATGACATAAAGAGAGATTGCATTTCAATAACCATCCGTCTTTCACATTTCTTCAACTACGCGACAGAAGATTTAAAAAAAAAATGCACAAATATAAGTTAACGTTTCGCGGCCATTCTAGATTAGTTTTCAGATTATTTTTTTTTTTGAAAACTAACAACAAAACAAAACATCTCAAACAAAGACAAAAACACACCAATAGTTCATTCAAAATAATCTTTTTCACTCAGCAAAACAACCTAACAAAAACAATGTTAAAAATAATTTGTTTGATTTAATATGCAATTCATCTATAAAGTATTGACCACTATTTTTAGCCTACTTTTCTTTTTTTAATTCGAAAGAATTAAAAAAATGAAAAAGTAGGTATTGACATGCGGTCGATGTCCGTCTTGTCCGTCCTGTACCCCCCTTCCAAAATCGGTTTTAATCATCGGATCTTAAAAATTCTTTTTTTGTTAGAAAGCTATAACCTCAGATACCCAACTTTCATACTTTTTGTCCGTCTGTCTGTACGTCCGGACGGACATAAATCTACTATCTGTCGGCGAATTTCCCATTGAATTAGCATTGAAATTCAATTTTGAGTCATTTAAATCACTGTTGCCAAATCAACAATGGCATGAGAAACTTTATTTAAACATATTTGAAGCAAAATAATATTTTCATGAATCAGTTTGGAATGACGTCATAAAATGTAGAATAATTTGATTCTTTGATTATTCATTAATTATCTACCAAGAAAGCGGCAAGGCATACTTTTGCATGCAATTATGCTTAGTTTTAATTTACATTTCTTGTTTTTTAATGCAGTTCGGAGTAGTTTCATTACTTTTGTTATTAATAAATATTTATTCTTCGAACTACAAATAAATCACGAGCAGATGATAAATAATATTTAATTAATTTGCGAACGAATATTAAGGAAAATAGTTGATTTTGGCTTTTAGAAGTTTAAATTATAGCTGGGTGCTGTGTTTCGATTTTTTTTTTTCTAATGTGTATAAATCTAGTGTAGAAACGGCTGTTGATGATATTTACTTTAGGAACCTAGTTTTTTTCCCGATTAGAACTTCAGTAAGTATTTAAGTAACAGGAAAGTAGGCTATTTTAGTTCTTTATGAACTTCTTGTTTACATACCGTTTACGATAGTGATATAAATATTATATTCTGGAGTTGTGTTTAAATAATAGTTTTGAAATGTATTCCTTTGGTAACTTTTTAAAATTATTAAAATGCTACTACATTACTATTAGCATACTGTATGTATTCGTAAAAACATTCTAACTACCATCTTTTATATACATAAATCGAATTTGGTGAAGAATAAGCTCAGAAACTACGCGACTGAAGTTTATAAAATTTTCCACTAAGGTGGATTTACGTTTCGCGGTCACTATATAAGTTTTTAGAATTTTTCATTGCATAATTAAAAAAACAACAACATTGTTTTTCAAAGTTCTTAACTCTAGAAACACTTTTTGGCAAACCATTTAAATTTTATTCGTAATCTTCGTTTTCTTCGTTACATGCTAAGAAGTGCTTATTGCCTTATAATTAAATGAAATAATCTGTAAATAAGGTTGTTTCAGATGATGTAATTCTCCTGTTTTTTTTTCATTTTTACATTCCTGGGATTTCATTTGTTTCGAAACTGTTGTCTCTCTCGACGTGAAACATGCCCATTCTATGCTATATTTTTTTATTCATAGAAATAAACGACTATCAAATAAACGGATAGAATGCCATTGATATTATTTTGGAAATAAAATTGTACGCAAAGTTTATTTTAATATTAAAAAGCTTTTTTTTATTACATAAATATTGATATCAAAAGTTCTTTTCCCTATATCTGATATCTTCTGCCAGTGAGAAACCATTTTGTAGTTTACTTTAAAACGTCATCAGTGTGAAACGTCATTGTTTTTAGTGTTAAATTAAAAGTACTATTTTTAAAAGATATTTATTTTTCTTAAACGTAATTAATGAGTGATTTCTTTTAAAACTACCATATTTATAAATTTGAGGGACACGTATACTCTTTAAAGAATGGGGTGTGAGTAATATTTAGATAAAAATATATTGAATATTTAAAGAATATTTTTCGAAATATTTAAATATAAATTTTGATATTTCTGGTTGCTTTGTACGGGGAAAATTATAATGAGGATAGTTTTCGATTATGACTTTTACTTTTAAGGTGTTTGATTTCTAGAGTTTGGTTGTACAATTTTGAGATATTGTGGATTGCAACGAAAATTTCGCTCTCTGCAATGAACTTTTGTAGCGATCTTCATTAATGTTCTCACCAAATATGTCGGCCAAGTCGTTAAGAAATTGGGCCAAATGATCGAAATGTGCTTTTTGCTTCCTTTATTGAGATAACATTATTTTACATTTATGTTTCAATTAGTTTACTTTAACTTGGATTATTAAGTGGGAAAATAATAGAAGCGTTACCTAAGACCAAACTAAATGGTAAATAATTACTTGAATATAATGTTTTCGTAATAAAATGTCTACATACATTTTCAGTTATATGATTGAGGGCATTTTTGCTAAAAGTTTCTTTTCCAAGGCAATAAATTCTGAGTCGGTTAGTGAATGCAAATTTGCAATGGGGATTCTCTTATTAACCCGATAAAAATTTAATATTAACCTTTATGTCATTGTCACATATCTTTTATAATGTAAAAGTGAAGATTCTGTTAATTTCCTTAAACATTTTCAGCGTAATGCTTTGAATATTTGTTACGATAACAAAATTATCCTTCTATCAAAATTTTGTTGTACTTTTTTGTGATGTATACTTTTTATTATGGAAAAACTTTTTTTAAAAAAATGTCGATGTTATTAGAAACTTTTTTTCAAGACTAGGGGGCTATGCCCCCTGCTCGCTATCGTTTGCCAACCACCGGGAATTGCTGCGCAATTCCCATTGGCCTCTTCACGACCGGCTCGCTGCGCTCGCTCGCTGGTGAACCTAACTTTTCCAACCCAACTTTGCACAGGCCTATGCATATTTCACAGTCCAGGTCTGTATGACAAAATTGGGTCGAGCCTCGGTGACCGCCATGCTAAGAGACACATTTGGACACAAAACTCTTTGGGGACATATGGTGCCAAAACTTTTGGTGTTTTCTGTTTCTAGAGATCAAGACCTTTCTTTTGATGTATGACACTCCCACTGTCTATGAGTATTTAAGTTTCAAGCTAAAATTTTGGTTTTTATTCTTCGCCTAAGCATTTACCACATGAAAAAACTCAGATTCACCCCTCTGACCCTATTTGTTCTTTTAAAGTCCTGTTTTTTGAGCTGTACACCTACGTCTACACAAGACCTAATAACTTTTCCAACCCAACTTTGCACATGTCTATGCATATTTTACAATCCAGGTCTGTATCTATGCCAAAATTGGGTTGAGCCTCGGTGACAGCCATGTTAAGAGGCTGACTGAAGGAAGAATGTCAACATCAATCGAAGCAACAAATGATTAATTTTAGTTGTTTGGCAAGTTATTTTATCCAGGGTAAACTGGGCTTCCAACCTATGGAACCATGATGAGGGGTTTGCCTTCCAAAAGTGTGGTAGTTTTATTCCCACGTTGGAAATTTGGCCAGAAGCCGATGATGCCGATATATTAATGAAGGACAAACACATAAAAACTATTGAAACCCAGCTTCGTAAAAACAAAACCACAGCAACTGAATGACAGAGATATATGACACATATGCGAACTTTCGTTTTGAAAACAAACACAAAAAGTAACGGAATATTTGGTGAAACTTGCCGACCTTAATTCTAATAGTTATTACTAAAGTCCAGTATTAAACACAAACAGAATTTTAATTTTAGCTACAAAGATTTACATTTTAACCACAACATAACTATATTTTGCGGGCATGAAATTTAGACCATTTTCTACATTCAGTAAAAAAATTAGAGTTGTCCTATAAAAATTTTGTCGTAGAGATCAAAAAGTCTTAAATTTAATGTAGACATATTTTAAAAAAACCATAACTTAAAAACCGTGGTCAAATTTATTTTTCCATTTTGCCAATTTGTTGATAAATATTTAATCTATAAAATACTTCAAATTCAGACATTTTTATAAGACAGATTTTTTTTTCTTTCAAATTTCGGCAAAAACGCCATTTTTTGGCATTTTAAAAAAATATTTAATAAAATATTTATATTTATTAAATATTTATTTATAAAATATTTATTAAAAAAAATATTTTGTGGACATGAAATTTAGACCATTTAAGACATTCAGTAAAAAAATTGGAGTTGTACTATAAAAATTGTGTCGTACAGGTCAAAAAAGCTTACTTTTTTTTAATATAGAGAGAAAGCGTTTTGTAGACAAACTATTATATTTTTTTAAAGAATAACTTTTATGTTAATTTTAATTCCTGTAATTTGTGATCACACGTTCAGAATATAAATTAGAATAGTATTAACTTGAGCAAACATTCAAACCCCAAAATATCTAACTTTGACTTGCACCACTTTTGCACTTTAAACATTAACACCAACACACAAGATTTAGTTAACTTCGCTAAGCATATGAACAAGAGGTCAAAACTCAAAGTTGGAGATATCGGGTTTTGAATGTTTGCTTCTCACTTTCTATTCGCAATTCCCCGTATAGACAACATGGCAAAATCGTAACAAATTGAAATAGGGTGACACGGGGTAATTATTGGACAAAAATCAAACTTTTACCATAGCTGCCCATTTCTGTAATTTTTTAACCAGTAATTTGTTTCGTAATGACTAATCGATATATCTGTCGGATACCATTGTTGAAAATTACTATTTCTAGTAATATTTACATTTGGCGAAAAAAATTAATTTTTTCGCCATGTATGTTATCAAACTCGCAAAATTACTATCAAAAACGCGCCAAATGAGCGAAATGTATTTATGAGGACGATGACAGTAAGTTCATATTGAGGACGATTTTTGTGTTATGATGAAGGAGTTTATTTTATAGCGTATTTTTTTTAAATTTTGGAATTTTAAGATAATATAAGTAACAGGATTTTGTGCTTTATAACAATGGGAACAATAACACGAGCTTATTATCCTATAGCAGATTAAATGGTACTTATACTTGATAGATTTGATATTTTTGCAGTCCGTGTGAAGCGGGTATTGATTTGCTAGTTCAAAATATAGTTGAACAACAACAAAAAAATCTTAAATGCTTTTCTCCTTTTCCAATTCTTTTAATATTTGTGTATTATTAAAAAAATGCAAAAAATATAATTAAATTGTAATAGTTTTAAAAATTTCTGTGCTTTTATTTTCAGTTGTAGTCTTCAACCACTGTTTTAGTTTCTGCTAAACTGAATATTGGCTAAGGTGTTGATCAAGGTCATTCGGGATTCCGATTCACTTGACCATTGTTCAAAATTACGAGACGTACATGGATGTGTTATAGGTTCTAAGGAATCGTAAATAACAAACCATTTCCAAAAAGAATGAAATATATTATTCTTGGCTGTATGCTATGCTAAATAAGTTTTCAATATTTTTTTTGAAAATGACTGACTACATTATTCTTTGTAATTTTTCAGCGTATGATATATTTGGAAGCAATAGGTACTTGCACTGCATCGCCAAAAACTCAATATTGATTAAATTATAGTTAAGTCAAAAATACAATTCATATAACTTTTTGCGAAATAAATCTTTAAATCATTAAAAATCATTTATTAACAAGGCATTTTTTCAGGATCATCACGTGTCACATACCACGTTTAGCTGACGTCACTAGTAACTATACAACTAGCGTGATGTTTTTTGTGTTTGGTTAACTTGATTTTATCTAATTTACTTTTGGAAAAATAAACTTGAGATAATGTAGGCTTTTACAGACGGATATTCAATTGCCTAAATATCGATTTCAATGTGGTGTTTCAAAGTTTGTTTGAAGTCTACTAGTGACATCACAGATACCACGTGACAGCCAGGAAGCGTTTTCGGGAGTGATTTTTCGTCCTAATTTTAAAATTCATTTTTCTGCCTTTTTATGGGGTATTTGAAAAAAAGAAAAAATACGGGTTTAATATTTTTGGCATAAGAATATTTTAAGCCAATAAAAAAATTTTAGTCAAGTACCCTATTACTTATTTGCAAATGCATGTGGGGTTTCCCGGAGCAACTCGTAATATTGATTAGTTTAATATGTATTTTCTGTCCGTTTAAGCACACCACGTACCGCTTTCTTTCCCGTTCGTATTACGTGGAGATTGTTATTGAGTCTAGCCATTAGTCCTTTAGTGATGCTCTTGGTCGATTTTCTTTCGACTAGTTGGTTTTTCGGTGTTTGGTTGAACCATTTTTCTGGACTTGGAAACAAAAACCTGAAAAATGGTTCAACCGAATACCAAAAATATGGTTTAACGTTTCACCACACAGCCGTTGCAGCTACTAGGAACCAATATCACAAAACCAAGCACAAATTTTTTTAAGTTTAGAGCTGTATAATAAAAGTGTTTGTAGCTATATCTCTCTAGCCAAATTCTTACAAAAAACGTGCCAAATGAGCCAAAAGGTTTTAAATGTTTATAAAAAGTTTGTTTTTAAAGGTTTTATATATAGTGTATTTTATAGCGTATTTTTTTTTATTTTGGATTTTTTAAGGTAGTATAAGTAACAGTATTTTATACTTTATAATGAGTGGAAACAATAATATAAGTTGATAATCCTAGAATGGATTAAATGGTACATATATGTACTTGGATCGATGACAACTTTTTTTTAGACCGTGCGGAGAACAGGCATTTATTTGCTATTTCGAAATATAAATTAACTTTGCTACTTTGTTTATAAGTTGATTCTGTCCATTTTCTTTCCTCTTTAAGAATTCTTAAATCGTATTGCAGCAAACTGTTTTGAGTTCTGATTTTCTTATTTTAATATATCGCTTATTTTAAAATATCGCTACGATCGCAAATGCCACGATAATTATTAATAAGGAAATCTTTTATGTTCTCTCAGAAGACATTTTCAGTTTTTAGCAGTATTTTAAGTGTAAGTATTTGTTGTCATTTCAAGATAACAACAGACTTGACAAATGCTCGGTTTGTTGTCATTTTGACTTGGCGACATTTTTCGACTTGACGCCAAATCCGGACATGGTCCGTTTGGTCAACTGCCTTTAGTATCTTTTTAAAATAAAATAATTGCAAATTAATGCTTATTATTACGAAAATCTTTCGCTGCTTGACTAAGATCCATTTGTAACTAAATTTGAAACCGTAGTAGCCGTCAACGAGAAACTGTGTTTAAAAACAATTCGAATTTTTAATTTTTTATTAACAATAGTGTTTGTTAGTTTAGTTATTATATATTATTATAATTTAAATTTTCAAACATTATATGTCCCTAAAATTATGCAAAATTAAAATTAAACTTACTTATTCTATCGTAAAGTTGTTTTAAAAAAACTAATAACGAATCTTATAATCTTATATAACGCAAAAAGTAATAAATCAAGATCATCTGCTCTTTACTGTAGGCGAAAGTGTAAACAAACTTGATTGTTGATTATTAACAATAGTGTTTGGTAGTTTAGTTATTATATATATTATTATATTTTAAAATTTCAAACATTAAACGTAAATATTATGCATGTTTAAAGTCAAACTTACTGATTTCTATCCTAAAGTTGTTATATTCGAACTAATTACGAATCTTATCTAACGCTTAGTGTAAATCAAGATAATCTGCTCTATACCGTAAGCGATAGTGTAAACAAACTGATTGTTGATTCCATTGCAGTGTTAGAAATATACGGAAATTTGGGAGCCGTGTAAGAGAATTTTATATATATATATATATATATATATATATATATATATATATATATATATATATATATATATATATATATATATATATATATATATATATATATATATATATATATATATATATATATATATATTTTCGAGATTAAATAAATCAAAAAAGTTTTGCGTGGAAATGTTTAATCTTGAATGTATACTGTGTTTAGCGCCTTTTTTCCTGTTGAATACAAATTTTGTGCGGAAGCGGGCTAAGTGACAGATTTTGTTACAAACCCACTTGTTTAGTTCATTCTGAAGAAAATGGCTGTGTTTCATTTTCAACTTTTATCATTTCAATTTTATTGATTTTTTTCAATTTTATTATTGAAATTTATAAAACTATATAGCGCCATAAAAATTGTGGCAAACCTGGAAAAATCGGGGAATTAACAGGGTAATTTATTAAATAAAAATGCTTTTTTTATATTGATATAAATTTCTAGATAATTATTTACAAAATAATGCATCAAAAATCTGGCAATGGTTCCTTTTTTATAATGATTAATGAATAGCCCAATCGTTTATTTGGTAGTTTATTACTATTGAATAAAGAAATATAATGGTATAGATTATAGAATATAAAAATTATTTCAGTTATAATTATAAACCAGTAAGCATTTGCTAACCAGTAGAAAATGAAGAGTCAGAATAAAATTTTAATGGGTGTGGTTAAAGAGTGTTTTAGAGTTCGTAACTTCGAATTTTTTTAAAACAAATTCTAAAATGAAAAAGCTCAAAACTAGTATAATAACCGTGAAACGTGAACCTATATTTGTGCAATGTTTTTAAAAATAAACTTCTGTCGCGTAGTTATTGAAATCGGATAGACGGACGGTCATTAAAATCTATCTTCACGTCATAAAGATATTTTGGACAATGAAAATGTTATACGGGGTGTGTACAATTAAAGACTTTTGAAATTGTTTGTAAACCAACGAATCGAGCGAAACAACAGACAAAAAACAACGGGCCTTTTTTTTTTAATTATTTAATCTCGGTGTTTTTTTATGATGTTGTTCGCTATCGGGTTGCCATCGAGGCTTACTGGCGCATCAGATTTGGCGCGTTTATCTATTTTGTTGTTAATTTGGCGTGCCGGCAAGTGGAATTCATTGATTTTTGTTGTATTTATTTGTTCGTATGTCGGTTTTTGCTATGCCGGACTATATTATTGATCTTTTTGATTGTTGCATTTGAAAAAGAATTTTTAGAGTAATTAATGGTATATTTTCGTGTTTTATAATTTGGTTTCGTTAGCATATTTTTAATCGTTTGTATTTAGCGTGTGATTTTTAAAACTTTTTTTACTTCATTTGCATTTATGTACTGCTCCACATTTGTTTCTTAAATTGCTAGCACATAATCTTATTTATTCGAGCGAGCCGGTCGCGAAACGGCCAATGTGAACTGCGCAGCAATTCCCGGGGGTTATGAATTAGAAATAAATTATAAGCTGAAGCTGCGCCCTGTTTGGCGAATTTCTTTCTGAAGTGTATAAATTAGTGCGTTTTTTTTGTTGAGCACAAATATTGTGTGGAAGCGGTTTAGGTGATAGATTCTGTAACAAACCTACTTTTTAGTTTTATTATTTTTCGTTGTGAGATGCGTTTTTGCAAGGATCTCCCTACGTGTAACGTTTCACCATTTTTTGTTTACGTAAATGAAAGTGCTTTTGTCTTTATGTATCTGTCGATGGTCTACTCAACTTTAAGGTCACAGAAGCACTTTGGACGTCACGCCGTCCGACCGGTCCGGAATGTAAGCAATTTTTAAAGAGTACGAAACCTATTTGCGCATGGCCAATTATATATACTTATCTGGTTGCGAACAGGTTTCGTTTCTCTCTTTCGGAACAGCCAACAACCTGAACCTGAAAAAATAAATTTGGCGAGTGATAGCGAGCAGGGGGCGTAGCAATGGAATTATTACTTAAAAAAGTCATACAACTTAAAAATTTTGAGTGAGCCATTGGGTTTTTAAAAAGAACCTAAGAGTAAAAACATGCTAGGTTAATTCTGCGAAATTAACGACGAATTCTACGAAATTAACGGGGGTTGGCGAGTTATTCCTGAAAAAAGTAATACAATATCTTTTTTTAAAAAGTAATTTCACTTAGCGAGCATCCTTCCGGCCGCGAAGCGGTTCAATGGAATTGCGCAGCAATTCCCGTGGGTTGGCGAACGATAGCGAGCAAGGGGCGTAGAGGAAGAATGCAAGCTTGCGAGCCAATGACATGAGATTGCGCAGCAATATCCAAGGGTGCGAGCTTGCGGCTGAATATAACTAGATTACCAAGGCTCGACATAATTTTGTCATAGATACAGACCTGGATGGCAAAATATGCATAGGCCTGTGCAAAATTGGGTTGGAAAAGTTACGTTCACCAGAGAGAAGGCCGCGAAGCGGCCAATGGAATTGCGCAGCAATTCCGGAGGTTGGCGAGCGATAGCGAGCAGGGGGCGGAGCCCCCTAGTTAGGTAAAAAAAGTTAAGTTTCTTCTTGCATTCATTGTTAGTTTCTAGTATGTGTCAAAAAATGTAAAACTTCCGCAAACTCATAAATTTTTTTGTAATCGAAAATCGCTTTGATTTTCTTATTTTTTTATAAAACTATTTTAACACTTTCGCTACGCAGGATTTTTATTTCCGCGTAATATGTGATAGAAATATCATTATCGAATCATTAGTTGTCAAGTAAAATGATAGTCAAGTGAAAGGGTTAAGTCTACAATAGTAATAAGTGTTAAACGCATCGTTTTTGAAGTAAATTAAATTAAAATTCAAAACATTTTATTAACAAAATTTTGCATATTTTTTTCTTGCCAGGTATCATGTTAACGTTATTGTGTTACTCTTTCGCATATGACTTGTCAATTTTCATAAACACAACAGTTATTTTCTGATTGATTGGCAATGTTTCAAAACATCAGGGAAAAAACAGGTATATACTAGTACTAGCATTTCAGTTATTGGTGATCATTAATGGAAAAATGAAAAGTTAATATTTTGTTCTAACCATTAATGTAGGTGTACAGTAATAATAGTTTTCTTTGAATGCAGGTTGCACTTTTCGGTTAAAATCTAATGATAGTGCAATTTATTAAGTACTTAATTTTAAAAGTTAGAAACAATATTATTTGATATGCGACTTTATTTGATTTAAAATATTACAGTTCAGTTTTAATAATATTTGTTTAGAAAAAAAAATTGATTTTTTTTTTTGCTTAATAAAATTGCCTCTGTGAATCGAAACTATTTTTCGTGGCTTCATTTTATTAGTTTCAGAAAAACTGATCTTTTCGATGTCCTTTTCGACGTCGATATAGCCGCGTCTCGGAATATTTAGTAGTAATCAAAATAAAATAAAAATATTTATGTAAAATTCAGTTTCTGTGTGTAATGCAATCGAAACACAGACCTGATGAACAAACACATCAGCTACCTCGTAGATAAAAAAAAAAAAATAAGGTCGACAAATTCTACAAAATTTAACAGAAAAATTCCAATCGACATATTTTATATAATTAATTTAAACTTGTTTTGGGGCTGGATATTTTCTTACAGCCTATTTCTCTTATCCCTGAAAGATAGTAAAATGAAACATATCTAGCCCCTTTTAGCTTCCACACTACGTTTATAACGTAAAAAGTGGAAGGTATTATAATCGTTCAGTCCGTCTGTCCGTCACCCACTTTCATATCCCGAACTAAAATGCTACGGACAAGTGTGATACGTCAAAAAATTCAGCGCATCGAAATTAGAATACAATGAAAATTTCAGGAAAGAATTCGAATTCGAAGTACTTCAATTATTTTAAAAACTGCAAAATGTAATGCTCATTTAAAAAGCATAGGAAGCCATTTTTATTAGAATTTAATCACCATTGCCATTCGCAACAATCGCTCGAGAAACTTTAATTCTTTTAGACAATAAACTAAAATAAATTTATTTTTGCGGCATCGATCAGTTTGAAATGACGACAATATATTTCACTTAGAGAATCTTTGTATGTTGATATGAAATATTTTCATTCTATTTAAAAGCGAGGAATATTACATATTTATTCTTTGAAATATAAATTAATTTTTGCAAACGATAAGTAATAATTATTGAATTTTCGAAATGAAATAAAAACTAGCCAAATTTAGCATGTAAATGTTATATAAAAAAAATTAATGCTGTGTTTGGCGCCTTTTTCCCTGTTAAATACAACTGTTGTGTGGAAGCGGGTTAAGTGACAGATTCTGTTACAAACCTACTTGTTTCTCTCTATATTTTAAAAAAACATCATGTAAAAAAATAAGTTAACGCAACATTCAATATTGAGAAAACAATGTTTGCTGGTTTGTCCTTTTCTGCAAACCCCTCTGAACACAGCGAATTTATCTCCTCCCGGCATTCCTTGCGGTTATTAGAGATGACGTCAACAACTGCAGCGCACGTGATCCGAAACCAGCCATGCATCTACAGAACAGTTTATTATTTTCTCGGAATACATAAACTTATTTTACGTTTTTAATTTGTAAGTTGTATCTTTGTTACGGCACAGGCACAGTCTACTTTGTACAACTATATTGGAAAATTATAATTCAATTCCATACACGTATATTATAACAATAAGACAAATTGTTCACTAACTTCAATTAAATGTGCTTTTTTTTAAATCGATGCGAGGACACAAATTACAAATCTTAAAACTTTACATTCACGATCTTTGGGTCAGACATGAAAAAATTGGGGGAAAATCGTGGATATGAAATAATTTACAAATCTCTGCTTCACAAAAATAATAATTGTAATAAAAAAATATATTTTATTTCCTGGAAAATATATGCAATTTTTATTTTGTGGTTTCTATGTTTGTAGAGGCGTATTTTGAATGTAAATATGGAAATTAATAGACTTTGTAATATGATTTCACACAAATTTAGTTCAAATATTAGTTAAATAAATGTGGAAATGAGTAGTCTTTATATAATATTACATTGTAATGTATTATTTCTGTTCATATTTTGTTATTTAAAAATTCTATTAAAATTTTATGGGTTAATTTTGAAATTTGAAGCTTCTTAACGAATGTATAAACAGATTTGTTAAAAAAAAATATAAAAGTATGTATTTTTTTATTATGAAAACTTTATTTCTTATTAAAAAAAATAAAAGTTCTGCCTAAATTATTTTATTCGCAATTATGATTATATGATCATGATACAAATATTGTATTTTTATTATTACTATTATATTAAAAAAAGTATAATAAACAAGACAAAATTGCCTGTTGTCAATATTTTTTTGCGTTTTCTTGCGTTAATCCAAGCTGAATGCGATATTCTCAAATTTGACTGTAGCGCCATCTATTAGCATTAATGTCAAACAAATTGGTAAACAAAGAAGTTGATTACCCGGTGCATACCGCTTTTCCTATGTTGTCACATTATTTATGTAATTTTTAGCCTACTTTTCTTTTTTTAATTCGAAAGAATTTAAAATAATTGAAAAAGTAGGTATTGACATGCGGTCGATGTCCGTCTGTCCGTACCCCCCTTCCAAAATCGGTTCTATCCATCGGATCTTAAAAGTTTTTTTTTTGTTAGAAAGCTATGACCTCAGATACCCAACTTTCATACTTTTTGTCCGTCTGTCTGTACGTCCGGACGGACATAAATCTACTATCTGTCGGCGAATTTCCCATCGAATTAGCATTGAAATTCAATTTTTAGTCATTAAGTCACTGTTGCCAAATCAACAATGGCATGAGAAGCTTTATTTATTTAAACATATTTGAAGCAAAATAATTTTTTCATGAATCAGTTTGGAATGACGTCATAAAATGTAGCACAATTTGATTTCTTTGATTGTTCATTAATTGTTTACCAAGAAAGCGGCAAGGCATATTTTTGCATACAATTATGCATAGTTTTAATTTACATTTCTTATCTTTTAATGCGTTTGGAGTAGTTTCATTACTTTTGTTATTAATAAATATTTAATTATTCTTCGAACTACAAATAAATCGAGCAGACGATAAATAATATTAAGATAATTTGCGAAAGAATATTAAACATAGTTGATTTTGGCTTTTAGAAGTTTAAATTATATCTGGATGCTGTGTTTCGATTTTTTTTTTTCTAATGTGTATAAATCTAGTGTAGAAACGGTTGTTGGTGATATTTACTGTTAGGAACCTAGTTTTTTCCCGATTAGAACTTCAGTAAGTGTTTAAGTAACAGGAAAGTAGGCTATTTTAGTTCTTTATGAACTACTGGTTTTTAATGTAAATTTATGCGTGAAAGAACATGCGTCTGTGCGAGACATCAACTTATCAAGTTTATTTTTTTTCTCAAATTTTTAGTTGAAAAAAAATGTTTTGCTTTTTTACTTAACATAGGAACTTTATTTATTTAAAAACATTGATTTAAAAGTAATATTTGAAGGCAAATTTAAATTTGTCAAACATATAAGTTTGGAATGAGGTCATAATATGAATCAACGAAGCATAATGTAATTTTTCAATCGTTCATACTTGCCTACTAGGAAAACCGCGTCCATTCATTTTTTTTTGCTTAAAAACTGGGTTAATTTTGATTTTGAGTAGCTTCATGTATTTTTACTAAATATTAGGAACAAATTGTGTGCTCTGCATTGTATTTTTCCCATTTTTTAAAAAAAAATAATTTTTAAATAATGTATTGATGTACTAAAACAATCTATATTTTGTAAATAATTTAAGACTATTTTATTTATGCCCCCATCCCCATCGGCTTTATTATGAATAACAACTCAGAACTGAGTATCAGTTGGGGTGGCAGGACAGCTGGAAAAAATATATAAAAGCTAAAGCTAGAAAAATGAAAGCAGTCTAACCTAAAGTGAAATACTATAGACCGCAACATGATTTTACTTAAAAACTGATTACAGGACATGGCTGTATCCCTTCTTATCAATTTCAATATAGTCTGTAAAAGTTAAGATAAAAAGCAGTTTAATTCACGAAATCGCACTACAGGTGGGAATTGAAAAAAACTAGTGATAATGGGGTTCAGGCATCTACACTTAATTGAAAAACAATGAATAAATAAAAGGAAATGAGTTATGTTTGGCGAAATAGCGAAAATTACCCAAAAAAATAATCTTTTAAAAGTTTAAAGAAAATCTACCTAATGCATGTTTAATGTTTTTTTTTTGCATTTTCTTTACTTAATTGTATTTTCTTTTGATATGCTAACTTAAAGCACATGATTTTCCATTGAGTTTACACGATTTTGTGCACTTCTTGTTCAATTTTATATTAAGCAGCCAATATAGCCATTTTAACTCTTAGGTGAAATAATGCTGCCCATTTGCGTAAATTTTAAAAAATTTTCTTGTTGAAACATGCAGTCTTTTTCATCTGAACCTCACGAAATGGCAACAAATTGCTCAGTAGTCTACTTTGGTATAAGGCAGAGTTTTTCTCTTCAAAAATTCTATTTGAGTTAAGCGGGCAGACATTTTTTGTGTTTTTAAGGGCAGTAAACTCTGTTCTGCATTGTACCAAAAATGCTATTTAGTAAGGAAATGGGAAATTAAGTCACATAACGTGCTTTACGTTTATTTTCTCTAAACTTTCGAGACTGATTTTTTAAATTTTTTTTCACTATTTCTTCAAATACACCTACTATATCATTACTTTTTTGCCATTTATTACCTTTTCGATTAGTGTTGCCTGCGTGTACCCCATTATCACTATTTTTTCATGAACACCTTTTTAGTGATATTTTGTGCCCTAAAATGGCTTTTATCTAAATTTTTGAGACTGACTATAGATCATGTCAACATCAGATGCATCTTCAACATGGAGACCGATGGCATATATCCAGTTCATCTGCACAGACTATGGGCACATTGGAACAAAAACTGCTTAAAAGAACATAGTGACATTATAGATATTGCACGAAGTAAAACTGTAGCAAACGAAGAAAGCTTAAGCATTAAGAATTTGTCAATGAAATGCATTGAGGAAGACAACTAGAAAAGTGAATTGCAACAAACTGCAAGTGCGCTTTGCCTTGCACTTCTTTCCCATGACCCTTACAAGTTATCTATCGGGCACTATCTTTTTTGTATGTTACATATTTTCTTGTTTATGTGAAGTCTAAAGTCTATTACTTTTTTGAAATTGTATTTTAACATTTATATTTTAAAAGTTATTTTACCTTTATTCTTCTATTGTATATTTACTTCATGTATTATCTTTACTTAGCTGCTGATTTTGTATTAACACATGAACCATTGTACATACCTGAATACCTTACCCTTTGTTTTTCTATAATTAAATGATGGTTTTATCACTATATTGTATTGACCCATTTCACAATTGTAAACATGTAGATATTTTTTATTGTATTTATTTTTAATTTAAATAATGATTTTAGTATTTAGTTAATGATAAAAATCCTTGCCAGCCTCAAAGTCCAACGGTGAATTGAAATTTATCTAAGAAACTTTTGTGCATATGTACCTTGCGGGTCTGTTCGCTTCAACCGCCTGACTATATATTGTTTTATGTTTTATTAAATATACATGCCTGATTAAATAGCGCTGCGTGTTAGATTAAAAGTCTGCTTTGAATGTGTGATTCAGAAATTATCATTTTTTAAAAGTATTTTTTAGTTTAATGGGATGAGACAATAATTTACAAAATGTTGCTATAAATATTTGATGAATTTATGCAAATAAGTAAACAAATTGTGCATATCATGCATATCATCCTAAATTTTAACATGTTTATGACTTTGTCAAAATGAAATATATATTCGTAACTTCTATTAATTTCTGTTGAGTGAAAGCTACTATGTGCTTTTATGAAAAATCTACATTTTCTTGCATCGTTTCTGAAAATTTTCTTTATGTTACAGTATCAACGAAGAGAGAAACTACGATAGGCCGGGTCACTACTATGCAGATCGTGAGCCATACATGAGAAGGCCCCTGGGTATAGGATATCATGACGAAGACAATTACCAAGGACGAGCCAAGTCCAGGGATAGGTACTCCAGATCGACGCCTGGAAACAACTATGTGGAAGGCGCAGAAAGGTATGTAAAATCTATTGTCTCTTCTCTTGCTAATCATCTAGTTCAGTGGTCATTCAGAATCATCACTTTTATGGGTAGTTATGACCAAAGGTTACTTTTTTATATTCTAAACAAAAAAAAATTGGAAAAGTTGTTTGAAATGTATGGATTTCAAAAAAGCAGTAAAAATAGGTTTCTCATCATTGCTTTTAACAAAAAATAAATTATGAAGCTTACAGGTTTTTTTTAACAAAAAAAATCAGCTAAGCCACAAATAATTTGAGAATAAAAACCTCTATCACAACACATTTGGAGGAATTATCGAATTGAGAATTAAATTCATCATTTGAAAGATGTTAAATAGTGATATCCACAAATCGGCAATACATTGTTTGGTGGTTTAAATAATTTTGTAACTATTGAACTAAATTTTGCAAATTATGATTCATAACTGCCTTCACTTTGCATTGGAGCTTAATTAACTTCCAATGCAAGTAGATTAAAAAATATATGTCCTTTAAAGTTTGACCATCAACGATCAACATTTATTTTTGTGGAATAAATATAAAAAAATCCTGCATTAGACGGCAAAAAGCACTAGGTTATGCATTTATTGTTTTAGTTTTACCTTAATTAATTGTTTAAAATTGTGACTCAACAAACTACATTTTCTAGGAACCAAAACCATTTTCGGCCACACAATGCACGCCCGCACTTCGACCAGCAACGCTACCCCGCTGACAACCAATACCCCAACGACCGTGAACCAGCAGCCATCCCTAATTCCCGCATAAACAACCGGCGGCCCAACAACTCAACTCCACAGACTCCCACCTCAGCAGTTGTTCCCTCCGTGTCCTCGCCCACTGTCAAACCAGAGAGTCGGCCGAGGAGGACGAAAAGGAGGTCCCCCTCTAGGACGCCCTCAGGGTCTAGGTCCAACTCTAGGTCTAGGTCTCGGAGTTCAAGTGGCAGCAGGTCTTCTAGTTCCTCTTCGAAGTTACGGAGTTCATCAAGTGATAGTAGCGGGGGGTCGCGGTCGCCTTCCAAGTCGAGATCTCCTGTGTAAGTTTGATGGTCTTACTTTGAATCTATTGTTGTAGACTTTATTAAACAAAATTCTGTAGTTGCAACTTTTTCAGAAAGATTAATTTAGTTGCTCTAAATTAAGAATCAATTTTTTAAAATAAAAGTTGCAGTGAACAGAATGAAATCGGGACTACGCTTGGCTACTACTAGATTGTAGTAATCTTTTTCAAATTCTGGTTCATTGTTTATAAGAAGTGTATTTATTAAAGTTATAAGCTGTGTTGGCATGCAGGTCTTTACTATGGTATGACTGTTATTTTTCTTTTGGAGAAATTAGGGGTTTTTAATAGGGTTAGTAAAGCACAGTTCCATGCTACCCTCCAATCTGATAGGGTTCCGGATTCCCACTGCAGTATTTTGAGCGGTCAGGGAGGTAAAGCAGTTTCCTCGCTTTTTCACTTTGTCCCTCAAAACTCTACTGTGGTATCGCATTTTTATGTAACTTGCATGTGAATGCAGCTATCGTAAAACTAAATATCTTTTGTGGTGTCGGAGGTTGAAAAGTAGTCTCCTCAGTTATCGACCTTTTCCCCCGATACTATTGTATCGTTCTATAACTTAATGTGAATGCAGCTTTATAGTAAAAACAGCTATAACAAAACTGAAAATATCATTGAACGTAACCCTTCTTGCAGCAGCGCCTCCTATGGTAGCCAGCAGACCACTAACAGCAAGGGCAGTCGATCCGAGCGGCCGTCCAGTGCCATCTCCACCCCCTCCTCCTTCCTCCCCTCTGCCGTGAGTGCTCCCCCCATCCCCAATGTAACCCCTTCCCAGAACTGTAGTACGCTCACCATCGAAGAGAACCACTGCAGCGAAAGAGGGGATGAGAAGAGGCCCCTTGGCATATGTGTGCGGAACCTACCAGTCAGATCCACAGGTGAGTAAGTCTAAGAATGGATTAAAAAGGCCTCATGGATGTTCATAGTACTTGAAGTGTCCTAGAATTGCTATTTTTCCGGTAACACAGTTAGATTTTTCAGAAAGTAACTGCAGTTACTTATAGCAGTAACGAAGTAACGAAAAATTTCGTTACTTTTAACGCTGCTCTTCACTGATATTTTTGACACAGTTTGGCTTACATTTAACTATTTCAAATTTAACTTTTTACAGCATGAATTTTCATTATTAACTTTTTCCGTTTGTCCCTATTTCTTTAGGCGGTTCTCTTTGAAAAACGGTAAAATGGCTAAATTTAAATTTTTCTTTTTACTTGAAATTTCTAAAAGTAACTGTGATTAGTTACTTTTCACATCAAGTACTGTTACTGTAACAGATTTACTCTTTTAATTCAGTAACTGTTACAGAGTTACTTTTTAAAAGTAACTTTCCAATCCCTGTTATTAACCCGTTAACGACGGTTGGCAAGAAAATTTGCCACACGATAATGAGCTTTCTGCTTAAGTGTATATAAATAAACAAAATATAAGATAAATGAAGACTTAAGTGCTGAACAATTTCTGTAAGACAAATAAATTACAGAAAACAAATAAAAAAAACCCTCTTAAAGTTATCCTTTTTATTCGTAAATGAAGTTGTTAATATTTGCTTAACAACTTCACTAGCAATATACCTTAAAGAACTTAGTTTAAAAATTTTATTAAAAAATTATTCGATAAAGATATACGAAACTTATCTAAAGAAAATATTAATATTTCAGATACAAGTCTCAAAGATGGTCTGTTTCACGAATACAAAAAGCATGGAAAAGTCACAATGGTCAAAGTTATCGGGCAAGGGACTGATCGTTATGCTGTAGTATGCTTCAAAAAGTAAGAAGAATTATATTTTAAACTAATAAATTATTTTTAAAGCTAATGTAAGGTTTGTTAATTCCATATTCAGTTTCAATATTATATTTTAATCATTAATACTATTATTTTTAAACAGAACTGAAGATGTGGACAAGGCTTTAGAAGTGTCGAAAGACAAGCTATTCTTTGGTTGCAAAATTGAAGTTACAGCACACGAAGGCTTGGACGCTGAAGACAATGAATTTAGGCCACTGGAAGCAGAATTAGATGAGTTCCACCCTAAGGCAACACGAACGCTTTTTATTGGAAATCTTGAAAAAGACATTACTACACAAGAACTAAGAGATCATTTTGAACAGTTTGGTGAAATAATTGTAAGACATTCAAAATTCACTATTACTTCTTTTACAAACATTTTCAAGCTTATGAATAACTATTAAATTAACCATTAAAACCCTTTGTAAATTATACATCACACTATTTTATTTGTTGTTAATGTTTATGTATTGTGATTTATTTAATGCCAAATAGGATTTTTCATGAAATTGGTAGTTGAAATTGTATTATTGATCTATTTATAACGGGGGAGGTTTAGGATATCATGCCATTTTATAAAAAGTTCTTTAAGATTTTTAAATATTTAGCTTGTATCTTTAAGGCATATTTTAACAAAACTTAAATGAAAGAAGTGTCTGCCTGTGATTTGAAGTCTCTAAGTCAAATGTTTGTAAACAAGGCATAAGTCTTCATAATTTTTTTTTCTCCCCTATTAAATCCAAAGACAAAAAAGGCAGAGCTAAGTGTCTACTTTCAGAATTAATTGAAACTAAACTAATGGTCGTATTAAGTTAAAATTTGTGTAGACGTTTTTCTTATCGCATGGATAACCATTTAAAAAATATATGCAAGTTTCTAAGCCTGGGTAATTTACCGAAACATCTATTATTTTTTCTAACAAAAAGAATATATCTCTGGTGCAATTGGATGATTCTTTTTAACTATTTTAAATTGCCTTTCTAGGAAATCGACATAAAGAAGCAAGGCACTGGTGCTTCGTACGCCTTCATCCAGTACTCTGACATTGGCAGTGTGGTGAAAGCCATGAGAAAATTGGACGGTGAAAATCTTGGTGCTAATCGAATCAAGCTGGGATTCGGAAAGAGCATGCCAACCAACTGCGTGTGGCTGGATGGCATTGTGGACTCTGTTTCCGACAAGTTCTTGGCCCGCCATTTCAGCCGGTTTGGAATCGTGGCCTACACAGCAGTGGATCGCGAGAAAGGTCATGCTCTGGTTTTCTATGAAAATGTTGAGTTTGCTCAAATTGCCGTGTCGGAGATGAGGGGGAGGATACTGCAAGGGAAGAAGCTACAGGTAATAAGATTAAGGGTACATTAAACTCTTTATTTTAACCTTCTAACTTTTATAAATGCAAAATTGTATAGTTCCATCTGCTATAGGCTTATTATTTTAAAATAGGTAATTTTAATTAAGTTCTAAAACAAATTCTAATTATTTGAATTAAAAACACATACAAATGTTATTTCAAAGACTTTTTAAAATAGTTTTATGCAAATTTTTTTTTGATAAAATTTCTTTCGAAAAAAGCTTAACGCTATGAATTTTTTCTTAAAAATGAAAAAAGGATTAACTACTGCTTTTCTTTAAAAGTTATATTAAAGTAAATGGAAGAATAGAGAATTAGAAATGGTGTGTATTTGGGTGTTTCAGTTATTTGAACTCTAACTTAAATAGTAATATAAATACACTTCACATTTTAGTTCTCTCATCCTACTACATATATTATTACTTCCTAGGTTGATTTTGCTAGTCGCGAGTGCCAGACCACTTTTTTCGACAAACTGGAAATGACCGGTCAACTGGTGCCAGGAGATGGAACGCGGCCATGGGAAAGAAGAGAGCGACGAGGCCCGGAGTTTGAAGTCATCCGAAATGATGATCGGTACGGAAGGTCTGTGGCCATAGATCTCCATTGATGTGCCACTTTTTTTACTTTTTTGTTAATGAGATTTTAATTTGTTACTATTTGATTGCTGCATTGTATTAGATTGCTTTTTTGGTTAGTGTATATTAGATATTTGTTCGGATTGCATTTTGTTATGATATGGAGTTTTCTTATAAATTGGTTTTTGCATCTTATGCTGTGGAGTGCCCGTGTAAACCATATTTTTAAAAGGAATCTAAATTATGATCACTAAAAACATTTATTGCAGTTTAGTTTTCAAACCCTTAACTAAACGCATAGGTTTGTATTAGTTTTTGTTATCAAGTTAAAAATTACCAAGAAAAAAAATTAAACACTGGTTGTTGTGTTTTTGGTTACATAGCCTTTTGATATGTCGGATAACTGTTTTTCTCTGGCATTCTACAGTTATAGTATTGCTGCTGCCTTGAGAGATTTTTTTTTAGTTGCATGCCAGCATGATATTGAAACTAATATAGCTCAAAATTTTATTTAATGGGAATGACAAATAGGCTACATTAGAAATGAAGAAAAAAATTTATTTTACTTTTGTAGTATTTAGTATTGCTATTTGGAAATTGAATAAATTTTCAAATTTTTTCCACAGTGTTAAATTAATTATCTTAAATTTAAAGCTATAAGTTAAATTTAATTAAATTAGTAAGCCTCGACCGTTGGCGCTTTTTGGTCAATGGGCAGATGCCGATGGTTTAATTTTTTTTAATAAATTTAAATGGCTGTTTTGCAGATTATTTTTCTTAAAAAAAATTAAATACAAATTTTGGTCATCAAATGTATAAACAACCCAAAAATACGATTTAACTGCTACCCTCTGCTATTTTTTTAATACCTGTTACATAATGAACATTAGTTCATTTAGTAAGTAGGCAGTTTGGCTGACTTGAGTATTGGGCCTGAGGTCGGGTCATAACGTCACCGGACTGGTCTATCATCATTTTTCAAACTTCATAGTAACAAATTAATTAAAGGTTTGATTGATCCATATCTATCCTGAACTAGAAGAAAAACTACTGCATTATTATGCTGCGAACTAGAATATACAGCATTAAGGTTTGGTTGATCGAGCCATCCTAAGCCACAACGGACACTACTGCAATGTTGCAGCAAATAAGAAAAAATTACCAAGCATTGAAGTTTGGTTGACGGATCCTTCCTGAAATATAAAAATAGCGAGACATTACTGCAGTTTATAATTTTCCTATTAATTTTGTCTTGCCTAAAATTGTTCAGAATGCAATTTTAAAAATAAATATTTTCGAAGTTAATATTTTATTGATTTTTATAGTTGATAATTAACACTAAATGACTCTACAAACAATTTTGTATCAACACTATATAAAGTTATATATTTTTTCTCTCTAGGGATACAAGAGTGGGCTTTGAAAACCGTACCTACCCTCGCTATGAAGGCCAGCCTAGGCCGCCTAGAGGTAGTTTTCGTGGTGGCAATGCTGGACAGAGGGTCGGCTTTTCTTCCAGGGGTCGAGGGCAAAGTTTCCCAGGGAGGTATGAGGTGCCCCATGAAGATGAGAGAAGGCACAGGTGTGTTGAAGTGCTGTGTATTTGGATAATGTCACACCGTGCGCGGAAGTGACATATTGGCAAAATGCTAGTTTTTCAGAAAAATCGTCTGAAGTTTATTTTTTCCATTGCATTGCATGATAGAAAAAATATGGATTCACTTAATGTATTTCATCTTTTTTAACAATTGATTAAGTATTTTCTCTAATAGCTAGACATTTAAAATTTGAATATTATAGCATTTTTAACTCGAAAAGTCATTTGTCCGAAAGGTCACTTTTCCGCACACAGTGCGATATGTTTTGTCCTCGAAGTATTCATTTAATTGTCAGAATTTTGAGTTGCATTTCATGTCAGAGTGGAAAATGTGTTATTAAAATCAAAGGATTGGAAAGTTTCTTTTAACTTTGTTACAGTTACTTAATATAAAAAGTAACTAGTTAGTTACTATTAAAAGGCTCTACTATAAGAAAATTGCAATTTGATGTTCTTATAATTTTTCAAAGAGAACCAAGATAAAGAAACATTAATTAATCGAAACAAAACGCACAAGAATGTAGTCGGCAACCAAATGAGCTCTGTGAAAAGCAGAGTTTGAATTAAGCGAAAAGTAACAATGTTTTGTTACTTTCGTTACCGCTAAAAGTAACTTGGTTACAGTTATAGTTGCTTTCTGGAAAATCTAACGGCATTACCTAAAAAAAGTAACTGTTAGAAGTGACGGCATTGCAAGTAACGAGTTACTCCAAATCCCTGATTAAAATGATAAATTATAGTATTTTGATGTGATATGTACATGTAACTAAGTAACTTATAAATATTTAAAATTTTATTTATAAAATTGGCTACTTTTAGTTTTGTTTACAACTTGAGATTGCTAGTTTCATGTGTAAATTTTATAGCTGCTAAAAAAAAAAATTGTAGTAAACAATAATAGTTTGCAGGTTTGTCTCCTTAGTACCTGGTTATGTCTCAAGTAAAACTTAAAAAGATAAATAAAACTTTAACTAAAATGCATTTAAGGCAATTGAAAAGCTGAGAATAATTAATGATTCACAAATAAACTTAAGAAATCCAGCATATTTTGCATTCAAGAGTCTCAGTGAATTCAGTGAATTAATTTTTTCACTAGGCAGCACTGCTTACAATTTTTTTTTTTGGTTGGAGGGGAGCCATGTGTAATAGGTCATTTCAGGGTAATCCCCTAGTGAAACTTTAGGATTTCATAAATTGGGGAAAGATCATCAATAATTAGTAACTAAATTTCTGAAAATAGAAGAAAAAATTGCATTGGCTTCAACTACAATTCCGCAATATTTAAAAGACCAATAAGTAAAGAAAGAAATAGTTGGTATAAATAAGAAAATGCACTATACAGTAACTAAAAATGTATTGAAGAAAAATCTATTTTACATTATATGATCTAAATAATCTTGAATAATACTTTTACACTAATGTATTACAAATAATTTTTAATAAATATGATTATCTGATTCATGAGTCATTTCATATCAAATCAACTTTCAGTCTAAAGCTTAACATCTAAAAAGTGGATATTTTTTGTTACATTGCTATTTACTATTCAAATCAACATACAAATAGTATCAATTAAAAATGATTTCACAATCCCTTTTATTAAATTATTGACCTTAAAAAAATTTATAAATAACCAATTTGGTAAAAAAAAATGATGCATTAAAACAGCTGTAGAACAGTAATTTTAATATAAAAATATTGGCGAGATTCATGTACCTAGGTCCACCATGTACCTATAGGTTCAAAGCCCATAAATTAAAATTTATATATAGGCCTAAGCAATGTTACTTATATATGTAAATGTCCACTCCCCTCAATTGCCTTTATTTTAACTATGTAGTTTTAAATAATGAATAAGAAGCCCTTGCCAAGTTAAAAATGATTTTAATTAAATTTATTTTTAAAAATGTTTTTTGTGGCAAAAGTAAAATTTTCCATTGGTCTCTTTCTTTTATTTTTATTTAAAAAAGTAAGTTTAATTTATTCTATTGATCTCTTCTAAAGAAATTGCTTCTTCAGATGGGATTTTTGAGAAATTACAGTTTCTTTTACTGTTGCCCAGTGATTTTATTTTCATGTATCTAAGCAACATTTTTCTTTTACTAGGCGACATTAGTGCCGCTCAGTCTCTATGTTAAAATATCCACTGAAGGGTCTTAGTAGATGTAAAGTTTTATAGCAATGAGCAGTGGCCCTTTTACAAAGTTTGGCATTTACAAAAGCAAATAAACCTAGGCATCAAAATTAACAAGGGTCTTAATACCTGTTACATAATGAACATTATTTAATGCTAATATTATAAGTACTGGTATTTATATCTAGCAGAATTAAAATGCTGAAATTCCCCCTCAGGTATAACACCCGAGAAGAAAACAACCTAATGGAAGTGACCATGTTCGACAGCAAGGCCGAGCGGCCCAAGTACGTGGAGGGCCCCCTACCGCCCGACTGTCCCAACCGCAACAAGAGGAGAGACAACAAGCTGCGGAACAGCATCAGCGACCAGGAGAGCCACCACAGCCAGTCGCCCCCTCGGTCCCGCCACCAGAGCCGCAGCACCAGCCCAGCGTCCTCCAAAGACCGCAAGGCCACCACCCCCAAAGACAGAAGCCAGCACCACCGG
This sequence comes from Oedothorax gibbosus, assembly GCA_019343175.1. Classification (NCBI taxonomy): domain Eukaryota; kingdom Metazoa; phylum Arthropoda; class Arachnida; order Araneae; family Linyphiidae; genus Oedothorax; species Oedothorax gibbosus. The sequence goes on from CM033278.1 coordinate 6,429,600, forward strand.
ACAAAGAGCCCCGGCGGAAGCCACAACTCATCTCTGATCAACAGCCCAGCGATTTCGGACGACTTAGAAGGCAACTCTGACTACAGGGACTCCCGTAGAAACAGCGGAGTGAAGCCAGAGGACCTGGCCTCAGAGCTGTCGTACGTGTCCCCGCGGAGTGTCTGTTCCGAGAAGGAGGACAGGTCGCTGACCAAGGCTGAGACGGACTCCCTGAGGTCGTTGTCCAAGGTGGAGACGGATTCTGTGCGGTCGCGGTCTTCTCTGGACGTCGAAAGTGCAGATGAGACCGACCACCTGGCACAGATGGAGAGGAAGAAGCGTCTGCTGGCGTCCTCCAATCTCAAGGGCGGCAAGGAACTCAACCTCTTGGTGACAAAGACTCTTGTCGACAGGATGAAGGCAAAGGTCTTGCCGAACAACCACAAGTCACCCAAATTGAACTGTGTCTCTGGATCTCCAGCCGAGGAGGGCAAATGTGATATTGACGTCCAACTGGAGAAGCCCCAGCAGATGGAAAGTGCCAACACAGATTTAAAATACCTTCAGAAGCGACAAGTTCAACTACTGCACCTGCTAGAACACCTCGGTGATAGTTTAAATGAAGGACTTATTGATGGAGAGCGGCTTGGTCTTAAGAAAGGTCGGTCACCATCGGACGCTGCCAGTCTGCTGTATGATAGTGAGACTTTAAAAGCTCTTATAAAAGAAGAATTCGGTATTAAACTATGCAATAGTAGCATCAAAGATCCTTCAATTTTAGCCAAGTTGAAGAGCAAAATCGAGAGCATGGAGGGTAGTGATTGCATATCCCTATCCTTGGACTCTTTTATCTTTCAAAAACATTTGGATCCTAGGAGAGGATCAGATCAACATTCTGTGTCATCTGGGAACACTTTACCAAATTGCCGTAGAATATCTGTGGACAATGAAACTGGTCTTCCGAGCACACAGGGTGCCATTGACTCTTTATTTTGTATCCCCTCACCTACAAGAGCAGATGTGTTATGGAAGAAAGAATGCAATTCCTTTAGTGATAATTTTTCAGACATTGACTGTTCGTTACCTAGTTCTCATGTGAAAACTGAATTTGTGACGGATGATGATACTATAAGCAAAAAATCTTTAAATTCATCTTTTCCATTGGACTTTCCCAGTCGTCTTTTGTCCCTTCGAACTGTTTCAGACATCCGCCATGAAATTAAAAGAGAAAGAGATGTTAGTCCATTGTCTCTCCCACTTCCAAAGTTTGCAGCATCTCTGAGGTCACCGAAATCTTCCCCTAGCGTCTTAATGTCACCTAAGAGCACAACAGCTCATAGCCCAAGAGCTGGACTTTCTCCTAGCTCTTATGCTTCGAGTAAGAACCTTCGAATCTTGGACTTGTTTTCAGATTTCCAAGTTGAGAAAAAGGTTAAAGAATCTGTAGCTGAAGAAAAAGTGAATGGTGTTAGCATTTCCCCTGTGGAGTCAATGTTTGAAACTGAAACTACAAATGAGGCAATTGAATTGATGGCCAATTTTGAATCAATACAGTCCCCGAAAAGCAATTCGGATAAAATTAAAGAACATCAGAGCTCCTCTGAGTCTGAATCTTCACCTTCTGCATCTCCAAACCGTCCATCCATTGAAGACAGAATAAAAGCCCTTGATGAAAAGTTCAATGTGTGGTCTGGATCGACCCGTCTGCCTGTTACCCCTGACGTTCTTCCTGCACCGTTGCCTGAAACCCCAAGGGCACAGGTCAAGAGATCCAGGTTCACCTTCCTTGCGCCCGACACCAGGAGTGAACCTTCTGACATCGTCAAATCTCTCTTGGCAAAGTCCACCATCTTTGACCAAGATTCCAAACGACTGCAGCACATTGACGAAAAATATGAACCTCAGGATGTCAAAGTGGAGACATCGCAGGCACTGAAGCCCACTTTCCGAACAAAAGCGGCTGCCAAGGAGTTCTCAATTCCGATCGCACCACCCGTTCAACCTCTAAATCAGTCTTCCTTTGTTAAAACAGACCCTCTAGTCGCGCAAGGAGTTGCACCTTGCACACCTTCTCTGACACCACCTGCACTGACGCCACCTCAGAATACATCAGCACCAGTTTTGTCTCCTGTCACACCTGTCCTGCAACAGTACAATGCTCCTGTGGTGTCTCCTCAGGCATTTACACCCTGTTCTCCTTGTACAACACCGTCTTTACCCCATACAAACTTTGCAGTCAAGGCATTGGATTCGGTTGTTAGCAGCATAGACAAGGATTTGAACGACCACTTGATGAAGGCACCACTCGTATTCAATTCGGTGAAGCCGAAAACAGAGCCAAACTTTCATATGAACTCTTCGGCTCTTGCTACAACACTTAAGAGCCCCCTTCATTGCTCTGTGGACATTCCTGCACATCCTGTCGTGTTGACTTCTCCTCCTGGTATAAAGAAGGAGCCGTCATCTCCCACAGATAGTGTCACGGAAATAGTGTGTAAATTTGAAATTGATTGCAAGGTTCCTATGAAAAAAGAGACTTTATCCAACAATGTGACTAACATTCCTGTCATAAAAGACATACCAGTGACTTTATCAAAAGACCATGTACAATTTAACTCTATTGATCACAACAAGAAAGAATTCTGTGACTCTAAAGATCCCAGACTTGCTTTCCATGAAGGCTCCAGTCATTGGAGAGATAATGGCTGCAAAGATGGTATTAAAGTCAATATGGATTCTTGTGCCAAACCATTTGTGAACAATCCAGGTCTAGATTCGGTTAGTGCAGCATGTCCTGCTACAAAGAAACGGGTGTCATCAATAGATAGCACTGAATCTGAATCCAGTAAGTCTGTTAAGTCTCTTGACTCCAGTAGGGACAGCCAAGAAATCAGTTGGGTAAAGCAGGAAAAGACATCAGAACCTGAACCCAAAAAACCCAAGCTTAGTAAAAGTTTTGCATTTGAAGGCTCTGTATCGCCTCCGACACAGCAGCATTCTAGAAAAAATGATAAAAAAGAAAAGCCTGTCAAAACCGAAAAACCAAAAATTTCAACAACCAAAACTAGTTCTAATATTCCGGAAAAAGTAAAATTGGACATTAAGACTGTAACTAAATTAGAATCAAGAGATAAAGATAGACTTAAATCTGAGCAAAAGAATAAAGAGGAAAAAACTACTAAGTCTCGAGATTCAAAAGAAACAGTATCAAGTAAAGAACATAGAATTAAATCTCGAGAAAGAAAAAATTCCGAAAAAGATATTAAAAGTAATACTTCAAACAATCCTTCTAATAAGGTAAAAAAGGACCAACAAGTGGGTAAAAGTGACAGTAAGCATGATAATAAGAGAGAAAGTGATAAAAAACATGAAAGTAAAAAAGAAGGTAAACAGGAAAATAAAAGTGAAAGCAAACATGAAAGTAGGACTGATAAACATGAGAGTAAAAATGACATCAAACATGAAAGTAAAAGTGATAAGCATGAAAGTAAAGCTAGTAGCAAGCACGAAAATAAGCAAGAAAGTAAAATGGAAAGCAAAAATGATAAACATGAGAGTAAAATAGATAGCAAGCAGGAAAGTAAAAGTGATAATAAGCATGAAAGTAAAAATGACAACAAGCATAGTAGCAAAAGTGATAGCAGACATGAGAGTAGAAGTGAATGCAGGCATGAAAGTAAAAATGAAAGCAGGCATGAAAGTAAAACAGACAGCAAGCATGAAGGAAAAAGTGAAAACAGGCATGAAGGCAAAAGTGAGAACAGGCATGAAGGCAAAAGTGAGATCAGGCATGAAGGAAAAGGTGAGAACAGGCATGAAGGCAAAAGTGAGAACAGGCATGAAGGAAAAAGTGAGAACAGGCATGAAGGAAAAAGTGAGAACAGGACATGAAGGCAAAAGTGAGAGCAGGCATGAAGGAAAAAGTGAGAGCAGGCATGAAGGAAAAAGTGAGAGCAGACATGAAGGAAAAAGTGAAGACAGACATGAAGGCAAAAATGAAAACAGGCATGAAAACAAAGCAGAAGTCAAAAGTGATAATAAACATGACAATAAGCTTAAGAGCAAAAACGAGGACAAGTACGAATGCAAAAATGAAAGCGAATCAGAAGGTAAAAGTGAAGATGCCAAAAGTGATAAAAAGCAAGGCGAGAAAAAATCTAAAAAGTCTTCGGTATCTTCATTGCCTTTTGATTGGGCTAAGTGGATGGATGACGAACCAGTATATTTCTCAATGTATGACAAAGTAAAAGCACGTTCTAGCAAATCTCAGGTTCTCAAACATCAAACAAATGACTTAGAGTCTGTTAGACAAAAGTTCAGTAAACTGAAGCAGCGTCGAGCGAAACGCGAGGATAAGTCAAAATCCATCGACAGTGATAAGGATTCTGACACTGGAAGTCATCATTCAAGTGAATCTGATTCCCAAACTAAATCAAGTAAATCTAAACAACCTCGAAAACGGAAATTGGTAATCGACAGTTCATCTGATGATGACCGTGCACCTCACGACTCAAGTAGTAGAATCAGTAAAATAGATAAAGATTTCAGTGATTCTGCTACTGACTCTGATTTTGAGTACAATGTATCCCGGAAGCAAGCCTCAAACATGAAGGTACGAAAAAAGAAAACTGAGGTACTCGACTCTGATAGTTCAGATTCTGATTCTAATTTCCATCATTCTAAATCACAGAGTAGCACTTCAAAGAATGCCTCCCACAATCGTATAAAGTCTAGAACTGAAAAGTTGAAGAAGGTTGTCAAGTCGGATTATGAAATCTCTGATGCAGAGATGCATCACAAATCAAAAGAGAAGGAAAACAAACTCAAGAAATTGAAAAAAGAGAAGACAGTTGATGTGAAGACTGAATATGAAAGTATGGATTATGAACTACAGAAAAAGCATGATGAGACAAAGAACTACAAAAAGAAAATGTCGAAAGACTCTAGGTCCCAGGAACCCGAGATTAGCTCATCCCAGAAAAAGCTTAAGTCTGAAAATTCTTCAAAAGAAAAGCTAGTGTCACCCAAAGAAAGAAAATCTGAGAGTTCTAATGAGAAAATGCAGATCGATGATAATGAAAAGCACAAGCCCTTCAGCAAGAAACGGAAAAAGTCAAAGAAGATGTCCAAAAGTAAAGAAAGACGAAGCATATCTGAAAAGACTTACCATCAAGTTTCAAGAAAGCTAGATGACAGTGATGCCAAGTCTTCACTGCCTGTTCTGTCTCCAAAGCCATCCAATTTGATGCCAGATAAGCAACTTTCACCACCTTGTCTGCAGGCTGGCATCTTTTCTGACAACGACTTTTCAGACTTGGATTTTGAAGCTCATTCAAATGACATTGATATGAAAATAGACATGTGGAAGCAAGATTCTAACTCTGACAAGCCATCAAAGACCAAGAAAAAGGACAGCAGTGCCAAATCTCAGAACATTTTCCCAGAGCAAGACTCGATGCATTCTTTCTTTGACAAACTTTCTGACATTACTGACTCGGAGCCTGGAAAAGAGCACACTGATTGCATGAGTGATGTACCTAGTGATTGTCAAAAATTGGAATTTCCTACTAGGAAAGAAAGCACAAATTCATCTCCTCATAAAAACAAACATGAGAAGCATCATGACCATGGCACAAAACAAGAATCCAATAAGTACCCTGATACACACTGCAGCTCTTCAAAAGAGGAGAGGCGAAAAAAGAAGTCGAAAAAGCAATCTAAAGAGAAGAAGAAGAAATCCAGAGAGGAGAAAGAAACGTCCGACACCAAAGAGGAAAGTCGCAAGCCTTCAGAGGAACACTATGGTAAAGTTACTCCAAAACCGGAATCTCCGAAGTCCTTGTTTGATACCCTTGCAGGAGATGATGATAGCATGTATTCCAATCTTCATATTGAAGTTGTATCCAGAGAAGAATCGTCCAGAAATTTCGAGGATGATTTCATGTTAGTAACTGAAGATATGACTCCTTTTGGGGATGATGGCCCATCCAAGAGAGAAGAAAAACTGCTGGAGAGAAGGTTCGAAGAAGAAGCTGCAAAAGAAACAAGAAGATTGGAAGCAGAACTCTTTTCCACTGGAAGGGATTCTTGGCATATGGATGAAAAAGATTACGATGACCTGGAGCCCAGTTCAGATGCCATGTGTGAAGAGAAGCATGTAAATGAAATTGATTCTATGATAGATACACAGGAAAATATATTTACAGGGCTAGACTTACATTCCTCTGGTACAGAACCTTCTCAGAATGAGACTGATGTGTTCTTATCTGGTCATTCTGAATCTGATTCGTATAAGCTGGATGACAAAGAAATTAATGAAGAAATTGAAGACCAGCGAAAAATTGAAGATGACTTGGCAGTAACAGCTTTGTTACAAGAAATGAATTCTGGCGAAATATCAGCACCTGAATTGACGAAGGAAACAGACTATCTTGATCCCTTGATCGAAACTCACCCTGAAGAAACAATGAATTATTTGATACCTGATGATGGTGAGAACTCTCTTCACATTGCTTCTTCGCCTGAAGTTCAAGGCAATGAGAGTCAGGATGAGAAGTTGGAAGCTTCTGATATGTTACTCTCTCCTGCTTCAAACTCTGAGCCTCCAGCACTAGAGATCTCTAATGTTGAGGATTCTGTCTTAATAAGAATCGAAGAGACTATTCCAGGGTCAAACGAAAATCTTAAAGTTGAAGTGGTTACTTCAACTGAGATAATTAAAGAAATCAAACCAATTTCCTGTTACGATTTTCATGACGAAGACAGCATGGAACTGGCAGAGAGCAAGCCTCCAGTTATTGATATTCCAGTTATTGAAACAGTTGAGCAACCAATGCTGTCAACTTCTCCTAAGGGTGATCGTTTCAAACTTGGAAAAGCAAAAGAAAAATCGCCTACTAAATTGGAAATCAATGAAGATACCGACAATGAACTAGATTCTGAAATAACTAAAGGTCAACTGACTCATTTTGAGGATATAACAATGGATACAGTTGACAGTAAAGATGATGATAACCCCCCTATTCTTATCCCGGTTGAAGCACCTCACACTATTGTATCTGAATCTAAGCCAAAAGAAATTCACCAATCACCTATTAAAGAAAGCCACATTCAAACTACTACATCAATTAAGACAATTACTCATCCAGTTGAGTCTACAGAAAGCATTTTCGATAAACTTGTTTCTGATATAGACAAACAATTTGGAGAAATTCTAAATCATATTACAGATCAGCCTAAACCAGCATCTAAAACATACATGATTTCAGACTCTTTTGTGCATCCTAAACCCGATTCCAAACTGTATATGATTTCGGACTCTCACAGATATCCAAAAACTGAATCTAAGCCTTATATGATATCAGACTCTCACAACACATCTCCAAGACTAGAACCTAAACCTTATATGATATCAGACTCTCACAACACATCTCCAAGACTGGAACCTAAACCTTATATGGCTTCAGACATTCACAATAGATCTCCTGTGCCTATTCATATACCTGATGCTATAGATACCAATAGCAATGACTCTTCTATTCTGCACAATTCAGGATTGTTTGATCCCCCAGAAGAAATTCAACCTCTTATTAGACCATATAGTGAGCACTTGGAAGAGCATAACAAAGCTGAAAATTATGACAAAGAAATGAGACTGGTGAAAGACAATATTTTACAGCCTCTAACTGTGACTAACAATTTGCCACTGACACATGGCAATTCATTGCATTCAAGTAGTGATATTCCCACCAATCAACCTGTGCCAAAAGTTGACGTAACTACCCCTTCAGTAATTTACTCAAGTTGCTCGCAGAATCATGATCAATACACTACAGCTAGTAATACTAAAGCAGTTACAGATAATAATCACACAAATAACTTTTTGTTGGACCTTTTTGGGCCTAATTCAGTTGAACCTGAAACAAATGAAAATTATTCCCCACATAAACTAAAAATTGATGAAAGCATTGTCAGTCATGCTGATTCTAAAAACAAAAATGAAGATTCTGATATTTCATCAACTGATAATAACCATTCCAGTCAAACATCAACTTCATTTGAAATTTCAGAGGTTAATGAGCAAAATGAAGCTACAGAATTCAACCAGGACATTTTTGAACGTGCATCTGATTCGGTAAAGGATCCTAAGATTCCTCAGTTGTTGAGTTTTAGTTCTGATCAACTGTTTAATGAACTGAAAAATAAGTCTGCAGAAACAAATGATAACTTGTCCCTGCATACTGATGTGTCTGTGATAAAAATTCCCAAAACTGTTTCAAAAGTAGAAGATTCTGTCCAAATAGAAAATAATGACACAAATTTCCACTCTGACTATGTGGACACTAGCGACAGGTTTGATGTTGAGCTACCAGGAGAAAGGGATTTAGGAAAATCAATTGAGGATCATTTCAGCATTGAAGATAGTTTAGCCATCAAGACAAGATCCATGGATGCTGAATCTGTGTGCAGTGATACAACTGACATAACCATTCCAGAAACTAAAGGAGAATCTGAAATTAATCTACTACCAGCACAAGAAGATGAGCCAATGCTAGAAGAAGTTGAACCCATAGTTGTGGATGAAATAACTAAACCTAAGGTTGAAAGACCACGTCGAGGAAGAAAGCCTAAGACGAGGAAACACGCTGAAACAAGCCAAGAACGAAAACAGCAACAGAAACAAGAGGCATTACCAGAAGTTGTCAATGTGATACATACAAGAAGTTCTAGTAGAAGATCTCGTCCAACCTCTACTGAAACACCAAGACGTTCTCTCAGGAGCGACAATTCAGAGCCTAGCATTTTGCGCGAATTCAGTAGAAAAAAGCGTTATTCTATGGATGAAGCTTCCCTGCCTGAACCAGAAAAAGAGATGTCTGAAGAGCCAAGTGAAGGTCTGGCTAGTGATAGTGGCATTAAAGACATCGTTGACAAGTCACCAACAAAGCAAGAGGAGCCTAAGAGAAAGAGAGGAAGAAAGAAGAAGGTTTCTGGAAACTCTCAGACCAGTGAGAAATTTGAAGCTAAAGTTGAGGACACCACTGAATCAGTAAAAGAGTTTCATCGAACAAAAGAATCACGTTTGCTGTATTCAGTGTCAGCAAATGATAAGGACCAGAAAATTCACAAAGACAATGCATCTAGTAAAGCCGATGTCTATGATTTCTGTGAAGAGGTTGAAGATGTGGATTATACTCTTATGAGTGTGAAAGAGAAGCTTCATGATACCAGCCGCAACAACACTTCCAATGATTTGAAGCATGAGAAGCTTGAGTCCAAGCACGACAGAACCACTGACCAGAAGCTGGAAAGAGCCTCTGAACAGAAGCATGAAAAGATGCTTGATCCAAAGCAAGATAAAACAGTCGAACATAAATACGAAATTGATCAGAAGCAAGAAACAAATATTGAGCCAAAGCACACCAGGACTGCTGATCAAAAGCATGGACGCCTTGCTGATCATAAGCGCAGTAAATCTTCTGATCTAGAACATGACAGAACTACTGAAGCTGTTTCTGAAAAGGATAAGAAGATCATCGATTCTGGAATTGTAGAGGATCATGAACATTCACACAAAGAACAGCTTACTGAAGTTAAAGAACATAACAAGAAAATTTCGATTATTATCAGAGTGTCATCTGGCATTTCTGAGGTTGTGCAGAGATCAGCGAGTTTGAATGAAGAAACTAAACTAGAACATCCAAAGAGTGAAAAGACCTCAACCAAACACGACACTTCTGTTTCTGATGTTCCCTATAATGGCCCTTGCAAATCTACTAGGAAGTCAACTAGACTATTGATGCAGAAGGACTCTACTGTCGAGTCCATGAAATCTGTCGATGAAGTTATTGAAGATGTCATAAAGTCGCATGGAGATCCTCCAACAGATGATGTAACTGAAAGGCGAATGACCAGAAGATCAAGGTCGAATCGTCGAAGTGAAGAAGGTTCCTCCAGAGAAATGGTTTCTCTGGAGAACTCAAATGATAACATGGATGATAAAAATGCAAACGAACCTGTGCATTTTATTCGGGATAATGCTGTGAAAGACTATCCAGAAGATAAAAAGAAAATTTCTAGTCAATTATCGGAGACTTCACAAAACTCTGATACTTCTACTACAGAATCGGATAAGACTTCAGAGCGAGGATCTGCCGGGTTTTCACTGAGGGGCTATCGCATTAGACAAACACAAGCTGCAAATAAGTCAGAGTCTTGTAAAGAAGTTTCAGTTGTTTCTTCATTGACTACCAGTGATAATGAAAGTCAAAGAAAAGAGTCTTCACTTAGTAACTCATCAGATGAGAAAACCAATGACATCCCACGCAGAGAGCACAGGAAATTAAAGGAAGTGCCAAAAGAATTTAAAATTACAACAGGTGATTCTCATATTAACCCCAACACATTGCCAGTACTTAAACTTGAAATAAACCGTGTGAAACTGGATGCTCACAAAGAAATACTTTCAGAAAAGATATCAGAAAATGAAGACAGTAATTCCAGGGCCAGTCCTGCTCGAGTGGATCCTGTCACCGGAATTTTGCCTTGTTCTAATGAAACAAAAGCTTCCAATTCTGAACTCATTACCAACACTTCCTTTGAAGAAAGTGGCAACATTTCTAAAAACTTAGTTTCTGACCAGTCTGTGTATCCATCGGTGCTTAACATCAAGAACATTTCAAAAGTCTCTCTTCCAGCTTCAGAAGGAGTCTCTGTGATATCTGTCATCCAAGAAAGCTCTAAAAACACCCAACAAAATGTTCCAAATGAACCAATACCTTTGGTGCCAAACCTGAGGTCCAGGCAACCTTCTGCCATCCACCCACCGACCATCTCAACTCCACAGCCTTTCATCCATGAGAAACACCCTTCCACTGAAAAGGAAGTGGAGCCCCCTAAGAGAGCCATCAAGAAAAACTCTGTACCAGCAAGTGTCTTGACCATTGCCAACAGCGTCATAGCTACATCCACCATCACTGCTGTCACTGCCACAGAGCCACTTGGTGTTGTCACAAATCTAGCATATGCCCATGCCTCACAAGGACAGTATCCAGTCATCACTGATAGTGCTACTCCTACCCTTAGCTCTCCCACAGCAATATCACCTCATGACCGAAATGTCAACTTGCCGCCCAAAGCCCAGCCTGCTCATATTTATGAACCACATGTCAGGACATCTGGAGTGGCCACACCTACTTCTGTTGTACATATAACTGCAGCAATGGTTCCAAATGTGCAGAAAACATCTATGACCAGTGCTCCATCAAATAAGGCAGAGGTAACAATCTTATATTTTCCTTGTATACTATTAAGATGCTTTATTATTCTGTTTTGTTATTACAGATTCATGCTAAAAAGACTACTTATTATTGTGAATATAACTTATAAAGCATTATTGAATGAGACCAATATCAAAAGAAAAGAAAGATTTATAAATACTTTTCATGTTATTTGTAATATGATGCCCCAAAAAAGAGTAGACATTTTATCTAACCATGCAAAAATGTTCGTTTCATTATGGATTAATTGGATATATTTTCCGTTCATACATATACCATTGATAATATGATTAATAAAAACCTTATAAATTGAATATCTTCCCTCTTCCAGCTTCTTCCTACCAACATCGTACCAACCCTTGTTTCGGAACAGCACCACTTCACATCATCCTCCAGTTGCAAACCTGTGCTATTTACCACCCAAGCACCCCTGGACCACCCTGCTATCGGGGTCAAGTCAGAAGTGCACCACCCAGCCACCACATCCTCATCTGGACATGGTGTGCCGGTGGCCACCACATGGTCAAGTTCTAAGATAACTTCGAGCAGAATAACAGAGTCCCATGCACACATAAACCAGAACATACAACAGGCTTATCCACTGAAGGTGGCTAAGGTGGCGCATAATGTTAATTCAGCATTTTCACAGCAGCCAGCTCTTTTATATGAAGAAATGGTAAGAGTACATACCAATTATATAGTTTTAACTTTTATTAAAAAAATATTTTTATATTATTTAATAGTTTTAGAAATGGAGGAAATTTGGACATATATAATTTGATGCTTTTTTAGGGATGAATGCTATAGAATATTTTTTCAATCTTAATTTCTTGCTTTGTTATTGGAGCCTTTGTTTCTCATACAATAATACTTTGCTAGCAATCGGTCAAAGATTACGATAAAAGAATACTTAGTGTGTAGCAAATATTTATAAATTTAAAAATTCCCATTCCAGATGACCACCCCTCACCTTGTGAATTCAGCTGGCGGTGGCGTTATCTCGGAAATCGTCCCGAACCTGCAGCAGAGGCACAAAGAATATCTTGCCAGTCAAGACCGCACCAGGGGGGTACCATCCGACTTGGCCATAAGAGGCAACCCTACTCCACCAGACACCCCCACTCCCCCCTCAGACATGCACCCACATGGCAGGCAGACTTCACGCATGGCCATAATCAATCCATCCATCAATCCCGAATACAATGCATACTTGCAACACCAGATGATGTTTGCCCACAATTTACCATATGGAGCAGGCATACACCCAGAAATAATGGCAGCTTCGTTCTTGGGCATAGGATCACCGTACGTTGCTGCACCAGGAAATTTCAAGCAGCCGGTAAGTGATTCGCTAATTTTTTTTTGTATTTACCAGATGGGCTGAACTCCCATTTTCAAATTTGCAATTTTTATGAGTTGAGGGGCTGAAAAAGGGTTGATATTCTTATTGTTGGTCTGTAAAGTTGAAACATTTTTTGTTTTTGTTTAAAAATTAAAAGCTGTTTTTGTTAAAAATAAAAGTTGTTCAATTAAAAAGATTTTTGTTTGAATTAGGCCCTTTTTTGTTCATAATAAGTTATTTGTTGTAGCTTTTTTACTCTTGTTATTCAGTTTTAATGGTATTTTTGTTTGAAATGGGAAACAAAATGCAACTAAATTATAAATATTTTATTTTAGTGTCGTTGGAATTAGACTTCATTTTATGCTTTTTTTTCTGACCACCTGGCCTATTATTTTAATTGTAAAATTGGTGGAAAATTTTAAAAACTAAATTGAACTTGACTTTTAACACAGCCTACCAACCACCGTCAGCCCATGGATGAGTCAGCCAAAGTTCTGAACGAGATGTCCCAGTTCCAACAGCAAGAGGGAGAAAAGTCTCGATCCAAGTCCTCCCGATCTAAATCCGACTATGTCACCCAGAAGGAAATGCAGAAGTTGGCTAAGATGGAGGGAAGGGGAGAGGACCCGAAAGGCAGACACTTGCATGAGAAGGTTCCATCCACTTCAGCCATCGCGCCACACTCTATGCGCCAGCAACACTACCCTGTGTTGCAGATGTCGGAGAGGTACACAGATTCTCCTGGACTGTATATTGCGGGACAAGGTCGAGGACAGCAGATACCACCCATTGCAGGTACGATTGTTGTACATCCTCCTCACTCTAACAACGGGAGCTTTTATGATTCTCGCAGCAGTTGCCTAAAATGTATTGTTGATGTTAAGTCAGGACTAACAACTAACTAGAATGACTCATTTTAGTTAGGAGTATTTTGTTCTTTTATTTCATTCAGTCATTTAATTTCCAGGTTATTAGTTTTTTAAAGAGCCATTTTAACTAACTGACTTTACTACACAATTTTCACTGTAACCTTTTACTTTGTTATATTTGTATGATGGAAAAAAAATCAACAACTACAAATCCCAACTTGTGGTAAATTAGTTTTGCTGTGAAACTCAAACAAAATCACTACATAAAATAACAATCTCCCCATCTCCAAATTGCAGGTCAACTGGACGACCACAAGCCAGACGGTGGCGTCCACCACCCATCCCACCTCTACAAAGACAAGCCTGACGCCATCCAGCCGCCGGTGGCTCACCAGTCCACCAACCTGTACGCCCGCCCCAACCCCCTGGCCTCGCAGGCCCACCTGGACGGGCGCTCCTCCACCCCCGCCCACTCCCCCATGTACGCCGCCTCCACCAAGAAGGACCACCCTCCACCGTCCCACCACAGCTTCCCGCCGGGGGAGGTCCCCCCCACCAAGCCCCACCACCCTGGGGTGCGGGCCACGCCGCTGGGCCAGCCGTCCATCTCGCCCGGGCTGCAGCCGGCCCACTCCCCCATGCCGTGGGGGGCGCCCGTCATCCAGCCCCAATTGGCCCAGTCCCCCCACCAGATGCTGGAGGGCATAGGGCGGAGGGGGGCCCACATGGGCCTCATGCCGGAGGGGCCCATCAATGCCCCGCCGCCGGCCCACGGCATGGCACACGTCAACGTGCCCCGGACGCCGCCCATTGCGAACCAGGTGCCCATCCACTCGGATCAGCTGCTCTTGCAGGTAAATAGCCAATGGTTGAACATTCTACCGTGGGCGGGTAAACTGCAGTAACCCTGACAATAAATTGGACCATTTTTGCTCTGAAATAACCAGTGTTTTTCAGTTTGTATTCTCATAGGTAGAGCAATTGAGTGTATGGAATAATGGTCCAAGTCATTTGGCTAGTTACTGCAGTTTACTTGCCCAAGACAGTATTGCAGTCAACACTCGTTAACTCAAACATACTTGAAATTACTGTTCAAAACGGTTCCATACAAATTTTCATTTACAATTTTTTTTGTGTGGATATATGGATCTACAGTTACTTATGAAGAATATTGAAGAATCTTTATCTTTAACTTATGTATGTTATTTATGTAATGTAGTTTAAGAAAGGTTTGATTTTTTTTAACATTGGGTTAAATTTTTCTTGCCTGAAAAACTCAAAAGGTCAAACGTTATGATAAGTCAACAAGGAAAATTAATAAATTCTCGAATATTGTACGAGATTATTTTTCTCATGTCACTGAATAGCTTAGCTTTCATCTGGTGAATTGACAGCATTTTCTATTGTTGCTGCTTTAACAAGTATCATTGTCTATATATAATTTCAGATTTTAATTTTTAAGGAAATAAAGCTTTGCAATTTAATTAAAAACATTCTTTTAACTAAATATTCTTTTATTCTTTCACTTTCAGAATCACCCTGTCATTTGGCAAGGTCTTTTGGCTCTTAAGAACGACCAAGCAGCTGTTCAGATGCATTACGTTTCAGGCAATGCAGTCATTGCCAAACAGTCTCTACCACCTCTTATTCATGAATCAGGCGAAACTGGTCTTTTGAGGATAGCCCAGAGAATGAGGTTAGAAGCAATGCAGATCGAAGGAGTTCGGAAAAAGCTTCAGGTAAGCTTCTTTACTTTGTGGCTTCACTCCCTCGTTTCACAAATTATGCTTCCTTATAAAACCACTACAATGTGCAATATACATCATTAAAAAAAATCCCAGTAAATGGATTTACTTTTAGCTCGTGACTCTTTAAAAAATAAACCTGTCACTTAGTTAATATAACTTTATACAATGTTGAAATGAAAAAAAAAATGAATTTGTCATCTTACTTAATACATATCAAATTAAGGTGTAAGCATACCTGAAAATTAAATCAGCCAAATGAAATGTATTTTCAATGAATGAATCCCAACAATGGCCTGAAGTGTTCTGTACATAACTTTAAAAAAACCTTTGATGAGAAAAGAACGTTTCTAACTTGGTTGTGTCTTTTGTAGATGCCAGAGGAGCACTGTATCCTGCTGGCCCTGCCCTGTGGCAAAGACCCAATGGACGTAAGGCAGCAGACCATCAACCTCAAAGAGGGCTTCATATCCTACCTAGGCAAGAAGAGGGCAGCTGGTATAGTCAACGCAGCTGCTCCGGGCTCACAACAGGTAAATAACGGAGATCTTACTTTAAGGGGGAATGACTGCGGGTCTCCAAACCAAAGTGCCTCTGTGTTAATCCAATGGACAAAACATTATTTTCTAAGCCACATTTCTATGGCTGTCTTGAATATTTTTACATTTTTTTTAATATGATAAATGTAGCTGACTTACTGGGCTCTATAATTCTACTTTTTGAAATTAATTCAAATATATATATATATATATATATATTATATATATATATATATATATATATATATATATATATATATATATATATATATATATTTATATATATATATATTTTAATAAATAATTTAATATTACAACAAAATATTCGAATTGCAATTGTTAATGTCTGTAAAAGTTTTGCATTTATTTACTAGGCAAAATTCTAAAGTCTTATGTTAAAGCTTATTTTTGTAATATGTGGTATTAACGATTTTGTTTTTCCAGCCCATGTACGTGATTCATATATTCCCTTCCTGCGAGTTTACAGATGAAAATCTGGCAAGAACTGCTCCAGACATGTTGCAGGCCTGTTCAGGAATCAACCATTTAGTGATCATCATTGCTACAGTGTGACTTTTCAGCGACAGACTACCAAGGAAAATGTTATTGTGACAAGCAGGCTATACACAATGTAGCCTTAACCTCAAATGCAGGCCCACTGAATGTGGAGCCCTAAAAGAGGGATACTTTCAAGTTGGTTTTTACCACCCGAGGTCTGGAGTACCTATTTAAGAGCTGACTACCAACTATTGACAGAAATAGACTCAAAACTGTGTAAATATCCAATTCTTCAGTGAAATTTAGTGCGGTCGTTTTCTTCCAGTGAAATTGTTTATAACTGTAGAAAGGATAAAAGGATAGATATTCCTCTGTTGTATAAAAAAATGAAAAAAACTTCAGATAAAAAAATGTTTATGCTCAATTATAAAAAAAAGGGGGGAATAGGCTTTACCTCTTGTAAGAGTTCTATTTATATATATTGACTGTTATGGAAGATTTTTGGATTTTAATCTAAAACATTTAGTGTCAGCAAATGGGAAATGTTACGAGAGCCAGAGATAGTGCAAAGGCGGTTTGATGAGGACTGGCGGCTCGTGATGATTAGTGTTGAAAAATGTACAAAGCCTGTGCCTGCATTTGTGTAAGGCATCAGGTTGTGTTCTGTTATCCCATCTGTGTTATATAAAACTTTTAGGGCCATTCTCTGTAAAATACCATTGCTTCATCTGTGTTTCCCCCATGGTCTCAAAGCATTTTTTTTCTTTGTAAAAAAACAAAAGTAGTCATCTGTTGCATTTTATCTAGCGCCCACTTGATACAGGTGACTGGTCATCATCTAAAATGTTGATTGTATATTTTGTATGTATGTGTATATGTTTTAGAGATTGTACATTCTTTGAACAAGAAGATTAAAAAGAATATAAATGTATCTAAAAAGAACCTACCAATCCCATAGGAGTTATTAGTGATATGGACTCGAATAACTGCCCAGAAGATTGCTTTCAAAGTAAAAAACACACGAGAACTGTACAGGAAATTAGCATTAACCCTTGTATATAAACTCCCTTCTCATCATTGTAATATATATACATAACTGCATATAAATAAGAATATATATATAAATATATTAAGAGGAAAAACTGTGTTGCTCTCCATTGCTTCACCTAAAAAATTGAGCTTACTGAGTATCTGGGTTATTATAAGGTCCCTGGTAGTTGTGTCAGGGAAGGCGGCAGCATGTACAAAAGTGTAAATTTCTTTTCTTTTTTGTGTTCTCTGTTTTTTTCTGTTTTGTACAGGCACAGCAGGTGTTGATTGATTGTACAGTGGCGTTTCTTCATCGCATCTGTTGTTCAAAACCCCCATACTTGCTCAAAAAGCCATCATTGCAAAAAAAAAAGAGTTACCAGCAGATATTTTCACTTCTTTCAATGTGATTTCCACCAAGTTCAGCTGATCTATTTTTGATGTGAAAAAAGAATTTCTCAAGTGTATATTTTGTGTCCTCTGTGGACGGCCCAAGTTATTGTACATATTCTAAAGGGGCCGTTCCTGTTAAAAATTGTTTTTCTGCTGAAGCACTCAAAACAGTGAGTTAAATTATTCGTAAAGTCAGTAAACAGCTATCACTATATTTCTGTGTTGTCTTTATTTCTTAGTTATTGACATTTCACACAATACATAAACAGATGAAGTATTGAATAAATTTATATATTTGGCATATCATTTTTTCTTTTTACAATTGTTGGTATAAAATCAAAGGTCAAAAATCAAAATTAAATGACTTTTAATTTAGTCTTTTCACACAAAAATTATTTTGTTACCTTTTTTACCAATAAAATTATCCAATTTAAGGGTTTTTAAATTATCAAACGAGAGATTTTTTTTTATTGAAGCTAATTATAGCTGACATTCAAGTGTTAGACAAATTCCAACCAAAGAAAAATTGCAATAATAAGTAAGAAATGTGTTGATGCATGCCATGTCTGATCGCTTCAGCCAACATGTTGAATAACTTGTTAAAAATAAATATAAGATTGATTCTTTTTAATTACGCACCCAATACTAATTCCTTTATAACCTTGTATCTGAATTATAAAATAAGTCTAGTTTATTTTTAGTTGCAGATTTATAAAAATAAAATTAAAGCTTATTTTACCAAAAAAGGGAAGAAAGATAAAACTTAAATATAATTTGAACATTAACAAGATGAAAGCAGCTCAACAATAAGTAGTTATGAAATAACTTGTATAGCCTACTTTCCTATTTTAATACTCATTGAAATTCTTATTGTACGGTAGCCAGACAGATGTATAAAAGAATCCAAGATTGTATTTGATGTCCTTTTTGTCTCCGTATAACTAATAGTTTTGATTGGGCAGGACTTCTTACTTTATACATATAAATCAAAATCATTTGTTTGCCCACTCGCCTTCAAAAAAGAAATATATAATAATTGAAAAAACTAATTATATTGATATGAATTAGTGTTTCAGGGCAAACGCCCTCCCCCACCCACCATTAGGACAGGACAGATATTCAAGCCATTTTCATGCATAAAAACACGCAATAATGTAAAACTAGCTATAGAATATTTGTCGTATAGAATAAAAAATAGAGAGGAGAAAAAATAAGATAAAATTTAGAAAAAATTAAATTTATTTAGTAATATTTTTAACGTCACGTCTTATTGGATTTCAGTGTTGCCAATCGAGAATTTGCATTTTACCCTCAATCTCCCATAAAAACACCCTAAATTAATAGCAATAATTACTTGAAATCAATGAAAATGACTTGAAATAAATTATAATTCCTGTCAATTAACAATAATAAATTTCTTTTACTTTAAAATATACGTAATGTTCACTTATCTAAACTAAATTAAAAAAAAAAATCTGGTGCTAGTCATAGTTTTTCATACAACTTGCAACGTATGATTGAAAGTTAAAACAATTATCTCTAATCATAAGATTTAATGGGCTTGCCGTTCTGGAGGAACTTTTACCGTGAGGGTAACATCAACAGGATTTTCAGCTTACGGTCACGTGATGTGTTTCAATTCGTTTGGAGGTTGCATGGGAGGTATGATGGCATGATGCTAACGTTTTTTCTCTACTACCTTGGCGCATTTATCTATTGGGTTGTATTTTGGCAATATTTTATTATGCCAAGCAACACCAATATTTGAAAAATGTCGAAATCAATTAGTTGAGTTGAATGAATTAGCGGCGTTGTATTATTTAGATCAGTGGTTCTCAACCTTTTAAAAGCTACCGCCCCCCTAAGGATTGAAAAAAAATTCACCGCCCCCTCTATGAAAATCTTGTAATTTTCTAAGGAATATGGAAGAAGATTACTGAATTATAAAAGGCCAAACTTTTGAGTAATTTTTTCTCACCAAATTTGTTTGTGGATAATAATATTACTTATTTAAAACTAAAATGACACGTAAAACAAATGATTTAAATGTGATTTTATGTTTTAAAAGTATGTACACTTGATTAGATAATTGAAGACAAATACAGCAAAAAAATAACGCACTACAAATGGAATATCAATCAAGAACATCAGCGAGATGGTTGTGCTTGATGGTTCAAAGCCAGTTTCTGAACGTTTGGTTCAATGTTTTTTAGAGAGATTAAGATGCAGGTCCCCTCTTTCTACGATTTGGAGTCTACATCTCTTTTCTGAAATTAGTTCAGTAACAGCATTGAAACCTCTCTCACAAAGGTAAGAGGAAGGAAGCGCAATCAAACATTTCTTCACGGCAGACCACAATCCTGGATAGCAGCAACTGATATTCGTTTAAAGCCAAAATTCTGTGAGACGATCGTTATGAAAGTTGGCTTTCATAGTTTCATTTGGTGAGAGTTATCAATTCCTCCTGAATATATATAGATCTCTGCTTTTTCGATATCATAAATAGGTTCATGATCTAATGGGGGATTTCCATTGCCAAAATATCCTTAAAACGCAAAGAAAAACCCTCGTGCAAGGACTCAAGGTGTTGAAAGTAAACGAGTTTTTTTTTAAAGGTATTTCATTGCCATTATGTAGCACAAGCTCATTTAAGATTAGAAACAATCTAAATTCATTTCTACCAAAATTCTGCTGCCATAAAAAGAGTATTTTTTAAGAAGGCAGAAACGACAGATTTTGTGGTGATTAAATTCAGATTTTAACCTTGAAGTTGCAAATTCACAAAATTAAATTTTGCAAATAAATCCGCAATATCCATCTTAAACTGCAGCAGTCTCTACATCTTTCTTTTCGAGAAATTCTAGCACAGAGTCGAAAAGATCCTAGAACCTATTGAGGCAGGCAACTTTTGGAGAGCCAGCGAATATCTGTCTGTGAATCAAGCAGTGAACAGCTAATGGCCAATATTCATGTGACGTCACGGGCAATATTGATACCTCTTACTCGAAGCACTTGCCTGATTCAGGTTGTGTTTGTTCGTATTCGTTCGCCCTCGCCATTGCTGTTTGAAAAGTTCTACGAACTATAGGCTAAAAAAGGCTATTGTGTGGCATGTCCGTTACCTAAACTATTAAGCGGACTTTTCCGTGTAATAGAGCCTGTAAATATTGTGGACTATATTGAGAAAATGAATTTTAAAGTTAAAAAGTTAGTTCAAATACATTGGCAACCGGACGCCTGTTCTCCAATTAATTGTGGCCCATGGTCTGTTATTTCTTATTTTAAGTTAAAATCTCAATATTAAGCACCAAAACCACGTATGGTTCCTTTGTGAAAAGAATTTACTGATTTGGAAGTCTTGGCAACAAATTTACAATAAAAAAATGAGGCCAGCCTCGTCACTTAAGTTCGCTAAGTTCAAAAGCTTCATTGTTAGGGTGATCCGATTTTTTTAATGTTAATGCAAAATATACTGTCATTGTACGTCCTAGTCGTCTAAAGAGGAAAACTTAAGTTCGTCGCTAAGTTCAAAATTAAGATGCCCTTTACCAGCAGCCCCGATGAATCCAACACCAGCCACCAACTCATGTTCAAACTCGGGCCAAAAACTTGGGAGTGAGACAAGCTAACGATCACCTGCAGCTACAACAATATTTTACCAAAAAATATTTGATAATGAATGCTAACAATAAGCAATCCAAAATCAAATGTCATTTAGTTTAGAAAAAATGGTGCATCGTTGACAGCTGTCTGAAAGAAAAAATAAGAAATAGGATTAAAACACCATTTAGGGGAACATGGCAAAATAATGTGGGAAGTACTCTGGATAATACAGTTAAAAACAAGTTTTGACTTTTGTTCCTAGTAGATCGAATTAAAAAATTTCAGATTTGCTAAACTTTAATTTATGATTTAAAAAACTAGGGGCGAGAGATATTCTTAGTATCCTGTAAGTAAAAATATAGGTAATAGAATTTTAATTTAAGTGTAACTATCTTATATTAGAATGCATTTATTGTAAAAATCTGTTTCTAGCTACTTTTTCTAAAATTAAAAATTAAAAGCATTTAGGTCAAATAAACAATGGAGAACATTTAGCATCTTTCTGGTCCAATGACTTTCCAAGCTTGGCAGCTAATAGTAAGTTTGCCTTTTCATACAATATTAATGGTAACCCAAAACAGAGCTGCTGGATAAATGGAAGCTGCAAAACCATTCCGGATTTGACATAAGAGCTGGTCGGTCTTGATAGGCGACTTGCATTACTTTGCCAAGCGACAAAAATGCTAAGCATTCCACTTCATATTTTCTACAACTCAATTAGTAATTTAGTATAAAGTGGCTACTGAAAAGACCTGTCCTTATATCATAGCAGTACTTCAAATGCTAATTCATGGACAATGGTCAGGCAACATCACAATAATTATATAACTTTTCGATAGTGTGTATTGCTCTGTAATTAGTTGAATAGTTCTGATTACTCTATCCTCTTCTTGGATTAGTGTGCCATTCAGTTATCTGAAATAATTAAAAATTGTTTTTGAAGTCACCAAAATGTCCTTTGACACAAGGATTTCTCCGATCTGCATTTTAACCCTAGAGATGAGTACTTTGAAATACTAACTGAAAGACAAATGCCATTAAATTGTTAAGCATCTTAAAATGACAAACTGGGCAGAAAGTATTAAAATACAAACTTCGCATTAATCAATTTTTTTTAAAAAACCTTTTAAAGCATAAATGGAAAAACCTACTTACCTATTCCTCTCGCTAAAATATAGAAATGTGTCACAACTTTTCCCACCGATCAGTGAAATTTACACGTTATCAAAACGCGACACTAGTACAACATAAAATCAATCGTTCAACTAATAACTAGGAAAATCCAAAAACTGGGACCACTGGTCAATTTGTCTGTACCAATCTTTCACTCTAATAAAGTATTCTTATTTTTACTTACTCGATTTTTTTACTTACTTAATTTGATTATCTGCTTCTTTCCGCTGATATTTAAAAAAAAAAACATTTAATTTTCTAAATTCTCCATCAAAATAATCCCCAGAAAAACGTGGTTGTTTCATAGGCCAGCCATTTTGAAAAATAACAAAACAAACTGTGAAGTAGTGTTCCTTAAACATCGATAGACTATCGATAGTTTCAACGGCAGGCGCACTTCGAAGCGGCTATGCAGAAGATAGGAAAAATGTTCATCACCTCAGGCTATCTTGTTGTTGGCGAGATTTTCATTTGGCGGTGAATCAACGATCACTTATATGCCAAACTGTTTACATTCTTTTACCTCTCCTCTTCCTTTGTGTGTCCTACGAAAGTAGCACGTGCATTTTGATTATTTTATTTGAAAGTTATTTTTCGGGCTTTATTTTAACAAAATGAAGTTGTTAGTCATTGGAGATTCTATGATTAAGGGTTAGAAAGAGTATTTCGTTGAAAAATGAAGTTTTTTCGACTTTGTGTGTGTTCCTGGCAGTAAGATCGAAGGATTGACAAGGGAGATTTCTGCAATAAAGAAATCGTACGACTGTGTTGTTGTACATGTCGGAACAAACAATACTAATCGAGATTTTGTTTCAGGGATCCTGCGCAAGTATGAGTGTTTATTTGAGGGAATATTCCGGCTCAATCATCAGGTAAAGGTTGTTGTATCGGCTGTTATACCTCGTGAAGAAGATCTCACCCACCGATATTATGTTCCAAATCTTGATGCTCTAAATCAGAAAATCAGTGATATAAATACTGATTTAGAAAAACTTTGTGATTCTAATGGTTCTCTTTTCTTTTGTAGATCTCCCAAACCATTATGGAAAGACTTTCTAGCCAAGGATGGTCTCCACCTCAATCTTAAAGGAAATGAGCGCCTGGGAAAACTGCTTGTGGGGAAAGTGCACTCTGTTGTTTATTCAAGTAAGCAGGTAAAGGATATTTATTTAAGTTTTGACGACTTTCCTCCCCTATCGTCTTCTGTTAAGCCTAAACTTCACACTTATCCTACTGTTCCCAATCCTGCTATAGTGCATGTTTTGCATTGTAAATCTTCTCCTATGCTTCCGATGGCCCCTTCTGTTCCCAAGCCACCTTTTAACTCTGCTTCTTAAGGCCCCTTCTATTCCTAAGCCGCCTATTAACTCTGCTCCTGTGCTTTCAAAGGCCCCTTCTGTTTCCAAGCCGCCTTTTAGTTCTGCTCCTGTGCTTCCTAAGGCCCCTTCTGTTCCTAAACCGTGTTTTAGCTCTGTTCCCATGCTTCCTAAGGCCCCTTCAGTTCCCAAGCCGCCTTTTAACTGTACTTCCTAAGGCTCCTTATGTTTCCAAGCCGCCTATTAACTCAGGGTTCCCACGTACCGGGAATTGTCAGGGAAAATGAAATGGAGAAAAAAATCAGGGAAAATCGAAAAATTTTGCTAATTTCTGGAAAAGTCAGGGAATTTCTTTTCACTTGGCCGCTTTCTAAATTTTCGGCAAAATCGTGATGTGTCGCTAAGCGAAAACGAATTCCGCTGACTTGTTCCAATCCCTCACAAAAAAACCTTTCACAAAGCAGGGGTTCATCCAGAGCTAATTTGGAGCCGTTTAGCGGACCCTTTCCCAAAATTAGGACGGCCCCGTCGCATTTTTCACAAAATTACGATCGTGGAAATCAGCCCCCTCTCCCCATACACAAAATTGACGAAACAACGGGTTAATGAGAATTTTTTTACCCAGACTTCTCTATTTTTTAAAAGTGTGTTGGTCAAAATCTCTACGTACATTTCCAGTTTTGCAACGTAGATTTCCAGAGTTTGAGCTGGGGATATTTACTTTTTTTTTTTTAATTCAGTAATTATGTTTAAAAAGATGCCATCTTTTAAAGAATTTTTTTTTTAATGACATCACACCATTTATTACTAAAACTACAATTTTGTCTGTATACTGCTTGTTTTTTGTGTGTAATCTAAATTTCAGTGGGTTTTTTTTAAAACTTGTATAGCCTAAGCCAAGAAAGAACATCAAAACTTCAGTTAGCAATCATACTTTTGTTCTCAGGAGATGTGATGCTACCATGACTAAATGATGCTCATTTTTGTGTGTCATTTATTGATATCAATTATGGGTGTTTTTTGGTTTATACTCTACTGATCAAGAAATAACGAACCAAATTAAGACTAAATAACTCTGATGGTACTACTACAAGAACAATTCTGTGTCCAGATTTGTATTTAAATAAACCTTGTTCAATAAACAGCATTTTATTTTTGTATGTGTGTGCTTTTTATATTGTTGCTTTTAACTTGATTTTAAAATATACTAAATTTATGTAATGATGAATGTTTGATTTAAAAAAAAGTAATTTACTAATTTGATAATTTCTTACAAAATTAAGAACCAGTTTGATGTATTGTATATCCCTCTGAGGGATAAGTAAATTAGCTGAAGTGTAAATTCGTTTTCAATGCATGAGATTCAAATTAAAAGTTTTAACCGAAAATTAAAATTAATTTCTTAAATATTTTTTAAAAAATTATATTTCGATAGTAGATGGTTATAAATGGCTTCTCTGTGCTTTCAATTTTAAAATTAAATAAAGGTTTATAATTTTTAAAACAAATTATGTGTGTTGCTGGAAAACCAGACAGTTAGGTGACATGTATTATACGTCTGCATAGATATACCTCTGAGGGATACAGTCTTGTAGCTATTTTGAAGGGACTTGTAATATAACTATCTTTATGAGCAGTAAATTATAAAAACCCATTTAATTTGATCATTTTAATCAAAATTGTGTTTTGCATAATAAAAACACTCGAAGCTTTTGGTTTTCTCTCAGAATATTGGTTAATTAAAAAAAAATTAAATACATTAAATCATTTGCATATATTTATTTACCTATGGTACTCAAATATTCAACAATTATTCTTTAAAAATACTCATTGTAAAGGAAAAAGATTAATTTTGTACAGCAATTGGTTTGTATAATTATGATACAATTAATTCATTATACCAGATAATAAATAGGTCTTATTCTCTTCTCACGTCTTCCCCAGTCCCTTCCCACGCATTTACCCAAAAGGAAAGGCTAAGTGGGAAGCTTATCATTTTTTCATGTAGGTACAGGGTTCGAATGCCGAATTGGGTATAAGGTTAACTCGGCCGATAAAAAAAAAACAAGCAAGCTTGGGAACTAAATCTTGAGGTTAACCCACTCACCGGGACATATGCTCCGTGCCTAGGAGCTAAAATGGTCGCATGGAAATGGCACATGCCGTGGCCCACTATGGGTGGTCGTGCCATTGAGAAACGGAAAAACAAACTTTCTTAAAAACGTCATTTAATGTTACATATTACTAAGAACATTTTAACTAATTGTAGATAAATATGTTTTTGAAAAAACACATTTTGCCTGCTTCTTAACAAAAAAAGGAAAGCTCTGAGTATACCAAAGGTGCCCTAGCGTGAAATTCGAATGTAAGAAACCTACAAAACTTAATTTTGTAAGTTATTCTTTAAATAAATGTTTTTTTGTAACAAAATTTTTAATAGTAGATTTGCGCATCATAATTCCACATGTCGCAACAATGATATGCGCAACCAAACTGAATTCTTAAAATTTATTCTATCTGAAATACGTTTTTAACGCACGTTACGCGTTATCGACATGTTATGAGGTATAAAATAATGTGTTTTTTTTATAACTATATCGTAATATTGCTAATTAAATTTAAAGTACAACGAACCGGTATGCATGTAAGAATTTAACATGCACCCAATTTACTTTAATATATTACAAATAGTTTTGCTCGAATTTTTAAGGACTCGCACTCTTTATAAAACAACACAATGAACTTTACGCGACATCAAAACACATTATTACAGACTATACAAAATGCAATTTTAAATCTGAATTTAGATAATTTAAGTCGAGTAACGAGGCTGGCACCTGAGCTGGAGGGAGCGTTACTCAATTTTACACTTTCGCTGCGGATATAACGCATCAAGAACAAAGAGATCAATAATGCTATTTCTATGACATACTATTACGCGGCAACGAAACTCCACGCAATGAAATTGTTTAAGTGACAACCACAGACATAATAAAGTGTCAGGTGCCCATTCTGCGATGTCACCCATTTGTCCAACAACTGGTTTAGGTTTAGGTGTACAACAACAATTTACATATTCAAATGGTATTTTTTTTTTACTTTGACTGCCAAAATTATTATTTATATTAATTGCACCACTCCATAAAGTGAAAATATCAAACTCTCTATTTAATCCCAGACCTGGTGGAAGCGTAAGGACTTAACCAGGCATGGGATTAAATAGAGCACTGGTAAATTAATAACCGACTTACAAACAGGGAATTTTTTTTAACTAGTTTCCGCGTAACATATCATAAGAATAGCATTATCGAAAGTGGGAAACAAAATTCTAAACACCCGGTTCGTAAAATGTGCCCCATAATGCAGGCGAAAGCATATTATAATATGTTTAATTACGCTATAATATATAATTCATATTATAACAATTATATTTTCAATTACGGTTTGAATAACTATAATAATATTTAGTGTCATTAAGAAAAAAATAATTATTTACATCGTTCATCGTTCATATAAACAACACAACACAGCAAATTGTTTAAATCCTACACAATTCTTTGTAGTCGCCAAAAGTAGATAAACATTGCCATATAGCGCCCCTGCGCTGATGTACATTCCTAGATTTAGGTTACTGTAATTCCTCCCGTGTGATCACCTCCACTTCGAAGTAAAAAATCGATAGTATACGCTGTAGCGAGACTATCGAACTATCGAAGTGGACGAAGTTTTCTGGCAGCTTGCCAGAACAATCGAACTATCGAAGCGGAAAAAAACTTCGAATGAATTACTTCGAATAAAAACTTCGAATTATTCATTACATCGAGTTGGCGATGCTTCGATTGTTTCCCTTATGTAGGTGTGCTTGGTATTGAATTAACGTTACACTAGAACTACACTCTTTATTTATTTATTTATTTTATTGATGGATGGGTTGGTTGGATGGATGGGTTGGTTGGATGGATGGGTTGGTTGGTTGGATGGATGGGTTGGTTGGAGGGATGGATGGGTTGGATGGATGGATGGTTGGATGGTTTGGTTGGTTGGATGGATTGGATTGGTTGGATGGATGGATGGTTATGGATGGATGGATGTTATTGGATGGTTTTATGGATGGATGGATTTGTTGGTTTATTTATGTTTTTTATTGGTTTTTTGTGTGGATTATTTATTTTGGATTTTTTGGATTATTTATGATATGGATTTATTTGTGGATTTATATTTTTCGTATGGATTTATTTATGATTTATATCGAATGGATTATTTATGATTTACGATATGTGTATCGATACCGATATGTATATCGATGATATCGACGTATCGATATGTTATCGATACGTATTATATCGTAGATATCGTAATCGTATATCGATACGAATATCGTATAGTATATCGATACTATATCGATATATATATATATATATAATATATATATAATATATATATAATATATATATATATATATATATAATAATATATAACGTATCGATATGTATATCGATAAGTATAACGATATGATATATATAACGTATCGATATGTATATCGATAAGTATAACGATATCGATACATATATCGATATGTATATCGATATCGATACATATATCGATATCGATACATATATCGATATGTATATCGATAGATACAATATCGATACTATATCGATAAGTATACGATATCGATACATATATCGATATGTATATCGATATCGATACATATATCGATACATATATCGAAATGTATATCAATGTCAAACATATATCGATGTATATACCGATATCGATATGTATATCGATATAATTATCATATCGATATATAATATCGATAATTATCATATCGATATGATCATGATATTATATCGATATGTGTATCGACACGTAAATCGATATGTATATCGATACGTATCGTATAAGCATAACGATATCGATACATATATTATATATATATTATATATATATATATATATATATATAATGTTTATAATATAATATTATATATATATATAATATATATATATATAATATATAATATATATATATATATATAATATATATATATATTAATATATATATATATATATATATATAATATATAATATATATATATATAACAAATAAATATATATCAATATATATAAACAATCCACAAACCAAATCCCAACAATAAATCCACAAACAACGAGCAGACAAATCCACAAACAAACAGCAGACAAATCCACAAACACACAACAACAAACCAAACACAGTTAAGTATTATTTTTTATCAGATTTTTTGGTAAAATTATTAAAATACACTATAATAATTATCTTGAAAACAAATTTTTAATCGGAATTTATAAAAGTTACTTAATTAGAAAGATAAACATCTCCTGTTTTGGCTGTAGTGTAAGTCACGAAAAGATCTAAAAGTTTCTATAACTTTTTAAAATAAGGCTTTGCTTCAAAAATTATTATTATATTTTAAGATATTTTCTTTCTATATTAACCTCTGTGTAATTCCACACCTTTAAATTTTAAAATAAATTTTTTTTCTCTATTTATAAAACATTTTAACTTTGTAGTGTAAGTCACAACGTAGTGTCAGTCACAGCTTCTGTTTGATGTATCTATTGTAGATTAGCTATAATATTTGTAGATTTCTTATATTTTGATAATTTTGATTTAAGATGGCTATATCAACAGCTAAAAGAAAAAAAAGAGAGCAAAGGGAAAGACTTTAAGCATGTGGTAAATTTCAAACCTTTATAGAAAATTAAAGCAAAAACCACTTTACGCACAACACTAACTAAAAATACACCATCTCTATTGCAATGTTCCAACCGTAACACAACATTGAATGGCATTTCTCTGCCACCAATATTGGCCATCTTTACCTTTATTCATGAAAAAGGACCAATTGATGGACTTGGTGATACAGTGAGGAGGAGATAAAAGCAGCCACACATTCCAGGAAAATTGACTCACATTCTGCTAAAGATTTTTTCACTTTGCATAAGAAATCTGCCCAAACATATGACTATTATACATTTCTGACAACTGTGTAAAGGGCGAAATAGGTATATTAAATGATATTTGTTCATTAAAGGAAAATAAATATTTCCGATTCATGACACTCAAAAATTGCTCTGCTTTTTAAAATTAAAGAAATACCTACTTAAACCTGCCAATGTTTCATTAAATCCCCAAAAAAATGCTACACGGCTGATTAAACAAATTTAAATGTTATAAAAGGAAATACCTCTCAACAAAATTCTGAAAATAAATTTGATGCTGGAAAAATAGCTTTTAGTTCCTTTTGTAGGAAAATTATCGTTTAATATTTTGTGGGGCAAATGTTAAGTAAAGATGCTTATTCAATAAAACTGAAACATCTGCAATGATCGGGAAGTCTTTTTGCGTGGCCTGAGAAGGAAGGTTTTTCAGACAATGCTATTGAAGAAAGAATTAAGAAATTACCAGAAACTAACTTTAGGGGACGTTGTGTAACTTTTTTTAACTATGATTCTACCATGTATGCAATTTTTTAACTTACCATGTTCGAAATTATTTGCATATGTTAAGTTATTATTGCCTAAATTTCCATATCTGTGATACAATTTACATGATGTAGTGTAAGTCACAAATTGAATGTAGTGTAAGTCACGCACAAAAATGTTAATAAATTATTTCCTATGATATTTCAATACTTTTTTGCAATTAAATGATTTAGCTTTAAACCTTATACTTAAAATAAGCACTGGTAGAAGGTTGATTTACTGCACTATGAAGAAGAAATTAGAGTTTATAATGATAACCAAAAATCGACTTCCTTTCAAAAACAAAAAAAGTAAAACAAAAAATGAAAAAATATAAAAATAAGTATGGAAAGAAACCAAAAATAGTGGGAAAGGCCATTTCATCAGGAGGTAAAAACCTTAAGCCACTATTAAAACAATACACTTTTCTGTATTGGGATGGACGAGAGTCAAATAAAAAAATCCCAATTTTACCCCGAAGTGTACTGTGGAATTTCCAGAAAAGAATTAAAAACAAAATCAAAATTAAAAAACAAAATCAAAATTAAAAACATAGATAAAGACAAACTTACATAAAGCAGATGAAGCGAATAAAAAACAACACGAAACTTTGAAGCCAACCGCTTCTCACAAAATCCGAACTAAAAACTTAGGTGAAACTATTGACAGTTACAGTGTGGAAATTAAGTGCGGTGAAGGAAAAAAATTAGACTATGAGTAAAAATTTAGTGACGTCCACAAAGAAAATTATTGCAGATACTTCTTTATAAATTTTGGAGGGAAATTGTTGTTGATAAGTGTACGATGGAGGTCAAGTTTTTGGGAATTTTTAAAGTTATTGACGTTGCAGATGATATTAATGCGATGTAGGTGATTTATAATGCAATTTCTATAGACTTTAACAGAAAGATTAGAATTCCAAGGAATAAGTCAAATAACATCAAAATTAAGGTCATTACGTTCATCATAAATGTTGGTATTGGCAGAGTTATTTGAGATCTGAATTTGTATGTCTAAGAATTGTAATGAAGAAATAGAGCTATTGGTTTTCTTAAGAAGAAGTTCTGATGGGTAAATTTTGTGCCAAAGGTGTATAAAATCAGGATAATCAAAGACAATCAGGTCATCAACAAATCGGAAGGCAGTGAAGTTTAAAAGAGTGTAGTTTTTCTCAAACCAGTGTAAAAATAAATTTGCAAGGATAGTTGAAAAGGAACTACCTTGTGGTATTCCATTAACTTGTTGGTAGATTTGTTCACTATTGTAAATAAAATTATTAAAAATGCAAAAATTAATTAGTTTATTCCAATATTCCTGACTAATATTTAATATACTATTGTAATCATTATAATAAGCAGTGAGGACGTCTTTTAGGTGAAATAAAGGTAGGCTAGAAAATAAATCTTTGAAGTCAAAAGTGTCAACTGAATGAATATTCTTTTTATGCAAGTGTTCTAAAACAGGTTTATTGTTGTTAATAATCCAAGTAAAGCCTTCACTGACAATAAAATTGTAAAGTTTGTTCAGCAAATTAAAAAAAGTTATCACCAGGTTTATTGATGTAAGTGTTGGAACCACAGGTTATAAAGCGAAAAGCTAAAGGGTTTTTGTGGAATTTTGGAGTGATGGTAACATAGGGAAATTTAATGGAGGAGTTATTAATTTTAAAATATTTATTGAAGGCAATAATCTTTTTACATACACTTTTGTAGTCCAAATTGGAGAGTTTGTATGTGTCGGATGATTTTAGTTCATTGTCAAGAAGAGACAAGTAGAAGTTTTTACAAATGAAAGCATAATTATTGGAGGCTTTGTCTACTACTCCAGTAGACAAAGCCTCCAATAATTATGCTATCCAAAATAAAATTATTTTGGATGTGTTTGACAGAAGCTTTTAAGCGTTTTGGTTGTATGTATATATATATATATTATATATATATATATATATATATATATATATTATATATATATATATATATATATATATATTATATATTATATATATATATATATATATATATATATATATATATATATATATATATATATATATATATATATATATATATATATATATATATATATATATTATATATATATATATATATATAATATATATATATATATATAATAATAATAAAGAAAGAGTCTGTCTGTCTGTGTGGTGTGTGTCTGTTATCGGATCGTAAAAGACCTACTTATACTGCCCACAGGAATTCGAAATTTTAAAGATAGATTCCCTTTAATACTAACGTGTGCACCTGAGGCTTAGTTTTTTTCATATTTGTTCCATTTTTAGAGAAAATTCGAATTTTCTGAAAAAAATACACCACTTTCGCTCAAATCCGATCATTTTTTCTCTTTCCTGATGCCATCGGCTGAAAAAATTAAATAAAACTTTTAACAAAAACATTTAAAATTCAAAATGTTTATTTCATTCTTTTGCCATTAATTTCAGAAACTAAATTCATTATTTGAAAAATAATTGACATGTTTCAAGTGACGTAATTCCGCCAGTCTTCATTCCTGGATTTTATTGTGGGTTTATTTGATGATTTTTTTCATTGATTTTTCTGTTGACTGCATGTATGCATATTTAAGCAATAAATGTATAGTTAAGCTATTACTGAACTATGATGGTTAATAAAGGCCATCGCACTAGAGCTATTAATGTTTTTATGTCTTTATTTTTTTCGCCAAATACGTTGCCAAACGCGCCAAATTATTAACTAAAATTCGCCAAATAGGCGATTTCTTTTATAAATAATTTATAAGCTGGTCGGTTTTTCGAAGGTCATTGTGTTAGAGCTGTATAATGGGTGTGGGTAGCTATATCTATTTTCTCGCCAAATTATTTCCCAAAGCGCGCCAAATGAGCTAAAAGGTTTTATGTATTTATAAGGGAATTGTGATGACATTTATGAGTGCATTTTATAGCGTATTTTTCATTTTGGAATTTTAAGGCAATGAAACGGGATTTTATAATTTATAACGAGTGGAAACAATAATAAGTTTATGATCTTATAACAGGGTATATGGTACACATATTTGGAATCTATTAGATATTTTTTTATTCCGTGCGAAGAACGGGTATAAATTTGCTAGTATATAATAATAAAAGAAAGAGTCTGTCTGTCTGTGTGTGTGTCTGTTATCGGATCGTAAAAGACCTACTTATACTGCCCACAGGAATTCGAAATTTTAAAGATAGATTCCCTTTAATACTAACGTGTGCACCTGAGGCTTAGTTTTTTCATATTTGTTCCATTTTTAGAGAAAATTCGAATTTTCTGAAAAAAATACACCACTTTCGCTCAAATCCGATAATTTTTTCTCTTTCCTGATGCCATCGGCTGAAAAAATTAAATAAAAACTTTTAACGAAAACATTTAAAATTCAAAATGTTTATTTTTTATTCTTTTGCCATTACTTTCAGAAACTAAATTCATTATTTGAAAATAATTGACATGTTTCAAGTGACGTAATTCCGCCAGTCTTCATTCCTGGATTTTATTGTGGGTTATTTGATGATTTTTTCATTGATTTTTCTGTTGACTGCATGTAGGCATATTTAAGCAATAAATGTATAGTTAAGCTATTACTGAACTACGATGGTTAATAAAGGCCATCGCACTAGAGCTATTAATGTTTTATGTCTTTATTTTGTCGCCAAAGACGTTGCCAACTCGCCAAATTATTAACTAAATTCGCCAAATAGGCGATTTCTTTTATAAATAATTTATAAGCTGGTCGGTTGTTCTAAGGTCATTGTGTTAGAGCTGTATAATGGGTGTGGGTAGCTATATCTATTTTCTCGCCAAATTATCTCCCAAAACGCGCCAAATGAGCTAAAAGGTTTTATGTATTTATGAGGGAATTGTGATGACATTTATGAGTGCATTTTATAGCGTATTTTTCATTTTGGAATTTTAAGGCAATGAAACGGGATTTTATAATTTATAACGAGTGGAAACAATAATAAGTTTATGATCCTATAACAAGGTATATGGTACACATATTTGGAATTTATTTGATATTTTTTTTAATTCCGTGCGAAGAACGGGTATAAATTTGCTAGTACATATATATTATATATATATATATATATATATATATATATATATATATATATATATATATATATATATATATTAATATATATATATATATATATATATATATATATATATATATATATATATATATATATATATATATATATATATATATATATATATATATATATATATATATATATATATATATATATATATATATATATATATATATATATATAATATATATATATATTATATATATATATATAATATATATCGCCATATCGTTTCGGGCCTAGGGCGTCCTCAAACCTAAATCCGCCACTGATTGTACATTACTCTTGGTAATATAATCTTTTCTATATATTGACCCGTCTTTTCTTTACAGCCCATCGGAGGTTGAAAAAAAAACAACAACCCTCGTATTCTTTTTTATTGGATTAACACAGAGGCACTTTGGTTTGGAGACCAGCGCTCATTCGCCTTAAGATGCATTTCAATCAAATTGAAATGTAAAGAATTTTGGAATATTTTACAACTTACCTTTACCATTAGAATTTTTTTTCAATTATGTTACCTCTGGTAGCTACTCGAAGAGAAAAGAAAAGTCGTGCCAGGCAGAGGATACGGAACAAAGGAGATCAGTTTACTAAAGCTGTTGAATCAGCAATCAATCTCACCATACTCCATACTCTGCCAATAAAATCGGTTGTTTTTACAAAAAAAAACCCCTCCCAAAATGCCCTTAACATTTACAGAGATACTCTGTTTATTTTATTACGAACTAGCAAATTTATACCCGTTCTTCGCACGGAATAAAAAAATATCAAATAGATTCCAAATATGTGTACCATATAACCTGTTATAGGATCATAAACTTATTATTGTTTCCGCTCGTTATAAATTATAAAATCCCGTTTCATTGCCTTAAAATTCCAAAATGAAAAATACGCTATAAAATGCACTCATAAATGTCATCACAATTCCCTCATAAATACATAAAACCTTTTAGCTCATTTAGCGCGTTTTGGGAGATAATTTGGCGAGAAAATAGATATAGCTACCCACACCCATTATACAGCTCTAACACATTGACCTTCGAACAACCGACCAGCTTATAAATTATTTATAAAAGAAATCGCCTATTTGGCGAATTTTAGTTAATAATTTGGCGAGTTTGGCAACGTCTTTGGCGAAAAAATAAAGACATAAAACATTAATAGCTCTAGTGCGATGGCCTTTATTAACCATCGTAGTTCAGTAATAGCTTAACTATACATTTATTGCTTAAATATGCCTACATGCAGTCAACAGAAAAATCAATGAAAAAATCATCAAATAAACCCACAAAAAATCCAGGAATGAAGACTGGCGGAATTACGTCACTTGAAACATGTCAATTATTTTTCAAATAATGAATTTAGTTTCTGAAAGTAATGGCAAAAGAATAAAAAATAAACATTTTGAATTTTAAATGTTTTCGTTAAAAGTTTTATTTAATTTTTTCAGCCGATGGCATCAGGAAAGAGAAAAAATTATCGGATTTGAGCGAAAGTGGTGTATTTTTTAGAGAAAATTCGAATTTTCTCTAAAAATGGAACAAATATGAAAAAACTAAGCCTCAGGTGCACACGTTAGTATTAAAGGGAATCTATCTTTAAAATTTCGAATTCCTGTGGGCAGTATAAGTAGGTCTTTTACGATCCGATAACAGACACACACACAGACAGACAGACTCTTTCTTTTATTATTATAGATAATATATAATACCCATGGTTGTCAATCCACTATTACTATATTTTTTATGTAGTATATATTGTGTTTACTATATATATATACATGATGGAGCAAATAAAAGTGGCCTGGCATGGAAGTAGGAATAAGATATGCTATTAATTCAAAACAGGTTTAGCCCACATAAACGCTTGAGGAATTAGTTACTTGTTCATTTTCAGGTCTAGGCAGAGAATTCGCTCGCATGATCGACGAGATATGCCGGTCCTTTAGAGCGAGAGCCCAGGGCCCCCAGACCTAAGTTATTTTCTCACGAATGAAATGTATTGGATTAGGTTTGGTTTTCATTTACTTTTAGTGCATTCATACCCGTTAGAGGGGACCGACGGGCAATTTATAGGTACGGGGAGCAAAAGGTAGGTAAATTATAAGTTAACTTATGTCATTTTCTCAAGGCTGATTTTTATGTTTGTTTTAGAAAACATTGTTAAAGGTTAATAATCAAAATGCCAGACACTTTCCGCCGGCCGAAACTTGTCTGACTCCATTTTATAACTAATTGTTGCATATCACCCTTTTCTGGTACTTTGACGCCTTTAAATTCATTACCAAACGGTCACACACACACAACGAACGCCCTCTGCTGTACTGTGAGTTTCATGTTTCATATCCGCCTTTACACTCTGATCAACTCTCACTTACACCAACCCGCAATACCATCTGCACTCGCCAATAGTCTATATGCAGCTCTAGTGCGACTTTAATCCAAACCGGCGCAATCCGCCCAATGCAAAAACAGGTTTGCCAAGTGCAGCCATTAAACACTTGAATAATTCGTGAATTCGATTTCTAGGCTTTCTGACGGCTTCAGTTACTTTTCTCGCCAAGACATTTCCATTGCATTCGTAGCTTCATGCCGGGACACTTTTATTTGCGTCACCCTGTAGTATATTTTGTCCTTATATATTTTTTGTTTCTTGTAGACAGTCAACACCCATATATTTCTTCAGACCTAATTACTTTACGAACAAATATCTTGCAAAAAAAGCTCCGGATCTGCTTACTCACTCTGGTTCGAACTATTTGGTAGTTGTGATAACAAAAGGGCCCTTTTGTTCGAGAAGAATTCAAATCTACTACATCGAACCAAAATATTTACATCTAAGAAGGCAAGAACATTAAGAATTTTAGGGTCAATTTATTTCATAAAATTGTTTCGGAATGAATTTTATTTTACCATGTTTTTCATATTTTCATTTAATTAAAACAAACATTATTTAATTCTTTAAAAAAGATGATTCTTCCATCTAACGATACATAAGTGCGAGCTTAACTTAGTGAGAAAAAAAAATCTCAAGCTGATGATTCCAAATGGAATCATTGGGGGTGAAAGGGTTTCCCTAATTGTTTTGAGCAGTGTAGTATAAACTCAATAAGGAAGCCAGAAAAAAAATGTAATCCCTTTCTTGTTTCATTAAATATAAATCCTTAATTGTAAAATTAGTTAAGTTCTTTAGAGAATGTTCCTTTCGTGTTCATTTTTATTACTATTTCAGTAACAGAAGATGAGGGTAAAGAAATTCCTCGGTGGACTTGAACCCATTTTTTTACATTTAAGAGGGATTGCCAGTCCCATAGACCTCACGCATTGGTTTAGGAATCACAACTTCCGCAGTAGTATTGCTATGCCATGTTAGCCCTTTTTTCCCCAGGTATGGGAATCAACATAACATCAAAATGAAACAAATTTGAAACGAAAATGTTATCTAGTTATTTAATTATATATTTTTGAAGTTTTGAAATGTTAAATGTTCTAATGTTCGTGGACTAATAATGTTTTCCTCACCCTATTTGACCCCTTAGACAACTAGGGGTGAGCCAATTTGTTTGAGGAAACTGGATGAGTCAATTGCTTATCAATGCTGTTTAGAATATAATAAAGAAAAATAACATGAACAATATTTATAATCATTTTTACAACTGCTCAAGAAAAGTTTTCAGACTTTTACGTACGAAATGTCTAGTTTTTTTTTTATATAAGTCAATTAAAAATTATTCATAAACGCTCTTTTTTTGTATAAGTAACACAATTTTCAGACTAATAACCTTCTCCTCTAAATATTTTACATATGCTTTTTTAATACCTTTTGTTTTTTTGGTTATCAAAGAAATTATATTTTACTG
Organism: Oedothorax gibbosus; assembly: GCA_019343175.1. Lineage (NCBI taxonomy): Eukaryota > Metazoa > Arthropoda > Arachnida > Araneae > Linyphiidae > Oedothorax > Oedothorax gibbosus. Next base: position 6,467,850 of record CM033278.1, read on the forward strand.
CATATTCTAAATCTAAATTTTCAATGTTCTTTCATGTTATCAACTTATGTTACTTTTATGTTGTGCTTATTAAATCTATCAATTTTATTCGTTAGTGTTTTCAGTAACGAAATGAAAGAATTAAAAAAAAAGTACAGGTTTGTCAAACATATTATTTACATTGTAATAAAAAATAATCGTATAAGGATTTATGTAAATAATATTGATGCAATAATGTAAAATCTGCGGCCATTTGACGATATTTTACGGCCCTTCGCTCTCTTCCAAAACTCAAAATTATAGATATAAAAATACTTAAAAACCAAATATAACACTTTTAAAAAACAAAATGTTTCAAACAAAACTCTTTTCCTTGTATTTTTTCTACTCACGGATAATTATATATTATTACAAAAACATAATTGAAGAGCTTAGTGGCAGAACGTGCTAAGGGTCATTTTTGAAAAAATTGAGATTTTTGTGTCAATAAACTTACTAACTACTACTACTACTTTATTACTAACTACCGGAGGTAGGTCGGAAAAATCGAAAATTCTGGAAAATAGAGAATTTTCATTAAAAAGTAAAAGTTACAATCAAGAAGACCGTCTAAAGTCCCCGGATCTCAAACTTTTTGTTTTATTGTAGATATCACTTGTAGTCTCACGATTTTAGACGATTCCGGGATTTTTTTCGAAAATTTAGGATTGTTATAAATTCACCGTTACTTTTTTAAGTTGCCGAAGTATCGCCAAAGATTGCTAACTTTAGAATCGCCGCAAATTTCTGAGCCTGTTTTTTTTGTGAACAATGGAGAATGACCTAGATTCTAGAAATTTTTTTATGTTGGTTTAGGTCTTAAGGACGGTCGGTTAACAGAGAGTTCCGGATAAAATAGCAACGGAACTGAAACAAATAATTACGGTAGTTGCGAAAGAGTGTTTGAATATGGAGTTCATTACACAGGTTCTGCCAAAAGCGTTAGAGACAAATTTATGGTCGATTTTTTATTCCAACTATAAGAGAAGTGGAGCGGCAGAGTACTAATAATTTGATGTTTTTCAAACATGTATTTGTCTATAAGTAGTTAGTTTGTCTATTAGTAGTCTATAAGTTGTCTATTTGTAACTGAATAAATGTAAATTTACATTATAAGCAACATTTGTACATCATTTATATTTTAGAATATCTTGTAAACATGCATTATAATGTACAATATATTACTTATTTCAAAATAGACAAAAATCAGAATTCTTTCTCTTGTGTTGTCTTTATTTTACATTTTAATTTATTATAAACATGTATTCAAAGTATCCTATGATGGCTTTAATTCTAATATTAATAGCCTATATAGAGTAAACTGTATCAATTTTATATCTTATTCTATGAATACCTATGAGTATTTAGGTGAGCATTTCTAAGTTATTTAAAAATATAAAGATATCTACAGGGTGTTCCAAAATTGACCGGAAATGGAAAGGATGCAATTCCGAAATATTTACCCGGCCCCAGCCATTGAAAAACGGCTAAATAATTGGATGCACTCTCGGTCGTGCGTGAAAGCTTGCACTTGTGCTACACAAGAATGTAGTGCAGATTCAACAAGTTTTCAACACATATCTTCTTTAGGAGGCTGTTCATTTTGATAGGTTGTTGCATTATTGTTACAAAACTTGATGTTGACCATCAGTCGATACATAACAATTATTGTAATTTGCTTATTTATATTAATAAAAGGACAGAAAATTAGTAAACAGCACAAAGAAGGAGGGATTGTATGGCTTAAAGGTGCATGTATGTGTAGTGGTTCTGCTATTGTTTTTGTATGGGTCGATCCTATATAATAAGAATCGACCCTTCAGAACTTTGTACATGTGTTTGCATATAAAATAGCCAACAAATGTAAATAAAGGATGGGGAAAATTATGGGTTTACTCATATTACGATATTTTCCACATATCCGCCATCAGCAGCAATAACGTGACGCAGTCTTAGAGCAAAATAACCAGCCGCCCTTTGAAAATTTCTGGTGGGATGGCGTCACATGCAGCAGAGATGTATTGCTTTAGTTCCTCAATTGTTTCGGGATTGCAACGGTGCACTTAACCTTTTAAATATCCTCACAGAAAGAAATCACAGGGGTCATGGCGAATAAGGAGGCCAATCCATACCACTTCCTGTATGTGTGGGATAGTCCAACGCAATCACATGGTCATTGAAATGTTCGCTAAAGAAATTAAACATGTAGACCGTGCGATGGGGTTGGGCACCGTCTTGCATGAACCACGAGGTGCTTGCAGAGTCATCTAAGGCATTTTGAAACGCCACGAATTCACGAAGAATTTCCAGGTAGCGGAGGCAGTGGTGGATCTAGGATTTTTCTGAGGGGGGAGGGGGGGGGGGGCGCAACACGCTGCGTACGATGTCACCCTTAACGGTTTCGTTGGGGTGCCTACTCAGGTGTCGGTTCGTCATTTGATTGTGGTTCTAAATTACGACGCCCGTCGCCAATATCCCGGGTATTTCTAGTGCGACGATATAATTCAAACTAATCTAACCCAACATACTAATGTTTGTATTGTTAAATAGATAAATAATGCTTTTTTAAATAAAAATTAAGTAAAATAAATAAGAAATTTTTTTTATAGCATGTTTTTATTGAAAATTTAACTACTTAGTATACTAAATACAAAACTAATTGCACAAAAATTAGTTTTTAAGAAATTAGTGTATACAACAACAGGTTTGAAACAGGTATTAGCAAAGTATTTCATAAAAATAATAATAAATAAAAAGTTAATTTTTTTTGAAGATGCGAAGTAGCCAATTTATAAACAAGGCAAACAATGACTGTATATCTTGAAAATCACGTAGTAATTTGTTAGAGACTAACCAATTAATTAAACTAAACAACTAAACTCCTCGGCGCAACAGCCCATTAGTGGGCCAAGGCCTGCCGTGCCCAATTCAGGTTTCGTGACCAAGGGTTCTGGGCTAGACATATGTCCCGGTTAGGTGGTCAACCTATAAAGCGGGACCCCCAGCTTTAGTGCGACGATAATTCAAACTAACCTAACCCACATGATAGTCTTTAAAATGCCACCTTCACAAATATTATAAGTCAGCAACTTCACAAATTTTAACGTATTTTTTTTTATATCATTGAGGAAATTGCAAAAAAAATATTAAGAACTTATTGATTAGATATTAGAAGCTTATAACTTACTCTTATTTTCCAATCTTGCTCTTATGAAATTTGATAGCAGAGAAAAAGCGCGAAAATTCCAGAATTGAAGTACACTTATTTTTACTTGGATAATGTAAGCAAACTAAAACCCTTTAACGTTCACAAAATATTATAGTTAGATAGCACGTGTGGAATATAATCGGCGCCAACCCCAAAAGAAATAAAAATAAAAATTATTTCCCAAATCTTATTCGCGCGGAATTTTGTGATTAGCTAGTTTTTGGTATTCCTTTTCTTCATTTTATTGTGACCTTCAAAGATTTGTGAACTCATAAAAAAAAACGACAAAACAAATGAAAAATAAATCGGCACCAACAGTTGAATACTCTTTCTATAAACTGTAAAAATAGTTAAATAGTTATTTACTCTAACGTTTTATCAAACATTTGGTTGAAAAAGATGATAAATTAAAATTTTTGTCTTCATTTTGTTTTCAAAAATAAAAAAAAAAGACGGTCCACAGAACTTGAGGGGGGGGGGGGGGGCGACCCCCACGCCCCATTGCTAGATGCGCCACTGAGCGGAGGGCCCCAGCTGAGCATTGGCAGCGGTTGTTGTCGAACGTGGTCTCTCGACATTTCCAGCTTTCTCATCATTCACGTTCCCAGTTCGTTGAAATTTCGCAAACAGTTTCGTTATTGTATCGGTTTTTGGTCATTTGGTAACATTAAACTTCTGTTGGAAACTTCGTCTTGTTGCAGGAACGTTGTGTTCTAAGCGCTGAAATTCCAATACCAGAAAAATCATCTCCTCTAAAGAATAAACTATATCTTCACAGCAAGCTGGCGATTAGTGAACAGCACACGCTTTCAGCAGAAAGGCGACTTACAGAATGGCGATCTCACAGTCTGCGTTATTTTATTTATCTCTTAAATCACCTACAGATACAGTTATACAAATACATGTATATCAGTTAAAAATTTCAACGAATTTCAAAAACCTGTCCACCAGAAAGCTGACTGTTCTTCCGTCCCAACACATACACATTTCGACAAACTGTACATTTCCATCGCAAAACGTTTTAGACAGAGAGCCCAGGGCCCCCAGACCTAAGTCATTTTTTAAAGGATGAAATGTATCGGATCATTTAGGTTCGGTTTTCATTTACTTTTAGTTTTAGTATATGCATACCCGCTAGAGTGAACAGACGGCCAATTTACAGGTATCGGGTGCAAAAAGTAGGTAAATTATAAGTTAACTTAAGTCATTTTCTAAAGGCTGATTTTTACGTATGTTTTAGAAAATAATGTTAAAAGTTAATAATAAATTTCCCAGACACTTTTCGTCGGCCGAAACTTTTCCCAGACGCTTTAAACGTCTTTATCAAGTTCAGACTTTTTCCCACGCATCTGGCGGCGTGAGATAGCGCTACAATCGTCCTCGGACGACAAGAAGGGGAAGTTAAGCAAAAAAGAACTATGTGTGTATTGGAGATGTGGCTGGTTAAGAAAGAATATCGTTTCGATTTAATTAAATTTTCGTTTAATTAGAAAATAAATTAATAAACAAGTTACCATAGCTGTCTTTAGCTTACAACATTTTCACATCTCCAATGATCAAGCACACAAACCGGAATATATATGTCAATCGACCAACCAACCAACCACATCTCCAATACACACATAGTTCTTTTTTGCTTAACTTCCCCTTCTTGTCGTCCGAGGACGAATGTAGCGCCATCTCACGCCGCTAGATGCATGGGACAAAGTCTGAACTTGATAAAGACGTTTAAAGCGTCTGGGAAAAGTTTCGGCCGACGGAAAGTGTCTGGGAAATTTATTATTAACTTTTAACATTATTTTCTAAAACATACGTAAAAATCAGCCTTTAGAAAATGACTTAAGTTAACTTATAATTTACCTACTTTTTGCACCCGATACCTGTAAATTGGCCGTCGGTTCACTGTAGCGGGTATGCATATACTAAAAGTAAATGAAAACCGAACCTAATCCGATACATTTTATCCTTTAAAAAATGACTTAGGTCTGGAGCCCTGGGGCTCTCGCTGTGTTTATTGAATTTTCAAATATCCTGCTCAAATTTGATACCCACCAAATCATTTAAATTGAAATCCAAACACAAAAATTCCATTTTAGTAGTTACTAATCATTTTTAGTAGTTTTAGAAACTGTGATGTAACAGAGTCTGCAAACTGTAAAATTACTAGACGATATGTCAATTCAATCAAACCAAACTCAAAACGAATGCATCCCTTCGTCAAAGCATTCTTGTGCTGCCCTAGTTCAAGGATGCAACCACGACCAAAATGCGTGACCAATTGGCTGTATACTTGTTTTTGGAGGGGTAGGTAAATATTTCGGAATTGCATCCTTTCCATTTCCGGTCAATTTTGGAACACCCTGTAAACAAGATTACAAAATTCCCTATAGAGCTCAAATAAGTACTTTAAAATTAAAGCTAGTGACTTTTAAATAACAAAAGTCTTAAATGATAAATGCTTGCAAAGTATAACATTATAAATTACAAGTATACACAAAACAATTCATTTATTTAAAGAGCAGCTTTAATAATTGAAAAGTACAGGGGAAAAACTTCTTCATCGAAAGGGAATCTGTCCTTATTTAAGTCAGCTTGGCGAGTATAAGTGGCGATCAGAAACCGGTTTCTTCTTTGGTTCTTCTTCCGCGATTCAAGTGTCAGACTATTGTCTGGTATGAAGCTCGATCATAGAGATAGTAAACCCGTGCGCCGCGTGATAAGAACCAAGCAAAACTGTTTTCGTCACATCAGTTTAGGCTGTGACTATCTATCTTCGCCCATGCAGCCTTGATGCGGACAGTTTCCTATGCAATGAAGGAGTTCTTCCCCTGTACTTTTCAAATTCATCTACCAACTCGTCTCTCATGTTACCTGCTACAATCAACTTCAACTATCTCTAGTAACTACTTTAAAGGCATTTTTGATTGCTGAAGATGCTGTCTACTAAGACTACTTACTACAACTTCAACTAACACTTTTAAAGGCATTTTTGATTGCTGAAGATTTCATATAGGCTTCTGTTCCGACCAGACAGACACTATCGGACTTTTACAGAAATTTGTGCTGATACTTATTTAAGAATAAGAAACTTGCATCATTTAAACCCTTAACTTCCATTCGGGCGGGTTTACGTCATAATTAGGTGAGTAGGTAATTGCGAAGTTTGTTTCAAGGTTGGTTGTGAAAACATCGAACTAAGGCTTTCGTTTTTCACAGAAAAGGATTGCTTTCACAAGTAGTTTTTCCAAGTCTGTCTTAGAAATAGATAATTAAAATAAGGCCATTTGGCTAACTGGCCTAAAAAAGATATTTGTTGGTACTGGATTAAAAATCTATGTTAATTGATCAAGCACACAAACCTGAATATATATGTATCAACCAACTAACCAATTATGTTAATGAAGTAATTTTTTGTTCTGTGTAATTATTAAAATGTTTAGTTTTCTGTTTTGTTAAATTAAATGCTTGAAAAAACTGTCGTCTGCACATTTCGTAGTGCAATGTTAACACCATGAAACCAAAAAACAACCAGCTCAGAGGATTTCTCTATTATTACTAGCTTCATTAACCACTCTTATTAAAAACACAAGAAATTACAAATACAAAAATTCAAAATGTTCCTGGAGCGTCACTACAAACCATAGTTAACATAGTGCGGAGTAGATCTAGCAACCAAAGGCTATGTCCTCACTACGACGCCAAACGCAACGCAACAATATTTGGCAACCGCCAAGCGATGCAATAGCGGCCGGTTTTTTCGCCAAATCGTAGTTTTTTTTCAAACGCATGCGTCTGGATCTCTTTGATCTGGACATTTAAACCGATGCTGGTGTGCTAGAAACGTGGAATGGGATGAAAATATTTCATCGCTTGCTTTAGCGCGAGACCTTGATTTCAACATTGATATGAAAAAATTAAATTTGGTTAGTAATATTAAAACTCAGTGTAACAAATTTAATTGTTGGTTTTAATAACATAGATTTTTAACTTATATTACATTTGAATTGGAAATATTTTGAGGTTTTTTTATTCATTTTTTTATATTTTTCATACTAATTAAAGTTTACCCAAACCTAATAGCCATTGTACTTACACGAGATATTGATTGTCCATGCCAAGTGGCTAGTTCGACTATGGACCTTCAGCTGACTTTCCAATCAGTAAAGCTTAGTGCTATCATTGTGTAGAAGGCGGTAGAATGAAGAGCTGAGTATATTCATGACCTACCGGACCCGTATACGAACCCGGGTCTACGGAATAAGAGCAAGATGCGCAAGAATAGTGATTGTGCATAATATTTTAATATTAAGAGTTAAATTAAAATTTTCCTATATATAAAAAAAAGAAAAGCCTTATAATAAAAAGAACGTGTTACGGCTAGATTTTTTAAATAAAAAAAATCATTTTGAAGCAAGCACAGAATCAATAAAGGTAAAAAAAAGTGCTACATTTTTTTAAATATAAGAATAATTACTCAAAATATTATATAAATTATATTTTAATAAATAAATAAAAATAAATAATCTTTACTAGTAAATAAGTTTATTAATAATTTATACCAATAATAGTTCATTATTATATTATTGTGTATTAAATTGATTTCTAAAAATGTACTTAAAAACTCTGCTGTTGACAAAATAACATTTAAGTCATGCATAAGTTTAAAAAAAGGATTAATAAAAACACAAGCAAAAATACTTTGCACAAATCCCAAACTAAATGCAGAAATTTACAGTCTTGAAAATTTAATTTTAATTTAATTGATTGAAAAGTAGTTTATGTACTTCTACTTCAATTACCTTTTTTATTATTTTTTTCCCTTTGTTTTTTTTATTGACAATAGCAACCCTACAACAAGTTAACATGGTTTTAAATGGCAAAAGTTGCAAAAGTTGCCAAAGTTGTTGGATCTCTTTACTTGCAACTTTTTTCAGGGTTACTTGGCGCGAGTGGAATTTTAATTGCTTTTTTGGCTTCCGATTTGGTTATTTGAAAAGTTCCAAATGATAAATTCGGTTTTTCTCTCTCAAGTTACCATAGCGCAAGACACACCGAATCAGAGTATTCTCGTAGACATTTGAGGCATGCGTTAATAAGCTCAAACACCGTGCGTCACAGTTGAGGTGCAGTAACCGTGCGCAATGTTTTCGTTGCGCATGCATGTACAAATTGCGGTTGTTATTGTCCGGTTTTTGTTGCTTTTGTTGCCTTTGTGGCGTAGTCAGAACATAGCCAAATGATACTGGACGAGGCCATTTTGAGTTTATCGGTGCGGGTGTGGGTACTACTAGTACAGGGTGGTTATAAAATAACGCTCGCTATTCGGAGTGGTCTGTAGCTTGAATGAATAATCCGAATGCAACAAGCATTAAGACACTTACTAATCATGAAGGGGGAAAAATAATGGAATCATAAAAAAGAAACTCGTCTCTTGTACAGGGTACTAAATTACGAGGCGTTGCCAATTATGGCCAATTACGGCCAACACAGCCAATTACGCCTCGTAACTTAGAACCCTGGTCAAGAGACGAGTTTCTTTTTTTATGATTCCATTCTTTTCCCCCCTTCTTGATTAGTAAGTGTCTCGATGTTTGTTGCATTCGGATTATTCGTTCAAGCTACAGACCTCTCCGAATAGCGAGCGTTATTTTATAACCACCCGGTACTTGAATGGTCAAGGCGTTGGTTACATTTCCCAACGCACTAAATGTCCGTCCGGACGTACGAACAAAAGGTATAAAGATAGGTCTCTGATATTGCCTTTTCAATAAATAAAGAATTTTTATGATCTGATGTATAGAACCGAATTTCGAAAGGGGGGGGGGGGGGAGGATACGGACGGAAATCTTCATGTCAATACCTACTTTTAATTTTTTTTATAATTCTTTGTAATTAAAAAAATGGAAAGTTGGCTTAACATATTGCTAGACCTTGTTTTACACTAAACTATTCATGTAGTGCGAACAATATTATAATTTGGGCAAATACCTTATCCCTCAGAGAGTTTTAAAAGTTAAGAGCATGAATAGTGTTTTTGGATTGTTAAAGTTTGCCAAATGTCGATGATTTGACGGAATGATTTCAAGCATGTCTGACCAGCGAAATTCTTGTTCTAGTGCGACACCACAGAGAGCCAAATTAGAAAAATGCATTTCAAAGTTATGTAAATTTACCAAACATGTTCCTTACGCCACCGTTTAAGAAACAACCAATAACCGATAAGGAGAGGGAGGTAGTAAATAGTTATAAAAGTAAGCTGAGCTTGATGTCAGGTCATTCGGTAATTGAAACCTCATTGACTTATTGTGAATCTTGAAATCTAAAATACTAGCTTTTCCGCTGCTATGGTAAGTTATCATTTTTAATTTTTTTCCTCTTCGGTTTTCAGAATAAAGAGAAATCTATTTTTCATGAATGCAAATTTGTCTTTCCATTACTATTAAACAAAATAAGTTGGATAATTATTGGATGCGTTTAACTAACAAATTAAAATTAGCTTTCTTTTAAGTTTTTCCAAATAAACAATATAAAAGATAAATGAAGACCATTATACTGTACAGTTTATGCAGGGTAAATTAAGTTGCATAAAAATGAACTGGAAGAAAAATGACTTTTTTTTTAAAAATTCGGAAAATGAAGATGCTAATATATGCTATCCATAAATAGGACGTTAATGTGTCTCAATATTTAAAGGAATATTTGTCAGGTCGGCGTATGACTGAACTATAGCATTTAAAATGGCTTGCGTTATGGGATACTGTTTGTTTTAATTCCCACATGACACCCAAATCTGAAATAAAGAGATTCTGGCGACCACTGAGTTTTTAAATGCAAGGTAATTATCAGCTAGTTGTAATTTTAATGAAAGCTTTCCCGCTTTACAGACTGCTTTCAAGTTATGGCGTATCTGCTTCGTGGTGCAAGTTTTCAACTCGTGAGCCTGGGTGTCTTGAGCCTTGTCTTTGATATTGACGTCGCTCTTGGTAAGTTTGAAAAGTAATAAATTGATTTCTATGAAATTTGTACACCCTAGTTTTAAAATAATGGAAATATATTAAGTGGGATAAATATAATTTCTAAGGAAATTTGAGTCTTCAAAATGAGTAGTAAAGTAGTTCTGAATGGTTTGCTTATGGCTGCTTACCGGTCGCATATGATTACTACATTTTTAGCTTAAATTGCTACCAATAGGTTATTGTACAAGTACATTTTTGTAGTATTAAGGTTGTTGGAATTCTTCGACGATAAGACTGATTTTTTTTGTTCGTGTTACAGATGTTTCGCCGGATATTCAACGGTAGACAGACTTGCTTCTCTTGTCCTCGCCTATAGTTGTCGTCGTGGTGTTCTAGGGCGACGCAACTCAAGCCTTCTCGTGTCCAAGTTATAAGGGACGTCATCTGGTCAAGTTGAAGGCGTTCTGCTCTACGAGTTTCGGTAAGTAGAAAACTTAAAACATTAGGTAAATGTTTTCTATAGAGATTATGAACTCTAAAATTCTACGATGCTAATATACTTGTTCATGTTTCAGGTATCAAAACTTAATTAAATATTTAATAGTAACCGCCAGACACCAATACTTCTCCTGGTATGGGTTCCAGATTACCCAAGACGTTTCTGTTTGGCATGTTATGGTAAGTTGAAAATCTTATTTAACTTATGTAAATCTTCGTGACTATTACTATTTCTTAAATCGGCAGTATTTTGTTCGTAGTGCAGAAGCTCGACAGGGCACGCGATGTTACAGAAGTCTTGAAACTCCTTGTCATCTCGCCGGATAAAGGCCTGTCACCAACGGTCGTTGGGGTCTCTAGTACGACGTTTCAGCAATTCCAACAAGACTGTAAAGAGTGGAGTAGAAGGTAAGTCCATGAACGTGTTTAGTTTCACAATTTGATTTGAAACTTGTAACTACGCAATAATTAGTTTATTTGAAAAATCCATTGTTAAATGAGTTTACTTTCAGTTTTTATGCTTTAGCAAAGTGTAGCTGTTTCTTAAAATTAACCTTTTGTCCCCCAATCTGTTTTAACTTTAAAATATCAGATAAAAACGACAACTTTTGAGGTAGTAACTAAATATCTGTATTCAAATGAAACTAGTTACCAAATTGGATTATCTTTTTCAGATGTGTTTAAAGTTGCTGGCCAAGGAGACTTCGTCAACGGAAACAACTGTTCATACGTCAACGTCAGTCCAGGCATCGTCTGCCGTTGGGTGTACGGCTAAAGGCTGTGTTACGTTATTCTAATCTACTGTGTGAAGGTACTGTGTCTATACTATAACTTTACGAAACACTTAAAATGTTATTTTACATTTATTTGCCAGGAAGAGTTTCTGAAATTCATACCACTAATAGTGTTCGAGGCTGGGTTAAATTAACTGCAATGGTAGCTCCCGTGCGACGTTATTCAACCAAAACTGCTCATTAGTTAACTATAAAAACGCCTTCCTACTAGATAAAAGATGGATGTTAGACATAATGGCTTAATCTAATACTCTTGTATAGGTGTAAGAGATTGAGGTCTTCATCTTATATTGTAACTTCGCTTGAAGGATTTATAAATTGAGTTGTAGGACTTATCTAGACGTAAAACATGGTAATTTGCTACGAATGAGTGGTTTCTGGGATATTTGTATCACCTCGTGCAATTCTAAACTGTTTGAAACTACTGCATCATTCTAAATTGGTTATTAAATTTGATCTTACTCAATTTTGCAATGTCTTAGACTCCTAATGTCTTCGTATTTCTAACTACTTATTAAGTTGGTCCCAGGTTCAAGTGGGTTTCGCCTATCGCTGTAGTGAGATAAAAATTTAAATCTACTACTCAATCGGGTCTTCATTTTATAAGTGTAGTGTTTTATGAAATTATGGGAAAAGTAGTGTACAAATACAGTATTCTCCGCCCAGTTCTTAACATGCGAGCCATCCATTACGTTCGTCACTTGACAAAGATTCAAAACTAAAAGACCCGTTGACAATAGCCTATATTAAACTAGTGCAACGCAAGTCAAACCTAGTTGGGTTACGTAAGAAGTTACAAAGCAAAAACTTTCATGCAACTATTCACACCTAACAATTCAATTAAAAACCGTTTCTACTTAGGCTAAACTAATTGTGTTCATGAAGTTGATTAACCCCAATAAAAATTTCTAAACCAAATCGTGTAGAAGCTTCAAACTGTCCAGTAACAAATCTAAATAGGAAATTTAGAACTATTTATTGCATTGCTAATGGTTCTTGAACAAGTAAATGTCGGTCTGCAAAGTACAAAGACGACTCGTATATTAACTGTAAAAACGAGCATTACAAGATCTTGGGTATTCGTGCGTATGTTATTAAATCGTCTTCAAAACCCCGTTCATTTATATGAAACGTCGAGGTGCACCACCAGGTAATAAAAAAAAAGCATCGGGAGTTTCGACCAATTAGTTTCATTTATACTTATGAGATTTTATTGTATCGATAGATAACTATGCTAAATGAAAGACTTTGTTTAGAGATGTATACTCTTACCGATATAAATAAGCTTTGAGTAACTTTGTTTCTTAAAAAGTAACACCATCATAAACTTCACATTTTTATCAAACCTAATCACTCGTTCTAATTGTGACGGTAATAATCGAATACCTCAATTTGTAGGATGACGCAAGTTTAGTGATTACAACAGTCCTAATTATCGATATGTTGTATAAGCTATTCGGAGGTCAAATCTAAAGCCAACAATCGTGCTATAACATTCAACCAACCTGTATGTCAGTGGAATTCAAAATTTTCAGTTTTAATTAATTCACCACCCCACTAAATACCTACTAAGTGTTTAGCTTGAACGCGAATTAAATCCAGCAAAAAGACCTTTTTGGATTTAAGGCTTCGCTACTAAATTTTATTGGTTTGATTTAAGTTTGTGTTCATTTTAAGAATATTGGTAAGGTATTGATTTAATTTTCGGGTATAGCTATAATCGCACTCCAACCTAAAATATGCCGAAAATTTCATGTTTTTTAACTGGGAACTTTCTGAAGTTGTATTCCATGAAAAGCTCTTCCGAATTTTAGATTCTCAACTAGTCGAACTCTAGTGCGTAAAACGCCTATTATATTGCGTCTCGGTGTTATTAAGTATAAAGATCACATTCGTAGAATATCTAATCAACCTTGGCATCTTGAGTTTGGAGAGTATGAATACTTTGATTTCACAAATAAGGCAGATATTGGTAAATATTAGTATGTGAACAGATTGATTCTATACTTCTCCGCAAGAAGTTCGTTTTGTTTTTGTTTTAGAGTCGAGCTTAAACTATCAGAAACCTGAAACTGAAATTAAAGTGTGGGTAGTTAAATAAAACAAGCGATGGGTTAGATATCTTCACAGTAACTAGATTCATAATATTCAATATTACTTTTAGTAGGATCATTTCGCAATCGACATCTGTAACGTGGTCTATCTTCGCTATTTCTAATTTCTTAAAACGCAAAATTCCGGCCAAAGTTAGCAAAAGCTTAATTTAATGGAGCTAACTTTCAGTTAAAATTTGTTTTAAAATTATTTGAAATAGACATGACAGATCAGTTGATACCCATAATTTATGTAAAAGTATATTTTGCTAGCCAGTATCGCATTTTAAAATGATTAATTTCCCAATACAGCGATAGCTAAATAGATTTTTCATAGCTTCCTGAAATTTGACAAAGTAAAATGTAAGCACTCCAGTCAGTCTATATTCTAGGCAATCTGTATGATGGAAACTTCTAATTAAGATTTTAGTTAGTGGCGAAATCGAGTGTTCTAGGTTTTATTTTTTCTTCTGGCGCCAAGCTTTCGCGTTCAAAGGCAATTCATAGCCTTTGCGAACGCTCGAGGACGTTGCTAACGAAAATCATCTTGCACTTAATATTTTAAGTCCTGTTAGAATAAATTAGTCATGATCCATTTAAATTTAATGATTCTTAGAATTAATTTTTTGGACACTAGGTTACCTCTGGCGTGACTTTAATTACACCAAAAACCCTTTTAGTCTAGAAAGTTCGCTATTTAGGTGAATTCGGGGTTTCAATTAAAAACAATTTCGCAGTGCAGGCATCACGTTGGTAAAATGTGCACATGTAACGCTAACTACTTTCGATAAGTACCAGAGCTAATTATAAACTTCGATGATGAGTACCAATTACGGGACTTAATTAAAATAGTTTTATAGTTAAATTTTAGTTTAAATTCTTTCAAAAGTCAGTTGTAATATAACAATATATTAACGAAATTGCAATTAAACTTCTCTAGCAATGCTTCAAATTCACTTTTTAAAAAATATTTTTTTTATAATATTAACCATTCGAGCTATTGAGCAGTACTATTGCTATTTGATTACTATTATTTAAGCACTCTAATATTGAACGAACGAGTAAACGATTGATTTCAAATTAAGATGGGAAACGTCAGCATTGTGTAAACAAATTAATGAATGAAAGCGCTCGACTTTAAATAAGTAGACTATTATTTAAACGCAATATTGTGATTGATTGAAAGTCTTAAAGTTCGTAAGTCAATCAGACTAACCTTAAATGGGATGTTAGCTGTATGCAAGACTTGATATTCTACGAACATGTGATCTCGCATTGATTATAAAAGATGCAAGTCGGTCTAAGGCGTTTTAATATTCTTCAATCTAATGTATGAAGCGACAGTGGTTCAAAATTGCGTGGTCCCATGTTATTCGAACTTTTGCGCCATTGTTTCTACAAAATCTAATTTCGAAAATTAATCTCGTGACAAAAAGCTTCGGTTGTCTGCAAACCAACCAAATGGCCATACATGAATGCCTCTTAAAATATAAATTATTTCTAGAATAAATTCCCACTAAATACACTCGTGTAGTTCTAGTGCGATGTGCTTTCAACCAAAACAAACCTACTATATGCTTGGTTTTTTAAAATAAGGATACCATTGTAAGCATAAAAATAAGCAATTTAAAGACTAGGCTAATGAGCATTTTCCTAAAGTAGAAAATAACCTTTTTTTTATCTTGGCAAAACGAAGATAATTCTGAGTCATTGAACATTAAAGTTCATGCAAAGAGTTAATTTTTTAAGATGCGTAGTTCTGTGTCTTTCTTTTAGCTTGATGCGTTATGTTTTAACTAGAATTCATCTTAAATCAAATTTTATTCATTTTTAACATCGTAATGAGCAGTAAATTTTAAGTCGCTTTTTGGTATAGTCTAAAGTAAAATGAAAGGTTAGTGACGTTAGTCTTTCATTTAGCATTGGTTTTTAAATTAGAGCAAGGTTTCAAATAGAGGATGAACCGGACCCACGGAGTATTTCTTTCCTTTAGCCAAAAACAACAAATTGAAACGTCACGTTGCAACAAATTAATGAAACTAAGTGGCTTTTTTAGAAGCTTAAATTAAATTTTATAAATCCTTGGTATTTGTATAAAACTTAAATAAGGTGGGCGGAAATATTTTCAAAGACTACTTTCAGTTTATCGACTAGGAATGAACCTCAAATTGGCCGAAACGATGAAATTTAGTGAGAAACGCGACCTGGGGATTTTTATAAGAACATGGTTTTAAATGGAAATACCTGAATTCTTTAAGCTTTTGTAGTAAAAGTTAGTTAAGAATGGTTATTGGCTTTACCCAGTTGAGGTAAAAGTTTCTTTTATGCTTGTTTAAGATTCTTGAAAAGCAACACCCTAGATTAAAATAAGACCTAGGACGACGTTTATTCTTCAAATTATTTTTTCGTGGTTTAAAAGCCGGCTACTATGAGATGAAAATTTCTAATGGTGGACTTTCAATTTTTAAGTTAGGGCAAGTCTTAAATTTTTTTAAAAATATAAAGTAATTATGTTATGGTAATTCTAGGTAAATTAAATGTGTTAATGTAACACCGACTTGGGCAGTTACTTAAGTAATTGTGGGACTCGCATTTTAGTTATATAGGAGGTAGCGCAGTAATTTTAAATAACAAAAAAAAAAACCCGCTAGCTTTCATGTACCGTTTTTCAAACTATTTTAATGAATTAATATTTCACTAATTTTAAGGGTGGTTATAGTTAAATGTTATCCAAAAAATAGCCTTTGTGTTCATCTAGCCTACATGTATTCAAACAAACCACGCGTTTCCCTTAGTTCGACTTTACTGCACCATGAAAAGTGTATTATCAAGAGTAGCAAGTGTATAGAACGAAACAAGTTACTTGAATAAATATTAAATTGGCTAAGATTCGGAAAATTCTGCACAAATTAACTAAAACTAATCTTCTCTAAAATGTAGTTATATTTTGGCATCGTAAATATTCAATGCTACTAAGAGGTCCTCGAGAATAGGGTATTAAAAAGAAAGATCCCTCGAATTTTTTCAGTATAAATATAATTCATATTTATAATGCGATTAGTTATTGGTCGAGATCAATAAAGAGAAACTTCGTGAAATATTTAAATATTTGTTAACTGTATAAAGATACGGATCGAGTAGTCAATTTAAATGAATTTCAAAACCCTGACCAAAAGTACCCAGTAAGGTTTATAAGGCAGCACAGTATAGCCAGGTGGTATTGCAATTCTTAGATTCCCTGTGATATATTTTTTTAATTGGTGGCAGTTGCATAGTCATTGGTGCTTATCTATCAGAATTTTTAATGACTAAACGCATCTTAAACTGACATTTATCGACTTAGACTAAAAAAAACTTCCAAGAATTATTTGCATCCGTTTGGCAAATTATCAAATTTAGCCGGTTAAAATTAACTATTTTAATGTACTTCATGAATTTTTTCAAAATTGCGCTGCTTTGGTTAGACTTAAATTCAGTTGATGGGTCGATTCTATATTTTGGGAGCAAATATTTAGTTTAAAATGTCCCATATTTAGGTTTAAAAAATATCAAATTCTCTAATGTAGCCTAAGATTCGTAAACTTGTTTTGTTTTACTTGAGCATTTGTATAAACATACAAATTCGCTAATAGATTAATTTCCTGATCCATCTTTTACACCGTTCACACGGTGGAGTCTCAAGTTTGCATAAGATTTAGTTTGCGGCGAAATCGAGTGTTTATAGGTCGTATTTTTTTCTTTGCCGCGGCAAGTAGCTTTCGCGTTCAAAGGCAATTCAAAGCCTTTGCAAACGCTCGAGGACGTTGCAATCGAAAATCCCCTTGAACTTGAAATAACTTGAGTTTGTTGGAGCAAATTAGTTTCCGGAGATAGTTTGATAGCTAAATTATGTTAAAGACGTCAAGCGTTGGATGGATGTGAAATGTAGAGTGGTATTTGTGGCTGGTCTTCAATTGAATCTGCAACGACAAATTCCTTCGTTAAAATACAATAGAAAAACAAGTTACGTGCGACTAATAATTGAAACATCAATGTAGATAAGTGCCAGTGACTATCCTTGGGCAAGTAAAGGTAGCTTTAAAACGTTCGTTTTTAATTTCAGTAGTAATTAAAGTTGGGTTTGTATGGGTATAAAGAAATTGCAAGGATTCTTTAGCTTGAGATTTAAATTTAATCTGAGCAGTTAATAATCATCAATTGAATGTGTTCACTGTTCAGTTCCAAATAAGCCTAGTTTGTAGGAGGGAAACTGTAAGTTAAAACTTCTGCGTTTTACTAGGAACAGTAAAAAGTAAACTTTTCTGTGTTTTCAAAAAATTCGTCTAAAATCGCGCTCAATGTTTGACTTGTGTACGCGAGTGTGTAAACAATAGTATATTAAATATTGTGATCCATTAAGTGATGTGTAGAACAGGATTGAAACCAAAATTAAGAGGCAAACATTAACCCAAAAGATTGACATAATTTTACTTTAATATTCTAATCTTTAATTCTCGCACAATCTAATAATAGATTTAGATCTACGTTTCCTGGTGGAGTAAAGGTTTGCGGAATTTTAAATTTGTTTTATATTGAAGGGATTAATTAGTCTTAATGGCATAGATTAAAATTGTATAAGCTGTTATATTTTAGGTTTAAAGATTGAATGGAAATAGCCTCTGTGTAGCTCGATAATAGCATTATCTAACACAAATTATTGAAAATATTACACTATGCACCCTGCGATAAAATTGTTGGGAAAACTTTGGATCTCGTGTCACAAAACACTACAAGATTGTAAAAGTAGCTTATTATACTCCCAAATTCGTATAATTAAGAAGCCTGAAATTAGAGATACGATGACGAACCTGGTGCCCATAAATTTTCGATTAATGGGGTTAAGATTCCGATTTTAATACGAACACTTATGAATAGAATGTTGGGTAAATAATTAAAAAAATAGTTGCCCTATCTAGATTAGAAATTAATCTCAACCAATTGAATAACTGTCGCGAACTAAGCAATGGCCTATTAGACATTCAGAAAGTGGATAATTTTAGTGGTATTGATTAAAAAATAAGCGTTTTAAGGGAATAGGAAAACCCATTCTATTGCACAGGTTAAAAACTAAAGCAAATATATTTTTCAGCCGAGCGACAACTAGACTACAATGCCCTATTTCAGCAGAGGAAAGTCTTAAAACGTATACACGAGTGTAAATTTTCATTTAACTTCTGTATATAAAGAGGGGAGAAGCGAGATTAGTATTCATGATTTTGTTCATTTTAATTGACAACTTAAACCTTTACATATACCTTTTTAAGCATTGCCGAAGGTTAACTGTTGAATACAAATGTATGCCTACTTATGCTTCCCCAACTCTCAAAATACCAACTGGCCGTGATTCTTTAGTAAGAAAATTACCCTTCCAAAACACTTTGCCATAAGTGCAACTAATAAAGTTTTGGTTTTTATCTAACTACTGGTTGATGTACTGTACCCGAGATCTTGTTGTCAGAAATATCAAATCGTAGTTTGTTGAATGCAACTCAATTTTTATTAAGTTTTAAGTGAAGGAGCATTTTTTTGGGCTGATTATTTCTTAAACTTAACATAGTATTTTAAATTTAATTCAACTAGTATTTTGCAACCGATTGTACCTTTTTTAAAAAGTTTAAAAGTGAAGCCATCAAACCAGCTTTCTATCTGTTTTTAAGCTGTTAAGAAATATTTTGAAATTGGGAAACTGTTTTACAGTTGATCGGTTCTGTGTAAACCGACCTGATAGTTCAGTCTCAAATATTAAAACCAGACGAAATATCAGATTTAAACTTTTTCTGATGTTTTCGTGTATATTCATTGAGATATTAAAGATTGTGGTTCCCAATAATGTTTTTAAATAAAATTACAAATGGTTGGTCAAATGCATTTATAAAATTTAAGTGTAGCTACGTTAAATTTAATCTAGCAGAACTGTATTTTTGGTTTGAGGTTTTATTGGGATTAATCTTCATTTGTTTTCCAGTGGAAGGAAATTTTAGCTTCAGTTATTTTTATAATGAACTTGCTACCAAATTATCTGTTGTCACTAATTAGTTATCTACTACCGAAATTCGTGCTTCCTGCATTTTATTAAAACTGTAGCCTTGTCTAGTATAGTCACTTGACAACGCTAAATATTCCAAACCCTCTTAAAATAGTTCTTGTACGACATTAATATAGCTAAACCTGTATAGTAGTTGAGAGTAAAAAAACTTAAATTGCATAGTTGTGTATTTTAACCATTGAAGTATATGCATTCGAGATGATCAAACAGACTTAGCTTTGGTCTTCAACTCTACTAAATATTGAAATTTCTTGCGTTCCAAGTTTTTCAATGCTAAATCTTTTAAACTGAAATGGTTGATTTTTAAAAAAACATTTTGGGTTTTTAACACGACCGCGTCCAGATTTTTTTAAGGACAGTAGATTTAGTGAAAAATTAAACAGAAAACTAAATCACTGGACATTAATTTTTTTAAAGATTTGTTTATCGATTTTTTTCAAGTGGCTAACATTTTTCTTTGGTCAAATTTTAAGTTGGAACTCTAATCAGTTTTGATGCATTAGTTTTAAATTGTTAAGAATGTTATGAGGTTATCCTTGAATTTCCCTAGTCAAATCATCTAGATGCTTGCACCAAGTTTTTTAGACTTCTGCAAAGCGTATATTGAGGCGTGGACTACTACTTCAAATATTTCTAAGAATGTTTTGGATAAGAGTTGAATAAAGTTTAATCTTGTATTTAATGTTATGGGTTAATTCAGAGAAATTTGGAATACAAGCATCACTTATATTGCATTAAACATTAATTAAAATTACAAGTTTAGATAGAAAGTAATAATAAAAAATCCGATATCAACTTTCTAAAATTCTAAATCGACAAAGTAAAATCCATTTATCTGAACGTCAATTGACTAATTTTCAAAATTTATCTTCAAAATCCCCCGTATACATGCAGTGAGAATTAATTCAAACCATTTCATTGAAACTGTTTACTTACAACTGAAGTTTAGATGCAATATGAGGAAAAATAAACTTTGATGCAAACGAAGAGCTAGCCTTCGTGTTGCACCAGAAGTTTAATTCAAGTGATTGGATTTGGTTTCACTAAATCAGTCCTGCGAATAGGACTCGCTACGGAAACCTTAAAAGTTTTTCCAAGGGACTTATAAATACACATTCGATCGGGAAAATTCAATGCTCGCGTCGGAAGAACTGTACTGCTGTTAATGTTTAAGTGTTTCGAAAATAAGTTATAGTATATACGCTGTACCTGTTTTAGGGTGTTGAATGATCATGCATGTTAATGCCTTTAGATGGGCTAAAAACCATGGGCGTAGTAAAGTTTTTAGTAGTTTGTTGATCAGTTATTTTAAAGTGTTGGTAGCCTTCAGAATTGTGATAGGAAGTATTGGTATTGTTAATCTTGAAAATGTAATTCATGTGTATTGCAAGTAATTCATGTGATTCATTGTATTTGTATGTATAAGAGAAATGTGCACATTTGGATAAAAGTTGGCAATACAAAAGATGCTTGGCCGTTAGTCTTGTGGTTTTGAATGTATGAACTTTCAAACTAATTGTACAATTTGAGTCATTTACAGAAGGTCGCAGCAAGGAGCACGGAAAAGGGTTAATGGTATGAGGGTAAGTGATCATTTTCTAAAAATTACTCAGACTAGTAAAAAAAAATTCAACTGTGCTTGTGGTGGTTCACTTATGGTCCATGATTTCGGAGGTAAATATCTCAAGGATGAGGTTGTGCTTATGCAAACTAATATATTACAAACTTTTATTACAGGTGCTGCATGTCAATTTGTATAAATATTTGGGGTTTTGTTACTGTATGTCAATGTTTAAATTGCTGTTCAAATGTTTTATTGTAATGTTATTTAAAATTAGACTATGTTATGTGATGCCTGGACTATGTAATAAAATGAGTGATTTCTTATTGTAGCCATGTATTCTAAAGTGAATATAGTTAAATAAAAAAAATATATTAAACTTAAATCTCATTAATAACTCTCAATGTTTGAATGTAATTACTTTGGTTTTTTGAATAAAAGTCAAATTGTTTAAAATTAGTCTTGCAATGTTTCAGTTTAGTGTTTTAATCTATTTTAAGTTTATTAACGTTACTGAAAGTTTTTTTCACAAACTATAAATTTTCTAAGAACAAATGATTTAGAATCCAGACTTCAGTTTAAAGTTATCACTTGGGTTGAATTGGCTGTTTATAATAAACTTTAATGGTTGTGAATATAACTTTGTTTTGGACTTGTACTTGAGTGTTTACTTTAAATCTTTTACATAAAGAAACGCAAAAGTAATTGTCCTTGACGTCATAAGATTTTGTTTAAAGTTTTACACAATTATTTACGTACAAAATATTTTTAAATTCTATTTAGCTATTTTTAGCATTGGTTAAATTAAGGGAAGAGTACCTAATGTTTCCACCGTTTAAGTTGCTTTAAAAACACTATTTCGAATGATTTGATGATTAATACAGATACTACTTTTTATAGTTAATATTGAATTATTTTGAAATTTTTTAAAAATATGTAGTATTGAAATAAACACTTTTTTTTTCTAGGAATGCCTAGCGATTCTTAACGAAATCGAGAGAAATAGGTACCTTTTGTTAGTGTTTATTTTTTCAAATTTGTGTTAGGAAAATAAAAACGTTGATAACATCTAAGATTCTGGAATATATAATGGTGCTACTTTTTGCAAATAGCATGATGAAAATTGAATCATTGGGAATTAAGAGGGGGTGGTGACTTAAGAAACAGATTTTTTTTAGTGGAGCTCTTTTTGGTGGCCACCCCATAAATCCACAGAAACTCTTTAAAAGTTGAGCAATTTCGCTCATTTTATATGTCCGGTAAAGTCTAACTGCTATAAGTAATAGAATTAAAGTGACCATAGACTAAAAGCCTGCTTAATGCGCCCCCGAGTGACAAATTGCTGATTTAGTGCTTCTATCTTAAACTATACAGTTTAGACAAAATGTCGATTAGAAAGTTGTAAAACGTATTTAATATAGTAAGTATACAAACCTTTTGATTCAATTGCCTTCTATAACGTTTTTAATGACTTTTAAACTATCTTACACTTTTTTTTTTTTAGAGAACTACAATTTGGATTTTTGACCGAAGTTTTGAGATTTTGTTTTTAACTCAACCTTATCAATATGTTGGGGCTACTAACAAGCTCATTGTACAGAGCATAGTCAAATTATACTATATTTAGGACTTATAGTGTTAGACTTAACCCTTCAAAATCTAGAATAAATAGAAGTTAATACTTTTGTTTATAGCAGATGAGAATGTACTGTAAAGCTAAATCTGATTTTAAAACATTAAACATAAGAATGAATATTTAAAGTTTAGGTATAGTAATCTATGAGCTATGAAATGCGCCTAAGTAGCGCTCTCCTTAATATGCTTTCGAGTAAAAAAATTTCAAAATCAAACTAGTTCTATCTCAAAAGGGTGAACGAGTAAAAAGTCACAAAATTTAAATGTTATAGAAAGCACTAAAAGAATCGAAGCACATTCTTACTAAATTCGATACGTTCTACAACTTTGTAGTTGACATTTTTTCTCTTGTACCTTTTTGTCTTGTAAAAGTTTTTTATTTAACAAATACGTTCGGTAAAAATTTTGTTTTAGTGAAATCGTTAAATAACAATGTTTTCAGTTTTTGTTTAAAAGAAGCTTGAACTGCAAATAGTCCGTATGTAAGCAGCATCTGCCCCTTGTAAAATCAGTTTCCTTAAACACTAAAATTGTTTTTAATTCGAAAACTACCCGTTTTTTAAAGTTGGTTAAACAAAAGTTAATTAGATTTTGTCATCTAAAAAGTTATTTAAATCAACTCTGCTGCATTGCATTTTCTTTTATAAGCTACAATGAAAAAAAAATCTTAATTTATAAAAACTTAACTATTGCCGCAGTAAACAGAGCCTTATAGAAAGCCGCCACGAGCTGAAAACAAACTTAATTCGATACCGGCGTCGTATTTCAACTCTTCAATTAAATTTTCCTGCAACAAAAGGTTACGAAAGCAGAAACACATTCAGGGTTTCGAGTAGTTTGCCTATAATCATGTTGCTGTAATTACAAGTTTGGATATATTTGTGGTACTTGGAACCAAAATGGTGTTTCTCATAAAGGAGATAAGGGTTAACTCCGTTCGAGTTGAGTTTTTGGCCATCTCTTACGACTCTGTTTAGAGATTTATCTAACTCTTCGTAATTATGAAGCACGGTTAAATGACAATCAACAACCGACATGGCATCCAAAAGAACTCCGAGCATACCTCGCACGCTAACGCCGGCGCCGTCGGGATTTCGGGGACTACAAATTTAACGAATGTGTATGTACTACTTTGGATGGATGTTTGGGATTTATGGCGCCAGAGCAACTTAGGCCATACCGGACACTAAGTGCAAATGATTAACGTGGTTGACTATGCAAATCTATTGATTGAATGTATGAGAATTTTTATTAAAGTTGTGATGTTTTTCGGTGGAAAAATGCAAACTTTTATAGAGTGCTGGAAAAAAAACCCCGGGTAATCATAATATTGGAATTTACACATGTTTATTGCTCAGAAATATATAAATATTTCATAATGTAAAAAAATACAGAATATAACAAATTAGTGCATTGCAATTGTTATCTGTAATTACTAATTTTTTGTAATTCGAAGATAACATAATTTAAATGACATTAAATGTATCGTAAAGCTCTTGAGCAGGATAAACTTACTCAAATATTTGATACATTTGACTATTTTAAAATAGTTTAAAAATATGATAAAGCAAAAATGACTCGGAATAAGAGCTTTTGCATGATATTTTCAACTTTTCATTTAAATTATACAGCTTCTAATGAATTAGAAATTGCTTGAAAATATTGCTGACTTGATTTTATTTGTATCCTAGCCAATATTTTTGGCACAGAGATATTTGTAGTTTTTTAAGGCAAATATTTTTAACAATCTTATGAAACTAAAATGTGGACAAAATGTGTGCACTTTTTTATTTTTATTACCTCAATTTAGTTTTGCATGAGGCGCGATTTTGTTACTTAAAATTAATTTTATTTGTATAAATAAGGTTTTCAAATTTAAAATACACTTTTTTTTTATAATTCGGTTCTTAATAGTAGTTTAATACTTCTTTAATAGTCAAATTGAAAATATAAAATTAAAAAAACTAAATTTAAACTTTAGTATCACACGTTCATTAAAAGATCATGGAAATATTTTAAATATATTTCAAATTAAAGAGAATATTTTTTTATTGAAATAATAAGTTATTTTCTTTGATGCTTTAGAAAAATGTACCTTTAAATGTTTGGTATGATAAAAGAAGTTTTCGATAAAAGGATAGATGCCATACCTGTTTTCCTATGAAAGAG
Organism: Oedothorax gibbosus; assembly: GCA_019343175.1. Lineage (NCBI taxonomy): Eukaryota > Metazoa > Arthropoda > Arachnida > Araneae > Linyphiidae > Oedothorax > Oedothorax gibbosus. Next base: position 6,492,867 of record CM033278.1, read on the forward strand.
TCTAGATCTATTTCCCCCATCTATTTAATAAGGAAAGTTATAAGTCTTCACATTATTTTATCGTTTAGTGTTCAGCCGAAGGTTGAATTGTTGAAGTTGGGTTGGAAAAGTTACGTTCACCGCCAGGTTTCAGCCGAAAAATAACTGTTTATTAAAGTTAATTTTTTAAACTTAAAAAAAGTTGTAAAGAACAAAATATCCGATTTTTCCGTTATTTTAGTGTACTCACTGAAATTCTTATAAGTGAAATCAAGTAGATTTGTAACAGTAACTATCACCTAGAACTGTTCCAATACAAAATGTATACATTAATAAAAAAAAGGCTATTTTTTAGCTATAAATGCTTAGGAAAGTGCACCCAAATATGTGTGATGGTAAAGTTTTCGGAAACCCCACAAGTCCCCGATCCATAGTTCGAGAAATTAAAAAAAAACAAAACTATTTTAACAGCAACCTTACGTCGAAATTACTGAACAATAAAATTTAATTTTTTCTGCGGAAAGCATTATTAGAACTTGAAAGAGTATATAAAAAAGGCGTAATTTAAAATTTTAAGGTTTTTGGACTTATGGGGTTTCCGGAAAAAGTTATTTGTATTTCAAGCACAAGAAAAATAATACTGACTTGTTTTGTGTTGCAAAATTTTTATTTATGCACCTCAAAACAATTTTAGACTAAAAGAAAGTAAAAAAGTAAGGTAACACATCAAAAATTCAGTTTTGATAAAATTGTGACTTATATGGTTTCTGAAAAAAAATCATTAGGTGCTATTTTTTTATGAAAGAGTAAATCTTTTCTCCCTTCAATATAGTGCGGAATATTTGTAAGTCTTCACTTTCTATTCACACATTTTAAATTTAATTATGTTCCCATGAGATGCCAATCAATGTAGTGCGATAGAATTTTCTGAAATCGAGTTAGTGCAAGAGGAAGACAACCAACTGCACCGAGTGCAAAAATCTACAGTAGAATTTCATCTCTTCAATACCCCAATGGTGTGTTATTCTTCTCCACATATTATTCTTCATACGCTTAACGTGTAAAAACCTTGTTACGTGTAAAAGTTGTCTTTTATTATTTTATAGAACGATTGGTTTCCCCATTTTCAACATACATAGCTATTAAAATATAGCCCGTTATCGGAGAAAAATAGTATTCGAATTTTTGAGTTTCTAAATGGCGACAGTCCCAATTAATTCGGTTGGGTGTCTACTCAGGTGCCGGCTTACTACTTGACTGTGGTTCTAAATTCCGATGCCCGTCACTAATAGCCCTCATGTAGTTCTAGAGCGGATCAGTGGAGTACGTAAACTGCAAATTATGACGGGTAAACTGCAGTATCTAGACTAATGACTTGGACTATTGTTGTAAGTACTTATTAACTTTAACCTACAAGAAAGTATACTAAATGACTGATTTTTTCAAGGCAAGAATGGTCTAATTCATTGTTGTGGTCACTGCAGTTTACACGCCTATATCAGTAAAGTTCGGTTCTTTTTTGTTATGTACAGGGCCCAATCTCTATCCGTGGCTTGGGAGGTTTAATTCGGACGTAGCCTCGCATGTTAGTGACCATGTTTAGAATAGTTTGCTTCGCTCAGGTCCTAGCATATTCTAAGTACGGAGCCTTGCTTACACTACTCTGCGGTATACAGGTAAACTGCAGTAACTAGCCTAATGACCTAGACCATTGTTGAAAGCACTCAATAACTCTATCCCATAAGAAAAGATACTGAAAAAGACTGATTGTTTTGAAGCAAGAATGGTCCAATTCAATGTTGTGGTTACTGCAGTTTACCCGATCAGGACTGTACTTTAAAGCAAATCTTCCAAGTGTTCCCACGACGACGTAGAAGCCAGCCGACCAAATCTGTAATCCCCGTCTAGGATGGCGGGAGAGACCACGTCTGGAAATTTCTTTTGTTTAACGTTTCGGTTCTGTTTTGTTTATTTTCCGTTCGAAAAATGTTGTTTGGTTTGGGAAGAAGTCGTATTTAATGAGCCGTTTCGATGCGAAGTTACGAACGGCGCTCCTCCCCCCCATCTCTGGTTTGTGATTTTATTTAATGAAATATAACAGACAATTTTCGTTTTTCATTTATTTGAATGTGTGATTTTAAAAGGCGATTGTAGAAACTGGTGCGTGGCTATATATAAATAAGTGGCACTGGTTCCTAACAAATAATAAGACATCTTAATTTAAAAAACAAACAATAACTAAATTCTAAGAAGAAAAAATTAGTACTGAACCTGCGAACGCGTCGAAGCAACCGACAAAGCCGAAACACAAACAAGTTCTGGTATTTTGAAAACCAAAGTAACCACACTCCACTTCTGTTGCTAGATACGCTTCCAGAAAGTGTTCTGCTGGTTGTTGTGAACCACGTACTCGAGCTACGCCCGACGCAAATTCTTCGTAGGCATTGCGGTTCACAACAGTAGCCCCCCCACCAGCGATAGCGAGATTTCAAGCATATCAAGGGTTGAATCTAACTCTTCAACCTGAACGAGCCATCTTTTCCTGTGGTGGGTCTGCCTGTGGAGAAGGGACCGGAGGGGATGTAGTCGGCTGTTCCTTCTCTTCCGGAGTCGAACCTCACACGATTTCTTTTGCAGTAAACGCTGGCTTTAAACGATCAATGTTGATGCAAATCCTTGATGCCTTCCAGGATGCAAATCCTTGGTAGGCATTGCGGTTCACCACAGCGATATTTTCGGGGGTATGTGAACACACAAAAAAGGTAAAAATTTATATGCCACTTCCAAAATTTAAAGTCCGTCATTTCACGGAATTCTTAATAGCGTCCGGTAATGCCATTTAACTTGTGTGAATAGAATAAAAATTGTCATAACAGATCCTAATACTAATACACATAACCTCCATGAGGGCGGGTTTGAGGGCCCAGTCGATTAAGGCGTTCGTCTTGCATGCAAAAGGTCGCAGGATCGGGTCCGAGCATCGCCAAAACAACTGCCTACCTACACTCTTAAAACAAAAGAGTGAAATTCACTCCTATAGGAGAAGTGCATTTTCGGCACCGGAAAGGAGTGGAAATTAACTCAGACTGAGTTAAAACCGCTCGTTTTAAGAGTGTAGGACGCAGATTGTTTTCTTTTATTTCTTTTACCCACTCCGAAAAAGAGTGAAATTCACTCCTATAGGAGAAGTGCATTTTCGGCACGGAAAGGAGTGGAAATTAACTAAGACTGAGTTAAAACCGCTCGTTTGTTTTTAGAGTGTATAAACGGTCCGTGTAACCCTAAAATGTCCGAAGAATAATATCCCATGTAGGGTAATGCAAGTTAAATATGCTCCGAAGACCCGATGCCGTGTACTATGTCGCTCCTAAAAGATGCGTTTGGTGCCTACTTAGGTGTCGGCTCTTCACTTGTCTATGGTTCAAAAATTAATTATCGTCGCCAATAGGGCGACGATAATTTAACTCAACTCCATGGGGGCAATGGATTACTTTGTAACCGTGATTTTTTACCCAAATGCCGATTTTTTATACACCTTTTTTCTGCCTGCAAATTATTTCGTCCCCGTAAAACACGTCGGTGATTATGCTTTGATACATGCAAATACTAGGAATCTTGTCATTTATTTTATAAAGAAATGTTAGTTTATTATTGATCGAAATCGCGAGTTCTACAATCTGAAGTTGTATACCATTTTTAAAAAACTTAATTGCAGTTTCACAAATAATAATATGATATATTATTCAGAGACTAGAAATTTCACGCTCATTGTGGATTAATTGATTGTGTGGTGATTGCACACGTGGCAGATGCGTACGGTGTGGCACTTCCACACATACCGAGAGGCATCTAGGGGAGAGAGACTCCTTTGGAAGACATGAAAGGCGCGTCTCTTCTAAGTTGATAGTTAACAATGCATAAGGTTTCTATTGAGTGCCTCAAAAAATTACTTTAACAACAATCCTTCTCTCTTTCTAAAATTTCGGATGAAAACCGAAATGAGTTAGTAAGATAAAAAAAAAAGTGTGTTCTGGTATTTGAAATTTTGTAACTGTATACTAGAGTGTTGAAACTAAGCAATATAGGTTTTGCATTATATTAAAAATTCAAAAAACCGTCTTTGCATACGACAGCAGTAAGGAACGATCTTAGTGAATTCTTTTAATCGCCGTCACGGTTCAGTAACGGGGAGAGGGGTTCGCAAACCATGGTACGCAAAAGCCAGGAATTTTCAAGAATTTTCTATGTGAGTGTAAGTGAAACGGATGAAAAGTCCACGCCACCTATTAATTGAGCGTATCACATTCGATTTGGCTACTTGCAAACGGCTTTACTTTTGCGCTCCCCCCCTCCCCCCCCCAAAAAAAGAAGAAAAACATGTGCATCCTCTTTTACCTCCATTAGCACCATTCGCCAATAACCCACGAACCCACGTGTAGCTCTAGTGCGACGATAATTTAAAATAACCATGTGTGTGCACCATTGAAATTTATTTCTAAATTCCTTCTGAAGGAGTTTAAAGAACGTAATGATTTTTTTTTCATATCGAATTTTTTTTAATACTCACATGCATGGAATAGATTTAATATTATATGGGACAGTTCGAAAAAATTACTGTTTTGCACTTGAGGAGTAAACATTCAAAATCCAAAGTCTCCAATTTTGACTTAAGTCACTTTTGCTCTTATACATCAACACACAGGATTTAATGAACTTCGCTAAATAAAAGTGGCTTAGCCTTACTTGTACTTGGATATTTATTTGTGCAACAAGTGGAAGAAGAAAAACTTTCTAAATAATATATTTGAAATAGTGAAATATATGTAAGATAAATCAATACCTCTGGGCGTGACAAGCCAATTCTGGGGATCCTCTAGTTGGCCTCTGTCTCTAAAAATTAGATGGATCCACTATGTGTGTGTTGTCTGTTGTGTCTGTCTTACTTGACGAAGGTTTATAAGCGGGTCTCTGACCAAGCACACAAACCTGAATATATATGTCTACCAACCAACCAACCATGTAAGATAGTTTAAAAAAAGTTTTTTTTTTTAAATTTTGTAATTATTGATTTGGAAGACTTTCAGACGTCTTTTCTTTTTTAAAACATTTTCATGTGATCTCTATATTTTACTTTTATCCTACTTCTATTTCCAACACGCCAAAAAAATTTCGATGTTAGAATAGTTCTATGATAGCAAAAATGTAATTATTAGTTTTAACTAGTGGTTTTTAAATAACAGATCGGTTAAATGGAAATATTTCATGTAATGATTGGGAACAGTTCCAGTGGTATCGTTTTCATATTTGATCTTTCTAGAATTAAATTTGTTTTGCTGATAATTTGATCAAATTATTTTAATTTAATATAAAAAATATTGAAATTTTTAAATAATTTATGACAGTGTATGTTTTCAGAGATTTTTTTTGTCCGTTTCGTCCTTTGTTCTCGCTTATTGTTCATTTTACGTTGTATACGTAGGCGTAGTACGTACGTTGTGTTACGTTATAGTTTTACTTAATACAAAAAAAAAATACTAATTATAAAGTTTCCTCTAAATACCTTACAATATCCTAAATACTAAATATCTGCGATTTTTACCAGCATTGAGAGTGGAGAGTAGAAAGTTTCTTATTCTAGAGCATTGAGAGTGGAACCGAAACAACCAATGAAATCGCGGAATTGCAAGAATGAAAACCGTGATTTTACAACATCTGAACCAACCCAACTATAATTATTACATAGGTTCAGAGACTATCAGAATGCTTCATTTTTTTCCGGTCCAAGCATCTGCATCTCATTCTTCCATTCCGAAAAATCCTGCACCTAGATGGCGCTGTTTACCTGGGGGAGGGGGTTTGGTGATTTCCCTCAAGGTATTCAACACGTGGGCGGTCAACAATTCAACATCCACTCTCGAATTCCTCTGCGAAATAACTTGGAACCGGTAAGCGCCCAATAAATTTTTCAACGCGCGTTTCTGAATGATGTTTACGAATTGTTATTTTTTTAATGGTGTTTTTTTTGTTTGCATTCATTCAGACTGGTTAAAGGCATATTTTATTATAAGTAATGTCATATAATTATTATTTAATTTAAACTTTTATCATCTATTTTAAGATTTTAGAAATTAAAAAAAAAAAAATTATATATATTTTTTCTTGTCTTTTTTTGCATGCAATCAGACTGGTTAAAGGCATAGTTTATTATAACTAATGTAATAATTATTAATATTTAATTTATTTAAACTATTATAATCTATTTTGAGTACTTAGACTTTTCAAAAATTATTCTATTTTTTTTCTTTCCAACACTTTCAAAATATTTTTAATGTGTTTAGGATGTTACTTTAATGATTGATATAAGTAACTTTTTTTTTTTGTAGGAAATACCAATTCATTTTAAATAACTTTAGTTTGTATAAAGTGTATTTGATAATATTTAAAAGTTATACAATGTCTATTTCCCTTTGATATTGCAATTATCAAGTTTGTTAAACGCTAAATGCATACTAAATTCTAAAAATAAAAAAAATTACTATACATTTTCATTAAAATATTTTTAGGCACTTTATTAACCTCTCGACAGAGCTACACATTTGGATATCAGAATTTTTTTTTTATCTCTGAGAGATATACAAATTGACTGAAGTGTAAACTTGTTTTCACGACAGGATATAAAAATTTAAATTTTTAACTAAAAATTAAATTTTTAAAAACATATTTATGTTTCTGCAGCAGATAATGATACCCCTCAATACCTCAAATTTTAAAATTTTAGTTGAATTATAAAATTTATTATTTTTTTAAAAAATTATGTGTGTTGCTCGAAAATCTGTGTCAGGTGATGGATTTATAAGTCTGTATCCCTCAGAGGGTTAAAAACAGTTAAGCACAAATAAAATAAACATAATAACATATTTTTAGAAAAATGAATTTCAATGCTAAATTGCTTTAAAAAATGCTATACCGAAATTGACCTTGCGTTTGGCTAGGTAAATGTAAATCTTAATTAAGTTCTTAGTAAATTTTACAATTTTAAAGCAGGGATCATTATAGCAGGTGAAGGAAACTTTTTTTGTGATTCTTTCTTAGGAAAAAAAAATGGCAGAGGCTCAAGAAAACCGCACGGAAGAACACATGCTTCAGGTAAGAAATTGTATATATAGTCTAGATGCACATTCCAGATCAATTTGTGCTAGTATGTGAAGAATAGTCATGAAAGCTTTTAGTTTCGGCGAGTTGGCGAATTTTTACCGGCAAAATTGTAGTCGCTGGCTCGGCGACAAAATAAGAAATTTGGCGAGTTTTTAAAGTGATAAATAACTTTTCCTGGCCACCATGTTAAGACAGCGTTCGGAAAACGTGATTTTTGAAATGTCGCCCTGAAAAGTCACCGGACCCGCGACTAGGATTTGACCCTTTTACCTAAGTGCCAATGGGACAGTAGCAATCCGCAGCGTTGCGCTCTGCAAATTTCGCCGAGGCTGTCATGACTGTCTATGTAAACGAAATGTCTTAATTATGGAAATTGCATAAATATGTTTTATACTTATTTAAATTCATTTATTGAGTAAAATTTTGGGATACATTTTAGTTATAACCAAACTTACCAGCTTAGGAAATTTAAGGTAAATGAAAACAGTTTTAAGTAGTCACTTACAGCTACTTTCTTAACCAGGTATGTAATAAACATCGTTCGTACTTAGAATAAGTTTTACTTTTTTAATCGTACAATGTACAGAATTTGAATATTTGAAATCAGAATGCAGGTAAATATTTCCTTAGTAGATATTTCAATTTTTATGTTTTTGAAGGGGGTGGAGGGGGCAGATATTTAATTTTACACTATCTATACGATATCCATAAGCTAATTGTTGGATATTTAAATCTTTTATGCACTAAATTAAGATTTAATTTTAATTATTTGTTACCGCCCATTTTAATGTTAGCTGTATAGCTAATAATAATATATTAGGTTAAAAAAATAGCTGGGGCATCAAATGCACTGTTAATGCCTCAATTTATTTTCTATTTTTTTGGAATGAATAGGATATACCTTTTTAGTTTTTAGTGCGTTCAAACCGAACACTGCATTAATAAACGCCTCACTATCATCCATTTGCCCTCAAACAAACAATGAGAAGTAAAACAATGGCCTTTAAATGGGATTTATAAGTACCTTCAGAACATAACGTGTATGCCTCAGGATAACTATTAAAGAGTTTTAGAATTTAATTTAAATTTGTAGTTTTTGATGTGCTAAATTGAGCATGTCAATCAAGAAGTTCTACCTTCCCCCCATTTTCCCAAATCGAACATTGAAAAGTTACACAGTGGCTTTATATAAGTGGTACTTATAACTACCTTCAGTAGATAAAGTTTAAAACAGTGAGATTTAACATTATTCTGGGTAAACGATTTACAAGGACCGCTCTCTTATGACGTTAATGACGATTTGCCATTGGTCAATATAACCAGGCTAGAATACAAAAAGTGTAGCCGCCTGAAAGTCACCAAATCAATGTGTTGTCGCTTAACAATCCACACTTCCAATGTTTTTTCAATACAAAACACCAGTTGTTCATATGTAATAGGTAATTTAAATTCAAAGGAAAGGGCAATTTATTCAGTTGTAAAAATATTATGAGTTCAGCAATTGTAAACAACTTCAAAATTGTACAAGTTATTGACTATTTTTTGTATTTCACCGCTTGGTTAAAGTTTTAAAAAAATGGAGCCGTATCCGCCAAGCCTTATTTGGACGTATTTTGAAGCAAATAATGGCTTCACTGGGCAAACCGACTTTTGCATGATGTTTGATCAGGCAACATCTCCATCTTTATCCATGATAGAGAACTTCCCTCCAGAACAAAAATGCGATACTCAGCGACAAAAACAGTGCAGCCGTCTCAATAGTTGCCACATGTCTGGGGTTAAATCTCGGATTGGGCAAGGGGAATGGGAGCGATAGCCGGACTGCAATGTCCACGATGTCAATACCCTATTTTCTACTTTTTAATTCTTTCTTTTTCACAAAATGTCAGTGTTCTAAAATTTGCTTTTGTCATACGTTATAACATTGACTGTTGTCATATGTCCATGGAGTAAAGAAGGACATGGAGATGGTTAAGGGCAAATAGGTCCGCTGGACGCGGGTCTCCAAACCAAAGTCTTCTCTATGTTAATCCAATGGGAAAAAATTCTAAGTCAAATTACTCCAGCTGTATTGAATATTGAATACGGCAACGTTTTTTATATGATAATTATTGCTGACTTACAGGGCTCTATAATAACACTTTTTGAAATTGGTTCGAATATTTTTAAAATTTTCAAAAACTAATTATACAACAAAATATTCGAAACAATTTTAAAATGTGGAATTATAGATCACTGTAAGTCAGCTGCATTTATCATTAAAAACAGTTTGTGAAAATATTCAACACAGCTTGATAAATTTGGCTTAGAAAATATATATATTTTTCATTTGAATAAACACAGAGGCACTTTGGTTTGGAGACCCGTGGTTATTCAGTCTCAGGTCGTTCAGAGCCCTTCCTCAGGAGCTAAAATGGCTGCCGCACCACTGAGTTTAGTTTTAATGTTATTTCAATACGGAATCTCGACTATAGTACTTCTAGCTGAATTGGCTGCCTCACCATTGAGTCTCGTTTACTTCAATGTTAAGTCAATACGAAACATCAAGTAGTTCCAGTGGAGACTCTCCGACCGCTCCCATTCTTCTTAAGCGCTGAAATGGTGCGATCAATGCTATTTTAATACAATATGTCTAGTAGTTCTAGCTATTTAGCGATGATCCCCTCGTAGGGTCGGCCCGTGGTGTGGCGAGGCGATCTCCAACTGCGGTTCCGGCACGTGCCCATCCAGCTGCATATCTTGTCCGGCAACCGAGCCCTGGCCGAGCGGTGCTTCCCGCAGGAGGAACTGGAGGTGCTTCAGATGTCACGGACCATCCGAGTATGTGGACTGCGGATGGACGAGATCACCCGGAAAACGCGAGTACGGATGAGTGAAATACACTTCGTTGTTGTTGTTTCTAAACCTTCATGACCTATCAACAGCTAGATCTGGTCCATGAGAGTCTATGTCGCACTGTACGCGAAAAAGTGACCTATCGCACAAACATAACTTTTCGAGTTGTAAATGCTATAATATTCAAAATTTAAATATATATCGATTAAAGAAAAAATTAAATCAATTGGTAGAATAGTTGGAATGCAGTACGCGAATCGTTATTTTTTCTATAATGCAATGCAATGGAAAAAATGAACTTCAGAAGATTTTTCTGAAAAACTAGTATTTTTGAGATAGGTCACTTTTCCGCGTACAGTGCGATTGTATTCTAGCAAAGTCACTGAATGACAAGAAGTGGAGATGAACTGAGGTCTTCTAAACCTAGACCCAGGCAGTCTAAGATATATTCCGGAGAGGCTGACATAAGATGACACTTGTTGCAGCTTGGAAAAGTTTTGCAGTCGGAGCAAAAAGTCATTCCTTTAAGATGGCCACTGTTAAGCCTTGAAATTGCTGTAATATCTGGTCGATCCCTCTCAAGCTCAAGATGCAGATACATTTCGTTAACACCTTAAGGGTAGTCGGATGGTTTTATCTCGACCATGTAAGTTTTCCTAACTTTAGGAAATTTTTTCTCAGGAACTATATGAGATATTATTATGAACTTTTTACTATATTTTGTTCGTTTCATATAGCTCTTTGGTTTAGTCTGAGAATATTTCAAAGTATTAAAAAATACTTTTACAGTGTTTTTTTGTAAATATAAATTAAAAAACATAAAAAAATCAGATTTAGATTTACATAATTTTTTTTGAGCAGAGATATTTAAAATTCTTCAGTTAAAATCAAAGAGCTATATGTATAGAACAAAATATAAAAAAAGTTTATATTTATACCTCATATAGTTCCTGAGAAAAATGTTCCTAAAGTTAGGAATATTAACATGGGCGAGATAGAGCCATACGACTCTTCGTAAGGGAGAATGAGACCAATTGACCGTGGGTCTACAAACCAAAATGCCCCTGTGTTAATCCAATGAAAAAAATATTTTCTAAGCCACATTTCTCCGGCTGCATTAAATACTTTAACAAACGTTTTTTTTATAATCATAAATGTAGCTGACTTACAGGTGTCTAATCCCACTTTTTGAAATTGGTTCGAATATTTTGTGTAAAATTATTTAATAAAAATTTTAAAAAATATTCGAACCAATTTCAAAAAGTAGGATTATAGACACCTTTAAGTCAGCTAGATTTATCATATAAAAAATCCGTTTCTAAAAATATTCAATACAGCCGGAGAAATGAAGAAAAGTTAATCAAAAAGTTAATCTCTGAAACAAATCTGGTCAGACTACCCTTAATGATCGGATAGTTTTCAAGAAAACGGTCATCAAAAAGGCTATTTTTAGCCCTGAAAATTGTATAAAAATATGTGCATGACTAATATATATATATTAATTTTAAATTTTCCATTTATTAGCCTACTTTTCTTTTTTTAATTCGAAAGAATTAAAAAAATGAAAAAGTAGGTATTGACATGCGGTCGATGTCCGTCTGTCTGTCCGTACCCCCCTTCCAAAATCGGTTCTATCCATCGGATCTTAAAAATTCTTTTTTGTTAGAAAGCTATGACCTCAGATACCCCACTTTCATACTTTTTGTCCGTCTGTCTGTACGTCCGGACGGACATAAATCTACTATCTGTCGGCGAATTTCCCATTGAATTAGCATTGAAATTCAATTTTGAGTCATTTAAATCACTGTAGGTATTGAAATGCAGTTGATGTCCATCTGTCTGTCTGTTCGTATGTCTGTCTTTCCGTCTGTCTGTCTGTCCGTCTGTCCGTATCCCTCTTCCAAAATCGGTTCTATCCCTCGGATCTTAAAAATTCTTTTTTTGTTAGAAAGCTATTACCTCAGATACCCAACTTTCATACTTTTTGTCCGTCTGTCTGTACGTCCGGACGGACATAAATCTACTATCTTTCGGCGAATTTTCCATTGAATTAGCATTGAAATTCAATTTTGAGTCATTTAAATCACTGTTGCCAAATCAACAATGGCATGAGAAACTTTATTTATTTAAACATATTTGAAGCAAATTAATATTTTCATGAATCAGTTTGGAATGACGTCATAAAATGTAGCACAATTTGATTCTTTGATTATTCATTAATTATCTACCAAGAAAGCGGCAAGGCATACTTTTGCATGCAATTATGCTTAGTTTTAATTTACATTTCTCATTTTTTAATGCAGTTCGGAGTAGTTTCATTACTTTGTTATTAATAAATATTTAATTATTCTTCGAACTACAAATAAATCACGAGCAGATGATAAATAATATTTAATTTATTTACGAAAGAATATTAAGGAAAATAGTTGATTTTGGCTTTTAGAAGTTTAAATTATAGCTGGGTGCTGTGTTTCGATTTTTTTCTAATGTTTATAAATCTGTAGAAACGGCTGTTGATGATATTTACTTTAGGAACCTAGTTTTTTTCCCCGATTAGAACTTCAGTAAGTATTTAAGTAACAGGAAAGTAGACTATTTTAGTTCTTTATGAACTTCTTGTTTTAGGTTGAGATTTAAAAAATAATTAGTTAATCTTAATGGCGTTTTAATTGGTGGATTTAAGTTTTAGTTTTAGTTATTTTAATAATTTAAACTAGCACTTATTTTAAATAAATTTGATAAAATTCTAAATAATTTTGTCATAGAGTTATATTTTTTTGTATCGTTAGATAAAGGAATCATGATTTTTAAAGAATTAAATTACGTTTGTTTTAGTTAAATGAAATATAAAAAAGCATGGTAATATATAATTTATTCTAAAATAATTTTATTAAGTAAATTGGCACTAAATTCTTCATGCTTGCATTTTTAAATGCTTAAAAATTGAATTTTTAACTGTTTTTAACAAATAAAGTTTTGAAATAGTTATTGTTATAAGTATTCGAAAGTTATTATTCCAAATTTTTCCCCTTCAATTTTAGTTAAAAAAAATAACGATTTTCTCTGCTTTTTACCATTTTCTTCCCGATGCATAATGAGTCTATTTCACAAATTTTAGTTTTTTAGAATAAAAAATAAAGAGTTTTGAGGTTTTTTTTCACTTACTCTCATCCGCAGATTCAGTGTGCATAATTATAGGACTTAGTTTTTGACTCATCCACTGACTGAACAACCATATTTTGACAATATTTTAAGTTTTTTTTTTTAAATATAAGATTTTGATTTTTTTTCTCGTTTTCTGTTTCCCAGAAATATGTGGAACACGCCATACTCATAGGTATGGCGGAAGCGGATGAAGAAAAAGGATTCCTAGACGAGCTCAGGAGAGCGCAAATATTGAAAAATAATTTCATGGAGTATTTTTATTGCAAGAGATCCGTAGGATTTCTTAGGTTGTTCGATAAGGATGATGTGAGTATTCTAGACTATAATTTAATTGTCTTTTCGCTTTTAGTTTAGTTTAAATTATCTTCGCGCTAGAGCTACACATGGGTTATTGGCGACGGGCGCCATAATTTAGAACCACAGTCAGGTAATGAGCCGGCACCTGAGTAGGCAACCAACGCAAATCGTTAAGGGCGACATCGTATACGCAGTGTCGGGAATAGTTTAGAGCATATTTAACGTGAACTCCCTCTACAGGAGGTATTATTCATCGGACATTTTCGGCAGTTATTTGCGATGCCGGCCGACTAGGTTGGCAGCAAGGCGAGCATACGACGGGCCCACAGCCCCCTTTTCGCCTTCAGTAACTGCTTTTATATCCCTTAACATTGATAAAAGCAAAAAATAGTAGAGGAGGCTTGAAAATGTGGAAAAGGGAGGGACTGTGGAAACCTAAGATATTTCGACTGCATCATAGAGCTTTTACCTAGTTACTGACTGCCATAAACTATCACTCTTGTCCCCATTCGTAGTACAAATCTAGGGTCTTTTGTGGGCTGTAGTTAAAAGTTGTGTGTCATTTTGTGTTTAGACATTTCCGTAATGTTTTTGGAGGTCCATGGATTTGGGACACATTATCCATATGCATTTATGGTAAGAATTTGTCCATGTGTTACTAACTCTACGTGTTTTTGCTTGAGGTGATTCGGAAGCACATGATGCAGAAGCCATATAATACTCAGGAGATTGGTCATTCAGTAACTGATTGAGGAACAAACATCTTTGCCGGTAGATAACGAAACGGAATGAATGCAGCACAGTGAATTTTACATCATATTAAATTTACAGCACAGGGTGATGTCAGCTCTTTTATTATCACCTTGTAATGATAAATAAGATGATTTTTTTCACAGTGTAGGAGAATATGGTAAGACAGTATCTCAAAAACATCGTCAGTTTGGTCGTGAAGTCGCTCGCTTATGTGGCCTCTCTGGGGGCTAGAAAATGTTGACAGATAGTAGTTGCTGATAACTGAAATAATCTGACCAAGAAATACTTGACGAGACTTTTAATGACAAACACGAACAAACAGCAACATATAATTCCGAACAAATTATGTTTAACAAATGAATGTCTTAAGTAACTTAAAGATGAACAGCACTTTCGTTATTACAAGATTCTAAATTCTGTTTACAAAAATCAAAACATCCCCTCTCGAAACAGTCGTTGCCAGAGGTTTTGACTAAACTGTACTGTTTCTGAACAGTAGTGGTTTGAAACATTTCTTTTATTTCCAGGACCAGTATGAACTTCACGTGTTTCCCCACTGTGCGTTTTCCTCAGAATACTTAATGCGCTTAGTACCAGAAGACTGGCCGCGACTCCAGCACAGCGCCTATCTTCTGTTCTTCCTCACCAAAAAGTCATCGAGAGAACCGTCTCCAACGACCTGGCTCGGAGACCAACTGCCCAACGAAAGTCAAAACAGACTAGAAGATCCCGATGGTCCGAATCCCAATAGCGAACAGCAATCTCAAGCAAGTAGGCAGCATCAGGAACATGACTATTCGCATTTTAGCTTTTCTGAAACGCAGCCTCAAGAACATGACTATTCGCATTTTAGCTTTTCTGAAACGCAGCCTCAAGAACATGACTATTCGTATTTTAGCTTTTCTGAAAGGTGACTATTAGTTAGGATAATGTTGGACCAATTTAAATTTTAGCAAGATTAAGTCGACAAAATAAGACTGATTATTATTTCGAACTATGACTATTAAGTCAGGGGCCAACTTCACTGGAGCAGTGAATGGTAAATATGCGATGCCTCTCTGAGGTCTTTTTGATATCTAGAAAGACTAAATCATTTAAATAAAGATATTCGCTGGACAATGACTACTTGGGTGCCAACTTCACTGGAACAGTTAATGCTCAAGAAGAGATGACTTTCGAAACTGTTTTTTAATGTCTGGCAAGAATAAGTCGACCAAATTCGTTTATTCTTTTGGATAATAACTATCTGGTTACAACTCATGGTACTTAATGGACCAAGAATCTTGACACTAAGTCCTTTTTGATATTTGGATTTAGATTATTGCATACATTTTTTTATATGATACATGATAATAAACGAGCATGTTTGGCTATCTGTTAGGGTTGGAATAGAAATTTATACGTTTTATGGCAAAACTGCAAGTAAACTTTCATGGCTATGAAGGGGTGATTTAACTGATCTATACTTTTTATTATCATATATAAATAATATTTTAATATATATATTTTTTAGTTCATGTATTAGCTAAGTTATATGATATATAGGTATATATTATATGCATAATATATATTTTGATATATATACAAAATAAATAATATATAATACAAACTAATTAATATGTAAACAAAGTATAAATAACAAAATATAGACAGATAGTAACATATATATATATTATAGATATATATATACTATATATATATATATATATATATGATATATATATTATATATATATATATATATATTATATATAATATATATATATATATATATATATATATATATATATATATATATATATATTATATATATATATATTATATATATATATATATAATATATATATATATATATATATATATATATTTTTTGTGATATAAAGTACTGACTTGAAATGAGTGTATATAAAATATGTATTGTAAATATGTAGGGGGAACTAGGGACATTTGACCCCTAAGTATACATGACCCAATGCCTTTTTCTCAGCAATGGAAAAGTTTTGTGAGTTGAAAGTGGCATCACTTTTTTCCTTTCAGCTAGTTGATTACATGGTGAAAAAAACGAGCTGAATCATTGCGTATTTGTTAAGTTATGCGAAGAAATACGTTTTCATGCACTGAAAGTAAATTTTTAAGGCCGTAAGGTTTTTCGGTCTACATTTTTTGGTTCAAAAGAAAGAGTTTTTCAATTAGTTATTTGTTTAGTTCATGCTATTAGCTACAGTTACATGCATAATAGTGCTAATGTAATTATTCGCAAATGACTTTGTTTTGGGATTAAACAAAAAAAGTACAACTAGGGATAAGTGACCCAAACTAATTAGGGATATGTAACCCAAGTAAACAACACAAAAGTAGACAGAAGTAGACCAAGTAAATTTTTTTAAAAATCACGGGAGTCCCAAAAGTAATTGACTGGGTCATTAACGAAGTATAAGGTTTGTTTGGAAGGTACAAGGGAATTTTTTTTAACGAGCTTACAATTCAATATGCAGAAAAAATCGATGGAAAGTGTTTTAAATGTCCTAAAATGGATAATACATCCCAAAATGATATCGATAAAATAGTAGCGATTCTTCAACCTTATGTGTTTTCTCTGCAAAATAAAAGAAGCCCCAGTTTTGTATTTCGAACAGAATTTACTTTTAAATTTGATTATTTCGTTAATATAAGCATAATTAATGAGATAAAAATAAAAAGTAATAATTTTGTCTGAAAATACTATAAAATCTATATAAACTTTATAATATGATATTAGTTTTGTTATTTGGTAAAAGTTTTTTGATTGTTTTAAGTTATACTACCACATTTTGGGGTTGGGTCACGTATCTCTAATAGGTGGGTCATGTATCCCTATGCATTAGGATACATGACCCAAAACTAAAGTTTTAAATAATTTATATTTTACTACTATTGCAGTTAATACTACAGAAAAATACTATTATATATTGTGTACTACTTTATGAAGTATAAATTATCTGCATTTACACATTCATAAATAGTGTTTTTTAAAAGTTACAAGCAAAAAACTTCGAGTGGGGTCATATGTCCCTGGTTCCCCCTATTGAAAAGCTTTTGCCCAAAGATTCTTTTTTACCAAAAAAAAGCAATCAGAAATATCTAATTTTTAAGAAAAATAGGAAATTTTTTACTATTACAGCCAAATATAGAGAAATTTTGGCCTTTCAAGATATTTGTGGCCCAATATAATTTTTCTTTAACAACTATGCTCACCTTATACAAGTATTAAAATGTAAATTTTTTTTAAACAGTGGCAACGCCTTGAGAATTATTACCTATTAGTAAAGGCATTTATAGACTAGATGTTGATTTTTTTGTAGCTGTTTGGGACCATAGTTACCTTTGGAATCAAAATTGCCTGAATTTCCTGTTCTTGTTTATTTAATTCTGTGTGTGTTTTATACATTCAGTTTTATCTCTTTACTTAATAAATGACTTGTATCTGTTTTTATAAATACCAGAACAGAAGTACAAAATATTGGGTTTCTCAAATTAGTGGAAATATTAATATGTATATGTTCGCACTCTTTTTATGTATAAAGTTATATGTATAGAGTTTTTTGAAAGTCAGTCGTGGACAAAACGTCATTTAAATATTTGTAACTTTTAAAAAAATAATCCCTTTACCAACAAAAAAATAGCAAATACTATCCCATTAATTACATAGTTAAAAATTTGAAAGGCATTCGATATTTTGTCATTTATCAGTCGTGAATTTAAACCTTTCATTTCGAAAATTCTTAAATAAACAATATTTTTTTATTGGTTTATTTATTAGAACGAAATTTTAAATAAATAGTTCTCAATATAAGTAATATTTTGTTTCATAAGAGGGCAGTAACTGTTTAAGCTAATGGAATAAGTTTTAATTGTTAAAATTTTATTTCAAGTAAAACAATAGTGCTTTTCTTTATTTTTAAAGTGTTATTTGACTTGGGTGCTATTTTAACTGATAAAATTTTTCCTACATAATTAAATAAAAATTCGTATTTTTGTAGTTATACAAGTCAATCTCACATTTTTAATGCTTAGAAAATCTTCATATTTTGATTTTAAAATGGCAACATAACTATAATCGTATAAATACATTGATAAAAAAAAGCATGATACAGTTGCTATAGCAAATGCTACTATTTTAATTTAGCGTATTTAAAAATTACAGTTTTATACATCGAGAATCCATCCACGAATAAAAAAAAACTCATTGAGGAATCTTTTGATAAATTTTATAATAAAAATATCAAGTGCTTCGGTTTTGTTATAAAGTTGTATACTTTCACAAATTTCATAGACTATCATGCTAAGTGAAATACCAAAGCATTATTTATTATGTTAAATGGAAATATACATTTGACTTTGCAATTTGTGTGCTGTACGATTTCTGAATAATAAAAATATATTTGATGTGCGTAGTGTTTTTCTTTACATCAATAATATTAATTTATCATTGAAACGAATAAGATAAAAAAAATTAAATTTAAGATTTCTATTCGTAAAATATTTCGTATATATATAAAAAATTATCCTTTTTGATGTATTTTTCCAAATTATACTATGTTTTAACGAATATTCTAAGTTAAAAAAACCTTATATATTTAATAAATATATTTCAAATTCATATCTTTAACCATGCTATTTTTCCCGGTTGTTATTTTCAATTGTTAAAGTGACTTTAAAAGTTTTCATAGAAAATTCTAAAAGACTGCACTTAGGAAAATGGCGCTTTCAAAAATCTGAGTGAATCTATGTTTTCATTTTTCGATGAAAACATAGATGTCGTATTTTCAATTCTGAAATACCAGACATACTCAGTTTCAAACAAAATTACACTGATGAACAGTGAAAATGTGACTGAGATGAAAGTACCCAATTCTGAATGATTTTAACTTGCTAAACTCGAATATCACCTTAAAAAATCCTTGTTAGCTCTAGTTTTTGAGTTACGGTCGTTTTGTTCATTTTATAAGATACAACGAAATGAATGGGCACACCAATGCAAAATAAATTACAGGCAATTTTGTTTACAGAAACCCTCCGAACTTTGAAGGTTTTATTTGACATTATCAACATAGGGGTGGGAGGAGATGAAATTTTTTCAAGGTTTTTGCACCTATGTTAGCAGCTTAATACCCCTTCGTTAAATAGAATCGTTTTCACGTCAAGTGGTGCAAAAGAGCAATAAATTCCTTGCATTTCGTCCTTGGTTGTTTTAGAAGCTGTAGAATATCAAAAATTAGTGTAAGTAATAAATCTATAACTGTAATGCCTTGTAAATGCAATAATAGCGCTAATAACTTTTGTTATATTTGGGCAAAGTAGCATTTTCTGCACAAAGAAGGAGTATCACTGTAAAAGTTAAGAAAACGTTTTATTTGTATTTTGGTTACAAGATATAGGAGGCCGGAAAAATTCTGGGCTCCTCACGTATGCTGTTAAACTTGTGTAACAAATTTGTCACTTTGGCTTCATGAGGGGAAAAAGGTCATGCCATTTGATGGGACGAATGCCGTTTCATGGAAGGAAAGGGAATGCCATTTTATGATTAGGAGGGAACCAACAAATCATGTCAATGACTATTATTTCTGCATCATCTCATAAGTTAAAGGAGGTGTTATTTAGAAAAAGATAAAAGTTAAATAGCTTTACATTCCTTCTATACTCTGCGTCCGGTCCCACATGACAAAGGACTCCTTGTTCCAAAGTCTCCCATAAATTTGTTTAGTTTTAATGAGGATAATATCTATTCTTCTGATAAATATGCTACAGCTTCTAAAAACAACCATCAACAAAATGCAAGGAATTTATTGCTCTTTTTTTTCTGCACCTCTTGACGTGAGAACAATTATGTTGCGTAGAGGGGTATTAAGCTGCTAATATGGGTGCAAAAACCTTGACAGTTCGTCTCCTCCACCCCCCATGTTGATAATATTAAATAAAACCAGTATGAGTAAAAATTCGGAGGGTTTCTGTTTACAAAATTGACTAGAATCATTTTTGCGTTTGGTGCGCCCATTCATTTCGCCGTATCGTATGTAATGAAAAAAACCCGACCGTAACTCAAAAACTAGAGCTAACAAACTTCTCTTTTAATGGGGGAAACTCCCTTCTCTTTTAAAGTAAAGAATATTTCAATATTTTTAAGGTAATATTCATGTTTGGCACGTTGAAATCATTCGGAATCAGGTACTTTCATCTCAGTCATAGAATTAAAAAAAAATTTGTTGTCCAGTGTTACTTTTCAATTTTCATTCGTTAAATGGAGTAAGTTATGCCAGGGAAGTTGGGGGCGGAATGGTTATCGTATTAGGCTCGAGATATAATCTTCTTTGGAGAGTGGAGCTCTTCGTATCTACCCAGGCATCCTATAAATCGCATATGTACTAGAAAATGACAGAAAAAAAATCCATTAGTAATCACGATACTTAATTTTTAAACAAGGATATACTCAAAAATGAGCATAATTAATGAAGAGAACAAAAATCCACTGAGGGCTATCGGCGACGGGCGTCATATTTTAGAACCACAATCAAGTGACAAGACGACACCTACTCTGATTTAAGAATTTTTTGCTCAGTTTTCAAAGTGTCGCTTTTAGAGTAAAGTAATTAAAAATAATTATAGGTTAAAACACTTTTATCGCATTACGAAACATTGATTAAACCGTCCAATTATAATGCGTAAATAACCTGAAATACATGTAATATTGCCCTAAGTCCTGTCAAAAATCGAAAAATGATGTTTTTTGTAAGTTTTTTGATTTATGTAAAAGTCAATTCCAAATCTCAAACTATTCTAAACATTGACTAGACATTTCTTATACGTAAAACTACAATTGGCGGCCTAATCCCTCTAACTTGTCCTTGTTAAAAGACACCTAGACAACAATTCATTAAGACGGATTAAAATTTCCTTTTGGAATTAAATCATTCAAGAAAAAAAAACAATGCGTAAATAAATACTTAGGCTTCCATTTTATTGTGTTATTCAGACAAAGAAAATTGATTGTAGCTCTTTCTTCTTTTGGTAATATAAAAAGGTGTCGGATTTCAAAGTTAAATATTATTAAACATATCGAGAGAGAGAGAGAGAGAGAGAGATAATTTTTCTATAATTGTCATAGTGCCCCTAAAAACAAATATATACGAAAGGTACGATAATTAGTAAAGAAATATAGTTAAAAACAAGTATGATTTACTTTATAATAAAAAAAAAATATTTATAGTTCCAAACTAGTTATTAAACATGAAATATTTCCCTTTATTTTAGAACTGTGAAAAGAAATATATAGGAACGCATAATTTTTTTCTCAAAATTTTGATGCATTAATTAAAATCCCCGTTTTGAGTAATAATAATAGTAACCAGTTTTACTTTTTAACAGTTTTACTACAAATCAAATATTATAAAATGCTATTTGTAATTGATAAAACCTATTCATAATCTTTATATACATTCTTAATTCTACTCTAATGGAATAAGTTCCTTTTACAATATTTTTTTGAACTTTAACTCCCTTCCCTTCTAAAGTAAAGAATATTTCAAAAAAAAAGGTCCTCTTTTTTTTACCGTATTACAAGAATTCTAATAGAATATACACATACTAACACTCGCTTTAGCAAATAAGAAAACTAGTCACAAAAAATAGAATGGCTCCAATATCAGGTAAAAGTCGTTCCAGAAAGCATTTGCATAACCAATTAAATTTTCTTAAAACAACTCCCTCTTAAACTTTATATACATATTGTTTATTAATAAATATACTTCAACTTTAATTTCGAAAAAAATGGCATGCAATAAATACAACGTTCGGTGTTTATAATTTATAAAAGCTTTAATCTTTATTAAAATTAAAATTGGTGTCAAAATGAAATTAAAATAAAATCTACACATAATAATACCCTTATGGTTAGAAAATGTGAAAAAAAGGAGAAAATGGGAAAACTGTCAAAAGGGTTAGATAATACACTTCTTAAGAAACAATTTTTCGTATATAACGAACAAACTAAAGTTTTCATGAAAGTCAGAAGAGAGATTAAATAAAACATAAACCGAGATTTTCAGAGAGATTTTCCCTATTAATTGTGTTTGGTTCATTTCGCCATCATTATTCTTACCAACTGGATCCTTTAAACTTTTCGCCATAAATACCTCGGTTTAATATGACTATGTCGCTTTGTTCGCGTTGCACAACGATATACGATATTGCTTTACCCTTAGCAGTTAATTATGCTAAGGGAGTTTAATGTCGGAAACGGTATGTATCGTTTTTCATACATAATATCCATATCATGGTCAGGTTTTAGTCTACAGTAGATCTCCAATTATCTTAAGAAATTGGGACCGGGAATCATTAGTAAAATTAAACGATTCGAGTAATTGGATGCGACCGTCATTCAATAATAGAACCGCAATTTGAGATGGTGACTTGCAATATCAATAATGTTCGTGCTGCGAAAAGTGTGCAACTAAATTGTGATGTGAATTAGTCCCACAGTTTTTAATAATTTTTAAACTCATAGTTATTTTAAATTTATTTTGTTTGATATTATACACATACATGTTATTTTTTGTTTTAAAAAAAAACCGCAATGTGACATCTTAGTGTATGTGTAAAATATCAAACAAAATAAGTTTAAAATAACTAGAAGTTTTAAAAATTATTTAAAGCTGTGGAACTAATTCACATCACAAATTAGTTGCAAAAAAGGGATGATGTTTTTTTCGGGTAATCATCAGCGAATCTGATAAATCGGAGTCCTGATGAATGGAGTTAGAATAGTCGAATGGTTGAAAGTCGAAGTTCTAAAAATTGCAACTTTACTGTATATTCGCTATAAACCCAGCCCCACAAACCATCATTCATCATTAATAAGCTAATGTTTTCATTTAAAATTTCTGTTTATGCCTTTGAGTCTCATTATTATCAGAGATTGTCCATACCGAGTGGCTGGTTTGTAGTGCTACGATGGCACGATGTTCTACATATGCACAAAAGGGATGATGTTTTTTTCGGGTAATCATCAGCGAATCTGATAAATCGGAGTCCTGATGAATGGAGTTAGAATAGTCGAATGGTTGAAAGTCGAAGTTCTAAAAATTGCAACTTTACTGTATATTCGCTATAAACCCAGCCCCACAAACCATCATTCATCATTAATAAGCTAATGTTTTCATTTAAAATTTCTGTTTATTGCCTTTGAGGTCTCATTATTATCAAGATTGTTCCATACGAGTGGGCTGGTGGGTAGTGCTACGATGGCACAGATAGCTATCTACATTAGCTGTTTCAATCTGTTATGCTTGAGCTATATACAGATTGCATACGATGCTGGTTGTATGCAATGAAGTTACTATTTCAGTTAAGTTGTACTCTAAGACATTAGCAAACGCAACGAAGTTGTGGACATTTGTTCGGTGATTCTATTCCTATATTGTTCTGTTACTATTTCAAAATTATTATGTTTCTATACTTTTCTTAGATTACGGTAAAATTGATAATCATATTTTTATTACAAAAGTCACAATTCAGATAATGAACGACAAATGAATGTAACAGAAATCCTTTGTTTATCTAAAACTTTTCTCAGTATGGTTAAATTTCCTTCTTATAAGTTCTGTTCTTAAGTCTCGTATTTAATATTTATACGTCTTGTAGTATAAGTTATTAAGTTTCAATTCGATTGTTTCAAGTGACGTAATTCCTTCTAGCTTTTATTCCTGCATCTCCATCGATCGGTGCTCCGATTGTGTTCTGTTCCCACGTGACCTTGATTCACCATTCGAGGTAAGGTAAAGTCATTGTTTCCGGCTGCCTATTTCTAGACTCCTGTTTAGACCATTCGAGGCTCGAGAAAGAATTTATATATTTTCACTCAGCATTTCTGTTGCCACTTAAGTCATGAAAAATGTTCATTGTCTTTTTTTACACATAATAAATTCTGTATTCTATTTTTTTGGAAGCAAAAAGTCAATCTTAATTTTAGAATATAATATTATTCATTCTACGGGTAATAAAGTTATTTTGAACTATACACTGCTCAGAACAATTAGGGGAGAACATCTTTTAAACTCTTTCACCCACAATGATTCCATTTGGAATCATCAGCTTGCGATTTTTTTTCTCTCTAAGTTAAGCTCGCACTTATTTCAAATAAGTTTTATCAAATTCGCCATACATTTTTTTTTCGAAAATTAGATTTTCTTTTTGTATCGTTAGATGGAAGAATCATATCGTTTGAAGAATAAAATAAATTTGTTTTAATTAAATAAAAATAAATAAAACATGGTAAAATGAATTCACTCTGAAACAATTTTATTGAATAAATTGACCCTGAATTCTTCATGCTTGCATTTTTAGATGTTAAAAATTGATTGTTACTATTTTTTAACAAATAAAGTTTATAAAAAGTTATTGTTATAATTTATTCAAAAGTTATGATTTCATTTTTTCCCCTTAAATTTTAGTTAAAAAAATTAAGATTTTTTCTCCTGTTTTTTACCATTTCATTCTGGATGTATAATAAATCTATTTCACAAATCCTAGATTCTTAGAATTAAAAATAAAAGTTGAAACTGAAAGGGTTAGCAAAAGTACGCAAAGTGCTCCCCTAATTGTTTTGCGCAGTGTATTTCGATTTTTAATAAAGTTTGAAAGAAAATTAGATTATAGAGTTTAGGTGTACCTTCATTACCATCCTCTTTTGAAATACTGTACCTCTGAATGCGCAAATACTCTCACATATCGTGTTAGATGCAAAACTCTGCTAGTTTAAACTATATTTACAGTGTTTAATTTTAAAAGTCTGCCTTATATCAAACACGACAGAAAAGTAGAAAATACTTTAAGTTGCTTGGTAAAATCAATTTATTTTTACAGAGACGAAGGATGTTTCAGGAACAGACAGCACATAAACATTTAGCATTTTATTTTAAATTGAATTTCTGTTTATTCAATAGGAAAATACAAGGGGCGGGTATATAAGATGGAGATAAATTCAATCGTCGAGAAAAACATAAAAGTTCGAATTCCACTTCAAAAATATATAATGAAGAACCAAGTATAAAGTGTTCCGAAAATTGAGTAGTAATTGAAAATAAAATAGTAATTGTTGTAAGTAGTAATTAAATTAAAGTCATTTTCATTTCGTTCATCAGGCTAATTTTAGATAAGAGTATAAACAAAATTCTTTGTCAATATGAAATTAATTTTTTGTGTTTAGAATTTTGATATTTCCATAAATCAATAAGGTTATCAAATTAATTGGTTTTAGACGCGCAAGCGTAAATAATATTACATTTCTTCTTAATTCGCTGTTCATCATTGAAATATTTTCCTTTTATTGTGTTATTTAAATAAGAAATGGGGGTTGAACAGAACACCCATTCAATACACTCCTGAAAATATTCAATATCGAGTCAGACTAATTATAGCTCCTATTAGGCAGGCCGCCAAACCCCGATTTTTGGCCGAACCCTGCACTGAGAGGTTTTGTTTTTTTATTGATGATTCTTATAGATTCGAGGGTGTAGATTACGAATCTGGAAGGTACTTTTTTGGTACCCTTGAGCATTTTTTAGTTATTCAAGATGGCGTCTCCGCCGTCTTGAGTTTTGTAATCCTAATATTTGACGATCTATTCGACAAAAGTGAATAGTTTTTGTCTTTATAAATGAATTTAGTAATAAAGAATCACAATTATCAAGAAAATTTCAAAAATAGAAAATTAAAAATGGCGGAATCTTGATTTTTTATATTTTTTTCAAAGTGATGTTCTACAGTAACTAAGTATTAAAAATATACATAAAATCTAAATATTTCTTTGGGTTAAATATAAAACAAAAATATTAAAAGTAAAAAAATCCAATATGGCGGAATCCGCCATTTTGAATTTATATATATATATATATATATATATATATATATATATATATATATATATATATATATATATATATATATATATATATATATATATATATATATATATATATATATATATATATATATATATATATATATATATATATATATATATATATATATATATATATATATATATATATATATATATATATATATATATATATATACATATACATATATACAATATACACATATATACATATATACATATAACATATATACATTATATACATATATACATATATACATATATACATATATACATATATACATATATACATATATATATCATATATAATATATATATATATATATATATATATATATATATATATATATATATATATATATATATATATATATATATATATATATATATATATATATAATATACACAATACACACATACACACATATACACATATACACATACACACATACACACATACACACATACACACATACACACATACACACATACACACATACACACATACACACATACACACATACACACATACACACATACACACATACACACATACACACATACACACATACACACATACACACATACACACATACACACATACACACATACACACATACACACATACACACATACACACATACACACATACACACATACACACATACACACATACACACATACACACATACACACATACACACATACACACATACACACATACACACATACACACATACACACATACACACATACACACATACACACATACACACATACACACATACACACATACACACATACACACATACACACATACACACATACACACATACACACATACACACATACACACATACACACATACACACATATACTATATATATATATATATATATATATATATATATATATATATATATATATATATATATATATATATATATATATATATAAAATTTTATATATATATAAACAATATATATTTTATATATTGTTTTTTTTAAGAAAATCGAATGTGAAATTGGAATGATACTGCATTTAATTGATTTAAAATAACTCATTTGTTATAATGGTACAAAAATCTAGTTTGGCTCTGTTTTTTTTAAAAAAAAATTGTGATTCACTGTAAAAAAGCAAACAAATAGAAATAAAAGTAAAAAAATAAAACCTTGGTTTAACATACAATAAAATGCAATTAATATCAGAAAAAAATCTCTTAAAAATATATTTAATGGTTTCTGAAAAATGGGTCTCTCTTGAACGGGATGCCGATTCTTGCGACACAAAATGTTTGCCACGGAGAAGAAACGAATGGAAACGAAATAGAAAAAACCTCAAATTCTTAAAAACCTTGTTGAATTGAATCTTACAAGTAATGATTAAATATTAATCATAAATATATTTTATCAGTTAATTAAAAAATATGGTAAAAGGATCTATTGACAACATTTAAAATATTTTTCAGATTATTTTTTACTTAATTAAGCTGATTAAGCCCTCAAATTTTTTACAAACGCATAAAAAAATTGTGTGTGTGGAAAATTTAAGAAAATGTTTGAAGTACAATAAAAAATTAAAAAAAAGTCGTTTGAAGTATATTAATTTATGTTTACTTAAATAGAATGTTATTTCCATTAAAAACTCCACACAGATTCAAAATTTCCAGATACCCAATCTTTTGTTTATGCGAAAATTATTTTGTTCTTACAATAGAAGGAAGCATTTTAAGATGAGGATTTGAAAATTCTGACTACAGGAGTTAATTGTAGGACCCTTTGGTACCTATTGAGGTATGAAGTTACGTTGTCTCTATGCTTACAAAATGTGTATCGATATGAGCAGATTCCTCTCCTATCTCCCAGTAGAAGACGAGGTTTATTTCTTCGCTAACAGATTAATTTCCGTTGATAAGCATATGGGCGGAAGCAAGCATTTTAAGATGAGGATTTGAAAATTCTGACTTCAGGAGTTAATTTAATTGTATATTTCTAGTTTATCTCTTCAGCACTCTTAAAGCCCTTAATGTATGTATTCTTCATCCAAAATAAAACTTCTAATATAGGAAAGATGTTGAAACGATATAATACAAAATTGTAGGACCTTCTGGTACTGAGTTTTGAAGTTATATTCTCCCTATAGTATTTACAAAATGTATATCGATATGAGCAGATTCCTCTCCTATCTCCAGTAGTTATTAAGACGCGGTTTATTTCTTTGCTAACAGATTAATTCTCGTTGATAAGTATATGGGCGATGAAAAGCGTGGTGAATATTTATATCTCGCTGTCGGTGTTAACAAGAACTACGGATTCCTCGTCCAAGTTATTGGTGCGATGAAAGATGAGATAGAGGATTCAGTTGAGCGATTTAAAGGAGCTTCCTGCGTAATGGTTGTAGTGACAAATGAGTTGATAAAACATGTTGCTTTTGACGAGAAGATTTCTTTCGTTTTTTAAAACATTTAACTACTGTGAATGAGTCTCACAGACATCCATAGACTTAAAAAGACGAAGACGTGCCATGCAAAAAACAATACAAACTGCTTTCTAGTAAGTCTAAACAAACGCTCTCTTCGAATTATTTGGCACGATTCTTAGAGGGAAGTTTGTATCAGCTTATTTTATCGACTTGGTGACTTTTTGACTCTCGGATAAAATTATAATTACAATGTATTTTTTTTACCTCTGAATGGATTCACTACCATCTTGAATTATATTAATTATATTATAATTATTAGATCTCGTTGTACAGCCTAAAACTATGCAGTCATTCATTTTCTTTTTTATTCTTTAAGGTTTTGATCAACGCCTTTTAAAGAATAAACTGATGCGTTTTACATTGAACTAACACTGAGTGAAAAAATTTTAAGGCTAACTAGGGTTACTTAGCGACTTTATGATGGCTTCATTTTATTTCGAGCCAAGCATTTCCATCTTCTTCTTAACTCAATGTAGACCCCACACAAAGTTACCACCCCAAGTAGCTGAGGCCTCAACTTCAAGAAAAAGATACCAAGATTCGATCTTTGGTGCAGCATCCCATATCAATTGGAAACATGGCACACTTGATCCTACGTATATATTATACAAATGCATGAAACTTATAAATTGTATCACTTTTTGAATTGTTCACTATTCAATTTTTAAAAGGTCACCTGATCTTGTATAGACTACCTATGTTAGAAACAATGATTTAAGCCCCATTAAATCATTGTTACTAAAATGTGACAGAAACATCCTAAGCTTAATTAAATTTTTGCAATAATAAATTTTTACTTTAGGAAAGATATTTTTAGCGATGGTAAAATATTACTTATGTTTTCAAACACTAGTGACAATATTAACAATTCCTAATTTATAATTCAACTGTCCTACTCAAAACTAAAATACCAAACCGAGTTTTAAAAATTAAACCAATTTTACTCTATTTTTTAAAATTAACTATTAGTAAACAATCAGCCTTAAGCCGTAATAGCTTATTTGGTATATTTAACCAAATATGAATGGGAGAAATATAATTTAAAGGTTCGAAAGGTTTTAAAAGGCCTTTTTAGAAGATTCTAAGTAGTATTGTACCAATTAAGAATTAAGGGTTCAGTTTCAAAAAACACGAAAAAAAACTAATAATTAAAAATATATATATTTCTTCCTTCTTTATGATAATCAAATATATTTTTTCAGCACATTTTAAAATTACGGACCCATTGTTGTTGACGGTGCAAATATAAATGATGGGAAAAATTGTTGTTACTCTTTCTTTTGGCATTTCAGCTGAAATGCACTGATAATCAAAATGCGAAGCTTTAGTTGATCCCTCCAAAACACGAAACCAGTTCTACAACTTTCCACTTGAGACGTATTCTGATATTTAAAAAATCTTTTTATAATACTTTTCTCAAAGTAAGAAGTAGTTTTGTAGATTTTGTGTTACTTTTCAGTTATGACTATTAACTATATATATCTTAACTATAATATGACTATTAACTGTTAGTAAAACTGCATGACTGCCTACGTTGTGTTCAAGATTTTGTCTAAGAGGTTTTGCATGACTAACGAAATACAGTACATAATAAAAAATTTAAAAACAGTTTCTGGTTATTTATAACCGTTTTTCAATTTCCCCTTTTAATTAGAAGATTAAATGTATATAAAATACTTTCTTTTATTATTATAGATAAATACGGAATTTTTAAATGCGAAATTTTACATAAATAATAACATTAAATATTAAGTATACGTTGCAGCGTGATTTAAAATAAAAATTCGCGAAAATCCGAAAAATCAATCGTAATTAAAAAGTTATAGTATATATATCGAGTAAGCTGGAAAACTGAAGATATTAAATCCTAGTTTCTATGCATTTAATTAAAAATAATTGGCCTAGATAATATTTCCTTCACTAGAAAACAGTTCGTTCAGTTCGTAAATAAGTATTTTTTAAGAACTGAGTATTTACATTAATAATGAATAAAATAATTAAATGAATGCATTAAAAATACGTTTGTTTGCATAGATTCATAGACATTTATTATGTTTTCCCCCCTTTTTTCCTCCATACTATGGACATGATTCAGATCTTGAATGGCAACAGAAATGCTGAATGAAAACAATTCTTTCTCGAGCTTCGATTGGTAAATCGATGTCACGTGGGACAGAGCACTAATCGTAGCACCGACAGAAAGAATTTCAGAAATGAAAGCTGGAAGGAAATATGTTACATGAAAAAAGCCAATTGATTCCTTAATAAATTTATACGGATAGTGGATAGCTACGTTTGTTTTTTTGATGTAAAAAAAGTAGTCCCTGTAGTTCAACAATAAACAGCTTAAAATTTGCTACCTTAAATTAGCATTTAAGGACTTTTTTTTATCTAACAAAATTAAACAATTATTAATTAGAACTTTTTATATCCTAATGTTATTTTTTAAAATCTAAATATTAATTTTATCTTATTAACAAATATTTTTTTCACTGCATTTTATTTCTAATTAGAAAAGGGTAAATATTCAAAATTATATTACAAAGATTATCGGAGTTTTTCTTTATAATTATTATTTAAGGAGAGTTCTAAGAAGCGTCTTCTGTGAACAAAACTGGAATTTTCATGGTCCTACGACTCCATTGGTTGCCACCTATCGAAAACAATAAGGAAAAAGCACTCAAAAAGGCTCCTTTAGGGCGGAGCTAAACCCCATAAGACAAATGAACTTCTCAAAACACCTCGAACTTTATTTGAGCTAGGTAGAATCATAAAAATAAGCTTATCAGAAAGGAGGAGCGAGATCACTTATTCACTCAAGCATGGAAAAGCTCTGACCAATGAGAAATTCCCCGATTACTGCCGCTAGGTGGCGCTTTTAGAATCGGAGAATAGTGGGAAGAGTTGAGTTATTTTCTATCTCCTGCCGTGGAAGTTGAGAATTTGGAAAGTTTTTCTGTTATTATTCAAACTTTTGTTTGAGCTTGATTCCAGAAAATTATTATTATAATTGACGTTTTTTTAATATTATTATTGAGGTCATTATTATTAAACTTAATACTGTGTGGTATTGTGAAACTGATTCTGCTGTGGAGTAGTGCAGGGAAACTTGTTTTCTGAAGATTTATTATTGCAATTTTCATTGTGAGTACATAATTAACATAAATTTCCTTTTGATGAATTTTTCTAGTGAAAATTTGATTGTTTTATCTGTTTGAGGATTTGCATTCAAGTTTGATACTTGTTTATTTTACAAAACTGCCTTTTGTTGGAATTTTTTTTTCAGAAAACTTTTTAATTAACTATGTATTTAAAATAATTTTTTATAACTAGTTTTAATTTAGTGGATTAGATTACCTAAATGTACTGTCCATATTTAGGGATTTAATAATAATAATACCATGTTATTTAAAAAAAAACTGTATGCTACGATTAGTTAATTTTTTTAAATTTAACATAGAAATTTTAATTCTAACACTGTAAAACCATTTGATATAACATATATGGTGTAAATACGGTGCAACAAGTTCTGCTTTTTGCGGAGTAACGTTTGCAGTATAACACTGCATAAATTTAAATCAAAACTAAGTAACCTTAAACAACAAAGAAGGAAGTACACCATAAAGGCAGGGGAAAAAACACCAAAGTTGCCCCCGAATTTGATAATAAGTGAAATTTTGTACCGATATCGTGTGGTTATTTTATATTGTTATGCCAAAATCAAAGTTAGCCTTAAGTTAAGTTCGGCTTTGCAATCCTTTATTACAAGAACGTGGCTTTACTGACTAGTCAATGCCGCGGCTAGCTGGAATCCGCTTTTCTTTCAGAATCTTTTCTTTTTGTAACATAGATTATTGCAAACGGGGCCCCTACTTTGTGAAAGGTTACATAGTGTTTTATGGAAAGTTTCTCACATATTTGGAGTTCAGTAAGCTTATACTTCAAAATTGGAGCAACGTTGAACCAAAAAACCATGGAAACTTTACACAGCTTTTTTTACAGTGTTTTTTACAGTCGCGTTAGTTTTAGTTTGTGTACTTCGGGGGATTGAAATGAGGATATGGTCAAGGATAATTTAAACTTTTCGATATTAAGCTTCGTTTTTTTAAAAAATATTTGATTTTAATAAATAATCACAGTTTCGTCTTAAATAAAAATAATTAAAACTTATATTTTTTTATAGTTTTCAGGAAAATGGCTCCTTCAAACTGTGACTTTTACTACTACTCCCAACCAAAAAGTGTAAGTACACAAACATATGTTTTTACATATTTTTCTTTTAAATTTTTATGAGGGTATGTTTTAGATTTCAATTCACGATTTTTCCCAATTACGCATATTTCAAATAGAGCTACAAAAATAATATTAACTGGTGATTTAACAGCTTTTTTAATAGGTAGGGGAGACCGGGGCTAGTTTTCCCATGGGTTAAGTTTTCCACCAGGCCTTATACAAAACATGACCACTCTGAGTTCACTTAGAAACTACTCTTTTGTCGGAAGTGACGTTGGGTTTAAAATGGATTATAGGGCCGCTTGTTTATGTAATTTCGAGACAGTAATCCTTTTTGGATAATTGTATTAAAATTTAGGAGTTCTCCTACACACACTAATTTCTTTAATCATATAGTATTACTGTTGTTTTGTTATGGGAGCAATTTAAAGTTTTTTTGAAGCTTCATTTAATAAGCCTTCTAAATAATGGGAGTTATTTTTTAAAAATATAAAGCTTTGTCTCATGAATAGGAGGTGCACATTTGAAGGCATTTGATGTTTTAGTGATTATAAAATAACTCCGATGTGAAATTATTGTGACGACCTCCCGGAACCGGCAGAAGGCAAACCATCTCATCTTGACTTTGTAGGGGTTTTTTTTTGAGGGGACCCTACCAACTTTCCAACTTTTAGACGCATAAAATTCTCAGTATAGTGCACAAATATAAAGTTTCTACTGGATGGAATTAGCGAATGAATAAGATCGTAATTAAAAAAATATTAAATATTCACTTGAATATTTTTGATTTTATTTGAGTACATTATCAATTTTTTTACTATGTCCATTTTGTTATCAATAGTATTACACAATACCGTTTACCAAGTGAAGAACAAACTACTTCTGCCTAAAAAACAACGAAAATTCCCCATCACGTGGAACACCCCTCCAATTTTTTAAAAGCTTAAATTTTTTTATGGTTTTGCGCACAATTAGCATTTAATAATCAAAATGAAACCCACACACATTTACCTAGTTACCTAAGCTTCAAACTTCAAATAAACATCAAATAGAAGAGCAGCTAAGAATTATTACCGAACTTCCACGAACAATTATCATTCTCTTTATTTTGTAATACAAATATGCTTAATTTTGTTCAATGTTGGAAATGTAACGAGGAAATACTATTCGAAAATAAATATGTTATTACTTTTTTTTCACCCGCAGATTTTTAAAACGATCAATTTTTTTGATCACGTTTTTATTCTTTCTGATATTGCCTCACTTAAAGAACTTTTCTGTGTTCCCAAACATTGACAATGGATGGTATGATATCTATCCAGGCAAGAAGTGTGGGTGGTGACTCGTCTCCCCACTTTTTGCGAAAATGACCAAGCGCGTCTAAGCGTCCGCTTACTTCTAATATCACTTAAGTCCAACCCCCCACTTTTTTATGTTTTCTAGCTGTTTTGCTCTAAAACAAAAACATTTTTTAAAAACTTAATTATCGTTTTAGTTGTTCGTTATTCTCATTTAAGCATGCAATCATTTCCAGTTGATTGTGCAACACAGCGCTAAATCTCTTCTAAACTACCACTAAATAATTAATGTAGTCATGTTATACTTATAAATACTTCAATTTTTTAAACCTCTTTTTATAGTCGTCCGTCCAATTCTATTTCTTCACTTCTACCGCTGTATCTACCACAATATATTTATGAAGCGAAAAGGCACACTATATATCAACTGTTCAATTTGTTGGTTTTGAAAGCAGGGCCGTTGTGCTAGTAGAAAAAACTAACTAACACGACGGAGTTTGGGATCGCCTTTGCTAAATCTGTTTTCAAGAAAAAGAAATGCAAAGCAAATTCAAGCTTAGTCCAAGGACAAGGAGAAAAAAGCAAAAGAAGAGGAAAACAACTCGTTTCGAACACTTGCGAGTTGAGTTGTGGGGTTAACTCCCCTTTCTTTGCCGACCCCTGTTCTTCTGAGAAAAAACTCTTACTTGAAGAAGGATTTTTTTTTAGCGTTAGTATCGTTGAAACTACTCTTTTTTCAAGTGCAGTTACTATTTGAAAAAGTGACTAGCAGAAAAAAAATATTTAGGAAAAGTTTCGCTAATTTGTCAGATTTTTGTCTAGATTTCCAAATAGTACAGATCTAGACTACAAATTTTAAGTATTTTAATTTAGGTATAAAACAAAATTTAAATTAACGAGAACAGTTGTGTTAAATTATTTCTTGTATATTTCGTTTAAGTTAAAGATTTTTTTTTTTTGAAACAAACTTAACTTAATTCTTAACTTTCTACATAAACTTAACACACGCGTAAAATTTAACGGGAACAACCACCCTTCGTTCTGAGTATAATATAGTATCAACATAAATAGGCCGTGCATAAATATGTCTAAAAAGTTCAAATCGATTTTATAAACACAAATTGTTCAGGAGTACAAATTACGAAATGTAATATGTATATTTCATATTTTATTTATTTTAATTAAGTATGCTTGTTATTCATTACAAAAATTAAAATTACAGAAGTATTATTGTCTTCAGAACGATGTAAAGAAAAACTATTTTTTGAAAATTAAACTACATTTTACCAGATAAAAACACATTATAAATTAATGCAGCCGTTATTTTACCTTCCTTTTGCTATACAAAAAATGAATTTTCTATTCGAGGAACCTCTTTTCAAATTCAGTAATAACTTAAATCTTATAGTTTGCTTGACTAACTAATAAAAATAAATAACGATAAAATAAATTTCGAACGGTTTTTAATAAAAAAACTTGTTTATAAAACTGTTTGATAATTGCAGAATCCTTAAAAGTAAGACTTATTTCTGAAAGCATACATTGCTGACAATACAATACACAAGATTACATGAAAAAAATAACACGGAAAAAATAGATACGTAATATGTCACATTCAACTGACACCATTAACTTACTTAATCGGGATTTTGTTAGAGTATAAGTACATTCATAATCCATTACATGTGTTCTAAGCCGATACCGCATCTTGGGCGGAATAGGGAAGCATTATCCATTGAGTTAACATATTAGAACCGTCACTTTTCTACCCACAGTCCGGTGTATTGGAGTTGGCAGTTCATTTTTTTATTTTTTATTTAAAAGGATTGAATACACATAGGACTGAATTACGTAAGACTTGACCATGACAGTTAGAGCCCAAGACAGTTAGAGACCCCCTGTTTTTCGAATGGAATCGGAGTATGCCTCTGTGTTAATCCAATGGAAAAAATATTTTTTAATCCACATTTGCCCGGCTGTATTAAATATTTTCGCAAACGGTTTTTTATATGATAAATATAGCTGAATTACAGGTCTCTATAATCCCATCTCTCTATTTTTTTATAAAAAAATCCATAAATAATTTTACACAAAATATTCGCAAAATAACACAGAGGCACTTTGCTTTGGAAACCCGAGGTCATTCGGGCTCATTTGCCCTTAAGTATATATTCAAACCAAATCCGGTACTTATAGTTATACTATCAAATTCAAAAATATGAATGTAAATTGACTTTGTCATAAAGTCAAACAAAATTTTGAGGCATGAGACAAAATTATTGGGTCTACAAATAATTTCGAAATCATGAGCCCAAGGTCTGGGACTTGCACGCCTACATATGCAATGATCAGGTTTAGAATTACGAAATAGGCCAGTTAAGTTTGAACCCAACTATACTTGTACCTATTGCTATATCTTGAAATATATATATTATTATTTTATTTATGTCTTGAAATATTATCTTTTACTTGTAAAGGCAACTTTTTTCTCACTTACAAAGTGTTGTCCGCTCTCATATAGGCCTTAGGTTTGATGGTAAACCGTTTTCTTTTGCAATTTAAATATCTTTTAACAGTTTGAAAAAATAAAATTTGGACAAGGAGTCAAGTTGTATTCCCTGAACGAGATATTTAAAAAAAAATCTTTAATATTTAAAGGTATTGCTGAAAAACTAAAAGATATAGACTTCAAATTTGGTACACGAGTTCCCTGTACCTGTCGGACATCATAATATGGTTTTCAAGAAAACTGTGCAATAGTTGGCTACCATGATCGTTTTGAGTTTTAAAGTCATTGAAATTACCTTATAAGGTATAAAATTACCTTTAAATGTGTGTATTAATTTATTGGGCGGTAATTGAAAGTCGTGCAGTGTTACATACCGCTATTTTTTTACTACCAATAAATGACTGATACTTACTATAAAAGTTTAAAAAGTCATTTTTCAGATTAACATTTATCTAACCGTTTTCATTCTCAGTTTAAAAATAAATTATGTAGTAACAGGAACGTAACACGTAAAACAAAATTCCATCTAAATGGATGCCTTGTCTCACGGGGTTATTGAATAATGAAATGCCAATTCACCTAAAAGATATAAATAATTATTATGTCTTTAAAACCCACTTTTTAATTTTTTTTTATAAATATCGACGATTTGGATCTCTATTTTTTACTTTAACTTGAAGCATTTCAATCATATCTGTAGTATGACCAGCTAATTGCCACATTATGTTCCATCTTATTTGTTTGTTTTGTTCGATTTTAACTACTATAAATGAATTTGTTCGCCTGTACGGGATTTTTCCCATTGGCGTGCTATATAGTATTTTTATATTGTTTCTTAGTTATATTTTTTGTTCTTGTAATAATATAGATTAATATTAAATTTGTTCTTCCAGAAGCATCCCACAGTGTGGTACGGAAAACTACAGCACTCCAACATGGTTGTGTCAATATACTCTATATATTTATTTGGCGACTATAATTCTATCGTTAAGCTTCTGCCTAGTGGGTTGATATGCTACACAGAAAAAATAAAAAGTATGCCGGAATTAACAATACACAATTTTAGGGTGAGTAAAGAATTTTAATGAGTTGAGGGGGGGGGGGGGAGAAAGGGGGTTTCAGAGGTTTTGTTCAAATATTTTTTTGTCTTGGTCATAAAGCTGTATGTAAAGTCACGTGCAAGAGACTTAGCATTTTAAAAGAATTGGCTTTTTTTTGTTTGAGTGTGTCTAGAGATCCTTTTAAAATATATAAAACTGCAGATATTTACAAAATATAACAGCCTTCAGAGAATGTTAGTAAACTGTTTTGGTAGGGGTAGGTACATATATATTCCGGCTTGGTGTACTTGATCAGAGACCCGCTTATGAAGCCTTCGTCAAGTAAGACAGACACAGAAAGAATTTTTCTTACTGTCACAGAGAAAGGAATATACACCCAAGGTGAAGGCGGGAATCGAACCCGCACCCGTTACAGCGCGCAGACTGCTAGCGTAACGGTCCGAACCACTCGGCCATCCGGGCGCCAATTTTTTGGTGAGTTGGTCAATTAGTGATCCAGTTCAAATATTTTATCGTAAAAATAAACAATATACGTGCAAAGATGTAATTTTATTAATACTATTTTGAAGAATAGTGAGAAAATTGAGACAAATATCACTTCAATGATATATGAACGATTTTATGAAGACAATGAATGAATCAAAAATCAGGATTTATGTAAGGAGACACAGTACCCCAAAAATGGCAAAAATTGCGATTTTTTTTATATTTGATAACATTAAAGTTTAAAATCTTCTAAATAAGTCTACCAAGTTTTAAAAGTCTAGCTATATTTAAAAAAAAGTTATTCTACTTTTTATGAGGAAAGGTAAGATAAAAATGCAGACGTCTTTTAATTGCAAACGAATGAAAACTTTACATGTGTTTTGCTCGGTGTTCATTTTTCCTTGATGACACGTTTTTCTAAACGCTAAGGCTTTTTTAATTATTAATAAAAGTCTAAGAAATTTTGTATGCAGTCTGTAAAATATGTTAACATTAAGAATTGGCATTAAAATTGTTTTCAAAAGTAATAGTTTTTTTATAAAAAAATACAAAAGTCAAAATTTTTTAAATATGCTAACAAATTGGGGATTTTCTAGATAAATTTTTTTTTATAAAACAACTACTGAAGATAAATCAAATTTGGATGCCAATTCTTATGTAAAACAGTAAGTATATGAGAAAAAAAATTGGTTAAAATATTTGTATTTAAAAAGCCTGAGCATTTTATTTTTTAAATAACTAAATTTAAAATTATTTTTTAAATAACTAAATTAATTAATTATTTTTAATTATTTAAATCATTTTTTAATTTTTCTTGTCATATATTGTTTTTAAATACAGATTGAAGTAATAAAACATCAATTTTATAGTGAATATGTCAAAATTAAAGATTTTTTGAAAGTGGTACCGTGTCCCCTTAAGGGGGGGAGGGGGGGGGGGGAAGGGGCGATACATGTAAAAATTGATTTTTATATTTCATAAATAGTTAAAATAACATCTCAAAAATATGCCTGCAAATTTTTAGAATGAAATTCGCATTATTTATTGATTAAAAACTCATTTAAATGCTTCACCTCAACTCGGTGCTTGAGGGCTTTGTCAAAACTTTAAGCACGTTTAGCTCAAAACTACTTTTTCTAAATTGGCGGGCAAGATAACTCAAAAAGTTCTTAATCGATCCTTATAAAACTTGGTATACGTCTTCCTCAATAGTATATATACGTCTTCTCTATTATCTTCTAGTTGAACCTCAAGAATGCCAAAAAATATTTAAAAATTACAGTTTTTTTTTACCCAAAAACATTTGAAAAAAAAAGGGTTAAAAAATCGAAGTTCTTTATTTTGAGGCTTGCCGATTTACAATTTTCAACTTTTTTGATTTTTTATTGGTTTAACTAGAAGATGTACACTCTTAAAACAAACGAGCGGTTTTAACTCAGTCTGAGTTAATTTTCACTCCTTTCCGTGCCGAAAATGCACTTCTCCTATAGGAGTGAATTTCACTCTTTTTCGGAGTGGGTAAAAGTAATAAAAGAAAACAATCTGCGTCCTACACTCTTAAAACGAGCGGTTTTAACTCAGTCTGAGTTAATTTCCACTCCTTTCCGGTGCCGAAAATGCACTTCTCCTATAGGAGTGAATTTCACTCTTTTGTTTTAAGAGTGTAAGTTTTTATGAACATTTTCATCTAAAATTTTTTTTTATTTCAGATCAATTTTGGAGTAGTTAGAATTCCTGCCGATTGATAATTTTATCCGCGAGGGTCTCAGGAGATGAGTTACTACGGAGGCCAATTGGAAAAACTAAAACATAAAATCAAATTTTTGTACTTTAATGTATAATGTATAAAGTACTGAATTTAAAAAAGAATCATGTATTTCTTCCCTTTTAATAACGTCTCTGAAAAACTATCAAAATTCAGATGGTTACATGTTTCGCCCCGCCTTAATGAAATAAAATAATGAAATTCAAAAAAAATAAATAAAAAAATATTCTAGAACTTTGGTCGCCAGTCTAGAATCTGAGCCGTCACCAACAACCCATATTATAACTTACTTAACCCTATGAGGGATATTGACGTATATATAAACCCGTCAAGAGACTGTCAGGTTTCCCAGCAACAAACATAATTTTTAAAAATTTATAAATTTTACTGAATAATAAAATTTAAAGTAGGTAGGAGTCGTTAAGGTTAATCTGCTAGAGATATACAATTTAAAAAACAAATTAAGAAATCAAAACTTTAAGTTAAAAATTTAAATATTAATCTCTCGCAGCGGAAACAAGTTTTTACTTCAGCCAGTTTGCGTATCCCTCAGAGGGTTTATGGTGTGATGTTACTTAACAAAATTTCACAAGATAATTGCATTTTTACAGGATCCCGATACCTGCGTTTGTTTATGCGTAGAAGGCGATCCGGAGGGACGTGAATCTGACTCAGAGAACTTCGTGTTTCGGGAACTCGAGAAAAATGTGACGGGCAGCGGATACTACGGCTTCGAGATGTCCAAAAAGGTGAGTATTCTAACTTCGAAAATCTCGGTCGAAATCTCCACTGGGTCAAAAACACCGACAATAGAAATACAATTTTTTTGTGTCTATTTATCCATTTTTTAAATATAATTTTAAATTTTAATATATTAACTGTTTATTAAGAACTGTTGTGTACTATTAAATATTTGAACTCAGTGCGAAAAAAAAACATTCAATTACTACATTACTTATATTATAAGAAAAAAATGGCTATCGATACTAGGCTCTATAATAAATAAGTCCAAATCACTAAACGAAAATACTTTTCGTATAAAAATGGATATCGAATATAACAAACATTTTTCGAATCAAAAGCATGTTATGTATACATAGCAATAAAAGAAAAGTCCCTCTTCCCAAATACAAAAACGTTATTGGAAATATTAGTAATTAAATTCCCTTAATTATGCATAACGTTCATTAATTTATTGA
This sequence comes from Oedothorax gibbosus, assembly GCA_019343175.1. Taxonomy (NCBI): domain Eukaryota; kingdom Metazoa; phylum Arthropoda; class Arachnida; order Araneae; family Linyphiidae; genus Oedothorax; species Oedothorax gibbosus. The sequence continues at coordinate 6,534,014 of CM033278.1, forward strand.
TTTGTCTGGTCATCTCTATTAACTACACTGTAAACATATCCTGTTATATTACAGAAAATTTCCTGCATCAAACTTGCCAAAAATATCAGTAATGCTATACGAAAACCAAATACGTTAACAGATTTTTCTCGTTGTAAAGCAATACAGAAAATATTCGCGCATACGAACCCTCGTTGCTGGTATAGCAGCCACACGATCTGATCTATACACTATCGCTGTCACAAATGTAGTTTAAAATGGTTTAAAAATTCTTTTTTTGAATAAAACAGAAATAATGTTGTACACAGGTGCAATCTATATCAGAATTTTTTAGTTAAATTGAAGAGAATCTATATTCAGAATTTTTTAGTTACAGAATTTTTTAGTTAAATTGTTTCTTTTAATGATTTTTTGTTGAAAATTGTTAAATAAGATTGGATTTTAGTAATATTATTAAATTTTGTAGGTTTTAATGTACCTGAAGAACGGAAATTTAGCAAGACTTCTGGCACACGTGTTCCCAGAAATTTATGAAAAGTATGGCGGGGGCAACTATATGTTGATGGTGTTGAAAAAATAGAGAATACAATAGTATCCAATGCACTGTACGCGGAAAAGTGACGCTGATAATTTCAGAGCACCAATTGGAGCACCGATTGAAGGAAATGAAGGGATGAAATCTAGAAGGGACCACGTCACCTGAAATAAGCCAATTATAGACGATTTATTAGAAAATCGCTTTTTATGCCGATATGTCACTTTTTCCGCGGCATGCTTTTATACTGATGAAAATTGGAAAGTCATGTCTTCGTTGGTAAATTTCTAATTTTAAAATCTCAATTGGAATTTTGAGGAATTTGTGGTGCTGATAAATATTTTTATGTACTCTTATCTGTTATCTTGAACTTCTAGTTACTCAGCAATTGCGCTGATCTTTCATCTTTGGTAACTTTTATTTTGCATAATATGTTTAAATTTTTGTTATAAAAAGCTAGTATACAAATAAATTGTTTTAGATGGTTGAGAAAAAATCACGAATTCATCATGTTCATCTCTCCAATCATGTTGAACTGGATGAGTATTTTTGTGTTCTTTTAATGCGCTCTTCGGATTGCTGAAATGTGATAATGTTTTGAAATAAGTAGATGTTTAATGAAAACATCACTTTGTTTTAAATACTATATGCGATAAATATATTTTTCTGTAATCCTTTTAATGTTTAAACGGATATTGAATATCGTAAAATGAAATGTAATGTTAAATTGTGTACGATATAAATATCCATGTATATATTGAGATTGCAATTTTGTGTACATTTTAATCAGAATTTAGTCTTTTAAAAAACATGAAATGTTCTAAGAATGTTAATATTTTCAAAGCATTTAGGTACAAGAAATATTTTATGAATATTTGAATTTAAGTTATTTATATATACGATTATATTGTATATAAAATGATTTTTTTTTATAATTGTGTTTAGCAAGCCAAATATATGAAGATAATCACCCAAATATTTTACTTTTTTCAGAATGGATTCATTGTAATTGTTATAACCCGAAATATTTTAATGGTTTTTTATATTTAAATAATGGATTAATATATTTTAGTAAAGTTGTAAAATGGGGCGTAAAGTATTTGAATTTTAAAAGTTCACTTAGATAATTTGTGTATTTAATTAATTCAAGTATGAAACTTTCGTTTAATAATAACGATTATAATTTTGTATTAATGCATTGTAGTGTGTATGTTGTATGTATTTTATGGTGTATGTTGTCCATTAACATATCGTTTATGATCTATTTTAATTGATTCCTATTATGAAGAGTTATGGTTCTGAAATTCCTTTTTTAATCTTTTTTTGTGCGTCAAGCTTTATGTATTAAAGTTCCTGGATTTTTAAATAAATATTTAGTAAAATTATATGTTCTTATTATTGCTCGTCTCATAACATTCCATTTCCTTGTTTATTTTTTTTTATGAAGTTCGTAAAAATTCTGTTTAATTAGCAAAGTTTTATCGAAACACAATCTTTTGTCAACGGTCATAGTTTAGATAAGTTGCTGTGTTATGGATTTAATCCATAGAGTACAACGATACCTAAAACGAGGTGCCTGTTGATTTTATCAAAAAGTAGTCAGTATATACACCTTCTGAGGAATAAGCAACTGAAGTGTAAACTTTTTTTCCTTGCATGAAAATATAATTTAGATTTTTAAGCGAAATGTCAATTTTTTTGAAAGTTTTGAAAATTATATTTTCCTAGAAGATGATATTAAACGACCCGCAATACTTCAAAATTTAATAATTTTATAAAACTTATTAATTTTTTTTTAAAACTGTGTATTGCTGGAACTATTGCTTAGTTTGCTATGCTTAAGTTTACTATGCTAAATGCTATACCCTCAAAATTTTAGAAATTGTTCAATTTTTTTGAGAACTCACTTTGTCTTTAGCTTGATTTTGACTAAGACATTGACCGAACGTGATTTGTTTTATAGATGGTATAAGAAAGCCAATCAAATGGCACCAAAAATTATACATCGGCCATCTAGCCCTAGCTTTACGAGCATTCATACAAAACACACAACATTTTCCGTAAAGGGACCCCAAAAAATTATCGTGCCTATAGTCTGACTCAGTTTTCCTAGATCAGGCGTATCGTGAGTATCATCGAAAAACTAAAACCACTTTCAATACCTGTCTTCAATATACAATGATTTAACAAGACCAAAGAGGGAGTGGAAAGTTAGTGTTTTAAGGAATCAATCACACTTGACAGATGCAAGTCACTGATTAGTGTATAAGGACACCTTAGTGAAAATTATGGGTTTCTTGTTCTTGGTAAGCTGTCCGTTGGGCTAGCAGACAAAAGTTTTGAACATCAGCCTTGAACCTCTGCGTTTTCGACTAATATGGACACTTATTTCCTTTTGACAGCATGAAGATTGATGTCTGAAAACTGTATGGTTTTACAGAAATGTTGGTATGTTTTGAAAGCGGGATCCTCTTTATAAGAGGCTGATGTTCTGACGACTGTTCTGCGGAGTCCCCACAACTCCTTGTTCTTGTTTACAACTTAATTTCGTAGTAAAAGTTGCAGTTCGTAATATTTTTAGGTGCTTTTATTTTTGTTAAAATGTCTTAAGGCAATTGTCGTCCCTAAAGTTTTAAAGCGTCTTGTCTGAAGATTTCCGGGCAATTTAATCGTTTCCAGCTGTCTATTTCTAACCTTCCGGGTTTCTGCCCTGGCCTTAGCTATCCTATAAACGGATGGGAAGTAAAAAAAAAGCTGCTAATGAAAAACGTCGTGTATATAGGACTGGACCACGTTAAATCTGTCGTGGTTTTAAGTCCTCACACGATGTAAGATGTCACTATAAGATTGCGTTGGTGCCAGCTCTGGGTCACTTAAACGTAATTCTAAAATACATGGCCCATGGCCAATAGCCCTGATGTGGCTCTAATGAGACGTTAATTCAACACAAACTCAAACAATAGTCTCCTATCATACGGGGCAGTAACGTATTTCGAGGTTTTGTTTCCTAGTTAAAAGAAGTCTCGTAGTTTCATATTTGCAAAGTTTAACTTACATTTGTATTTCTGTTATATGACTATAACATCCGTGAAGTCGAGCGTTATGGGCATAAAATAGAAGACAAACTTAAAACATTTTAAAAGAAAAATTAAAGTATGTTAAATTTTATAAAAACTGTACTAGAATTAAAAGTGTTTTGTATTGTGTTTAGCAATGTGTTCTAAAAAGCATTCCCGATTAAGTTTCAAAAAGTGTTGCCAAAATGCGTTCTAAAAGTGCTCTGGAGAATATTTTCCCACAATATGTTTCTAACTGCGTTCCTGATAGTGTTCTGAAAAAAGACACAAAATAAAGTGTTCCAAAAGGTACTTCAAAATGTGTTCTAGAAAGTTTTAAACGACAGAAACGGACTTTTGGACAATTAACTTATCCTTCAGATGAATAAGAATTGGCAATTATAAAGACCACAGCAATCTAATTAGTCTTCACCAACAACAACTTTTCTACAACGTAATGTCAGTCCTTAATGCATTTTTAAATTTCATGGCAATATTTAATTCATAAAAATTTCTGTTCAGATTATTATACAATATATATTTTTTATTTTTGGTCACGTAAGCTGGAATGGGCACGGCAGGCCTTGGCCCACTAACAGGCTGTTGAGCCGAGGAGTTTAGTTTATTTTAATATACTTAATTTAAAAAATTGTTTTAGGGTTAGACAATAACTTATATAAAATAATTTTCATTGTAAGGTGTTATTCCACACTAAAAATGGCCAGAAATATTTAAATTCATACAGATTTTTTTTAGCTTGGTTAAAAAAATTCACTTATGAACGCAGAACAAACTCTTCCAACTTTTGATTGCTTGTATAAGAATGTAAATTTAGGATACTATAATTTTTGCATTTTAAACTTGCATTTTCGTATAACATTTAATATTTTAAAAGCCAAAACCTGTTTTTTTACAAAATTAAAAATATATATAACATTATTTTAACCTTTAAAACGTCTTTTATTTAAATTTTTTAAAAAAATCGTAGACTTTGTTTTAGAAAGTCGTATTTCTTTATCATTTCCTCGAACCCTCTAATTGGTAACATAACCTAACATAAAAAATTTATTCTAGTATAATCCTCTAGCATAATAGAAATTAGCCTATGGCCAATGGTTAAACAAAAGACATGTGTTCGTTTTTTAGCTTCCACATTAAGTTTATAACGTAAAAAGCGGAAGGTATTATAATCGTTCAGTCCGTCTGTTTGTCCGTCACCCATTTTCATAGCCCAAACTACAAATGCTACGGACAAGTGTAATACGTCAAAAAATTCAGCGCATCTCGAAATTGGAATACATTGAAAATTTCAGAAAAGAATTCGAGTTCGAAGTAATTCAATTATTAAAAGAAAAAGGCAAAAAAACATTTAATGCTCATTTAAAAAGCACAGGAAGCCATTTTTATTAGAATTAAATCACCATTGCCATTCGTAACAATCGCTCGAGAAACTTTAATTCTTTTAGACAATAAATTAAAATAAATTTATTTTTGCGACGTCGATCAGTTTGAAATGACGTCAAATATATTTCACTACGAGATTCTTTGTACGTTGATATGAAATATTTTTATTCTATTTAAAAGCGAGGAAATATTACATATTTATTCTTTGAAATATAAATGAATTTTTGCAAACGATAAGTAATAATTATTGAATTTTCGAAATAAAATAAATGAAACTAGCCAAATTTAGCATGTAAATATTTAATATAGAATTAATGCTCTGTTTGGCGCCATTTTACCTGCTAAACACAACTGTTGTGTAGAAGCGGGTTAAGTGACAGATTCTGTTACAAACCTACTTGTATTTTTAAATCACCAATTTCACTAATTATTTATTTCTTGAACTGTAAATTAATGTAACAAACGATAAATATTAACTGAATTTTCGAATGAAAATGGGAATGTGGCGACTAAAATATATTCATTAAAAAAATTACAGCATTATTCTTCGAACTTCAAACAAATTTACCAAACGATAAAGACTAATTATTAAATTCTGCGAAAGAAGATCAATGAAAAAAGTTAATTCTGGCGTTTTAAAGTATGAATTGGAAATAGCTAAAGGGTTTGGCGAATTTATCTCTGAGGTGTATAAATAGTGTTTCTTTTTGAGCACAAATGTTGTGTGGAAGCCGTTTAAGTGACAGATTCTGTAACAAACCTACTTGTTTTAAATTTAAGATAATCTTTAATTCTTCTTTTTAATAATAAAATAGAGAATAATAACCGATAAAAATAAATACTTATTGGAACATAAATGCATGACAATATGATATTTTTTGTCGCAAATTGGTGCAGTAAGCTGAGTTCTTAAAAGGTAGAAAGACGTAATGATGAAAAAAAATAATGACTACGATTGAGCTAATGAGTTAAGAGGAAATATCGTTTGACATTTATAGTGGCCTTACACAAATCTAAAGTGTTTCAAACTATAAGAAAAAAATTCAGAAATATTGAATTTTATAAAATAAAAACGAATGAAAATTTCACAGCCTCTAACATTGAACATAAGAAGATGACAAAAGTCGCATTTAGCGTGAAAAATCGAAGTTAATTCGTTTTAAAATTTTGTTGGTTAATAAGCCCCTTTATTGGGCGTCCATAAATTGCGTTATGTAATTTTGGCTATTTTTAAACCGTTAATTTTCCCTAACACTTTTAACTATGGTTTGGAAAGACACGATTTTTATTATCATATAAGATTTTGTCAAATTTAATTCCAGAAACAAATTTTACTCAATTTTCTCGCAATTTTATGTGTGGGAAAAATTATTTGATTTGACGAGACCCCTCTCCTCGTGACATTTGGTGTTATTAGGCAGGCTCAAACCCTCTCCCCCAAAACGCGGTACGTAATTCGTGGACGCCCCCTTATGTAATACCGGGCGTTAGTTTATTAGCCAAACAGCAACAGTCCAAACTTCACACACAACTTAAGCATCCATTAAAAGTAGTCCAGCCAAAGTAGTAGTTTGACTTCATAAATTTTCTGTCGTTTTTTATGTATCTAAGCTCATTGTTATTACTACGTGGAAAGACAACTCTTCCAGAGTTGGGAGGATGTTTATGATACGGTCTAGAGAAAAATTCGTTTCTAATGGATAGGGAAACCTTTCCGGAAAAACCGGCGGCATGAGTTTTTTTTTTTTTTGGACTATGCAGATGCAGTTTTATTTTTCTTTCTAAAAAAATATTAATCATTTCTAAAAAAAATAATACCCAAATAACTATACGTTCTTTTTCATTCGTTTAAAGTTAAACGTTCTTTTTCAAGGTAATATTAACTTTATATACAAAGTAGTAGAACTGTGGGTAGACACGGGGTGACGCGTCTGACGCATCCCCCCACTGTTTGTGAAAATGACTAAGCGTCTCCTTACTTCTAATATAACTTAATTCCATCCCACAACTTTTTTTATGTTTTCTAGGTACTTAACACTAAACCAAAAATAATTTACATTTATTTATCGTTTTATTTACTCATTGTTCTCATTTAAACATGCTAGTTCCAGCTAATTCAGCAACAGCTCCAAATTTCTTCTAAACTACCACTATAAATATATAATGAAGTAATGTTGTAAATACTTTATTTATTGTTATCTTATATACCTCCAAGTAGTTCACTAAAAAATCGTAATATGACTCTTGTCCAATAGAAATGAATAAATAGCAAATTTTAAAGAAAGGGGCGAGGTACTTGCACTCAAATAAGAGACGTCCCCCACTTCTTTTCTCCACTTCTATCACTGACTTCATATATTCGTAGTCTTCTCATAGTGACGCATAGTTACTAACTCTGAGGGATAAGCAAACTGACTAAAGTGTAAACTTGTTTTCAGTGCAAGAGATTTAAATGAAAATTTAGCTTATTAAAAAATATATTTCGGTAGTAGATGGTTGAAAATGGCTCCTTCATGCTTTAAATTATAAAATTTAATATAATTATAAAATTTATAATTTTTAAAAAATTATGTGTGTAGCTGGAAAACCTGGCAGCCATGTGACGGGTTTATACGTCTGAACCCTCAGAGGGCTAATTATTTGTGAAAAGTTTTGTTAAAACTTTAAATTTAATAAATCTTTTGATATGTTTAATCGCTTCATTCATGTTTATGATGTCAATCCCGATTTCATATAATCAACGATGTCAATCCCGATTTCATATAATCAATGATGTCAATCAAACTCTATGATGAGAAATGTTCTTATAATTATTTTTTTAAAAAGATAAAATAATGTCTTTAACAATTAAATAACGTAACAAAAGCATTTGATCTCGAATTTTCTCAACTTTTTTTCTTTCTCAAAATTCAAACGTTAGCTGTGAAATAGTTTTAAATGTGTTTTTTTCTGCATTGAAGTGAATAAAGTTCGTTACAAGAAATAATATTCTCTAATAATAGCTATCAAAATAAGGTTTGGTAAAATTTTATAATTAGAAGGTACTGACTACATTTATTTAATTTACTGTGTATTTGTAATATTATTTTTTCTTTTAAACTGTTCTTTTAAAAATATATTCTTTTCTCCTTTAACTTTAAATAACTTTTACTCTTACACCCCTTCTCTTGACCTTGGTAAAGGAGCGTGCTTTGCCCGAATTCGAAACGGAGGATAAAATAACTTTCTGCTTCAGTGAAATTTCAGAGAAAATTGTTTGATGAAACTAAAACCAAACAACTGCTGCGGAATGCAAGAAAAAACCCGCTGCAAATATTCACACGGGAAATTTTAAGATTAAGCCGACTTTGCGGCTGAATGGTCAGGGAGCTGACCAGGCAGTCAGAAGGTCCCGGGTTCGAGTCCCGGCATATAGGCTAGATATTTGTGTTGTCTGTATTTGTTCTGAGTACACTGCGACCTATAATTTTACCCTTTTCATCAAGTTTTCAAACAACGGAACAAAATTTGTATGATTTTTGGCTTGAGGAATTTGCCAAAGAGAGTTTGTGTATGTCAAATGACACATCACCTTTTTTTATTTTATTTTATTTATATTTAATATCCAAAAAGAGATGTGAAATAAATTTAGAAATAATTATTGTACTTCAATTATTAAGTTATCCGATTCAAAAACTTAAAATAAATAAAATACTACTGAAAATAAATAAAATAAAAATAGTCATAAATAATTTTATGTAACTATCTTAACTTTTATTGCTCAAAAATAGCTTAACATGTAAACAAAAAACTATTCTGTAAGTATAAGGAAGCAATTTATGAAACGTGTATAAGTTTTAGAAACAATAGAATACTAGTCAAAATTTTTGCACAATCATATTTCACTAAAAGACTTCGTGAAAAATAGTATAATAAAATAATGAAATAAAAACATTAATGCTACAAATTTCATGTGTATGGCATGCTAACCTTATAAATTGTTTCCTTTCATAAAAAGTTTTATTTTAACCATTAACGATGACTTTGTGAACACCATTAACAAGTTCATTTCCGAGTAAAAACGTTAATTTTAAGTTTTTAAAATTTGTTTTCCGCGTAACTTAATTTATTTGTTGTTAATCTACTATATAACTTGTTTAGGAAAATGGTCTTCAATTCTCTTATATTTTGGTTACTTAGATAGACTTAAGGGGGAATGGCCGCGCTGGACAGGGGTCTTCAAAGCAAAGTGCATCAGTGTTAATCCTATGGAGGAAAAAATATTTTTTCTGACACATTTCTCTGGCTGTATTGAATATTTTTACAAGCGGATTTTTTATAAGATAAATGTAGCTGACTTACAGGTTCCGTTCTTCCCACTTTTTGAAATTGGTTCGAATATTTTTTTTTAATTTTCAATAAATAATTTTACATAAAATATTCGAAGCAGTTTCAAAAAGTGGGAAGATAGAAACCTGTAAGTTATCTACATTTATTATTAAAAAACCTCGTTTCTAAAAATATTCAATACAGCCGGAGAAATGTGGCAGAGAAAATAGTTTTTTCGCCATTGGATTAACAATGATGCGATTGAGTTTGGAGACCCGCGGTCCAGCGCGCATTCCCCCTAAAGCAGAAAGCTTATTTTCATGTGGCAAATTTTCTTGCCAACCGTCGTCGTGTTAAGGATATTCGATTCTTTTGCACAACTCCATTCATTTGGTCGATAGACAAAAATAACCTGTTGAATTAGTTCAATTGAATTTCAAGAAATCAACTGAATAAGTATAAATGAATTGAATAGAAAATATCTTTCTTGATCGTAAATGAATGCGAAGCTTTACTGGAACCATAAAGGGCTTAAAGGTAAATAAATTTGATTCAACTGCAACACTAAGTAGAAGATGCCATTACTAAATTGAGTCCTTGAAATTAATTTGTTTCTGAGAATATTATTTTTAGTTCAATAGAGACTCTTAATGATGCCTAATTAGAAATACTTGTGTCTGTCTACAACTCAAATCACTAGTTTATTTAAATATAAAATTAAACCAAAATCATCGGAACTGAACTAATTACGAAGTTTGCAATCAGTAGTTTTTAATACAAAATTAGCACCGTAAAACTTCAATAAATTGGTTTTGATTAAGTATTTTAGAAGCAAAAAAAAACTATATGCCAGTTGTATTTGATGTTTGTTTTTCGCTTTATAGATAGTTTTTTTTTACGCGTTAGATGCACTAGGGGGCGTTTTGGCCCGTCTGTTACATTTGCCCGCCTGCAATGCCTGATTTCCAGCAGGGCAAACGGGGCAAGTGCTCAGAGCTTCTACTTTAAGGAGGCCCCCAAATTTACTTTAAAAAGAATAATTGTGCGAAAATTAATTGCCACAACAAAAATGAATATACAATGCAATCGAACCAAGTGGCATTAATTTTTCAAAAGCACTTTACAATAATCATTATATCCCTTTTTTGTTGTAAATTATGCCCTGACCATGTGAATAAAAAATATCTATATAAAATATGACATGATTTGATAAGATGATAGATCTCTGATGTCATATCTTATGAATGCATACAAAAAGAAATTGTGTAACATGCAATGGATGCATGTATTTAAGATGATTGTTTAAGGTTATTTATTCTTACAAATTTAAAATGAAAAAATCACGTTCATAGATATATTAATATATGTTTTGGGTCCCCCAAACTTGCTCTTTAGACTTTGATAACTATCTAAATGTGCCAGTTTGGCTGGTTATTTAAAAAAAAGTATTGTTACATTGTTTTCATAAGCAGGATAATTTTTCAAGTTCCCCCAATAAAAAGAGAGATTACAATTGGGTTAAGGTTATGTTGGCATTTTTAAAGGGTTAACAAATATACGGCCACCATAACACGCAATAAAACCTCATTTTTAGATGTTTTTAAGCACATTGAAATAATTTATTGCATGTACCCTTTCTTTATACGCGAGCACATAAAAAAGCTTTTAAATCTTTTTTTAATGAGAGTATTTTTGTAAAAGGAAGTACTCCTGGAAGAAAAACAAAATGTGTGATATTTTAGCCTATTGCAAATTGGGAATACCATTAAAAACATTTCTAAAATGCCGTAAAATTAGATGCTTTGATCCCTTGGAAAATGAGTTTGGACTGTGAAAAATGGCAGACAGGCAGACAAAGCAAATGTAATGCTTTGCAATATTAAAGTTACGAATTGCGAAAGTTAAATTCGTGGATATATTTTTAATTTGCTAATATCTTCACCTTGGCGACAAGCATGTGGATTAAATATTCGCCAAAAACCCATATTATCCCAATCACATCTGTTAATGTCAGAAATACAAGACTGTTATCTCCAGTAACAACGATACATACAAGGTCAAAGATGAGTAGCCAAAGACTAAAATAATCAACACCATAATCCAGGATCTGAATTTCTTTACTTTTGGAGTCACAGGGACATGAGTCTGGCATAGTAGAAATTATAAAATTTTCAGAGAAACTTTGGGTTACATCCTGCAACTGGCCGTGAAAGCATGGTTTTGTGAAGTTTATAAAATATATCTGGAGAATTCCGTAGATTGGGGAATTCCGTATATAGGTGAATTCTGTAGTTAGGGGAATTTTATAGATATGGGAATCCTGTATATAGGAGAATTCCGTAGTTTATATAAACCTCTCTCCGACTGTTTAGTTCTTCCCAAAAGCATCAAGAGGCTATTTTTTATTAGGTATTTTGAGCAAAATATTGTTTTGCATTTTTGAAACAAAAATATATTCATTGCATTTTAATTTGTATATATGTATTTAAGCTATACAATTTATAATTCTCAATGTTTATTTTCTGTCATTTTACATGAGTTTATTCACTTGTGACTTTTATTATGAAGCATTCGAAATCAATGATTAGTTTTTCTTTCGGCTCATTTGCCTCTTTTCTTCTTTAAACTGTGTTACCTAAAGTTTCAAATATAGTTTGTCTAACTTATTAACGGCGATTGGCAAGAAAATTGGCCGTACGAAATTAAGCTTTCTGCTTAAGTCTATCTAAATAAACAAAATATAATGGTCTTTACAAATGTCTCTAAAATGGGTTACTAAAATTATACGAATTATTGTTTTTGTATAAGACAACTATTAAATGCTGTCGAATCTGTTGAGCACATTGCCTAACTAACCAGTATATGAACTATTATGCTCCTAGAGATGCGTATTTCCCCTCATTTCTCAAATTACCTTGATAATCGTAAAAAAAACCTACGTTTCCTACTATGCACATAAAAAACAAGATTTTAGGTGACACTTTAAGTACATTTCTTCAATAACTAAACTTAGAAACGGGATTACTCGAATGGTCCTGATTATTTGAGCTAACCTAAATTAACTCCAGAGTTCCCGATATCTAAAGAACAAGTTATAATTCAATCAACAAGTAAGTCGATCAAAACATTACCATACAAAGGATACAATCTTTTGAAATTTTGGCGGTCACTTATGCGTTTAAACCTTAGAAAAATGTAAAGTTCTTCAACTTAGCAACTTAACTAATTTGCATGTTAGATATGCAATGTGCATGTCAAGCATACGCAATAGTAAAAAATTGTCGATTCGTCAAAAGAAAAAAAAACAATGTTTCGTTTTTGTTCTTGATTTGATTAGTAACTTTTTATAATCTTTATAAACAAAGATTTTAATTGTATCGTAATTAGAAAAAAAGTTAGGAAACATTTCTTAGGTCATCTTCTAGCCTTTGCAATAGAAGAATGAAAGCTTGATTTTCAATTATTTCAGTTTCAGTTCGTGCCTTATACCCCAAAGGCTTTGGAGGAAAAACTAAACTAAAGTGTCGTTATATTTTCTTTATTAATACATATAAAGCTCATAAGACTGTCGATGGATTAGGTTCGTTATGTTTATCTTTTTTATAAATTTTTTTTGTTAATTCAAACATAAATGTCTAACTTTTTCATACTTTTGCACCTAAACCTTTCCAACAATTGTGCTTCTTTTGCTATTTAAATATCCATCCACAATTTTTTTAGACAAGTATCCCAGAACATATTAAAAAAATACTTTCAAAATTCTCTTAACATATTTGGAGCAGTAATGTTTAAAAATAAAACATAAAAAAATGGAATTTTAAATAAAAAAAATCTTGTTTAAATTTATTTTTCTTGTAATGTATGTTTAGTTGTGGTAAACTATAACAAAAGCCTTCTTTTTAATTTTATAGTTGAAAATATTCAAAAGATTTTTTTTGGGACAGCTGTTTAGTTTCAGCTGTAACATAGATAGAAGCTAAAATAATCGGCGCTGTTCGAACAACAAAAATATAAAAATCTCTCATTATATTAAAAACCTAAAACATTTTTTCTAACAAATATATTGCTGAAAACGTTATTTATTGTTTCTGATTCTACATTAGGGTGAAGGAATAACCTAATTAGGTGCTTTTCTCTAGACATCCAGACACACAATTGTCCATATGAGAAGCAATTGTCGGGTAAACCCAATCCTGTTATTTACAGAAAATAACCATCTAGCTTGCTGATTGTAATTGTTTAGTTTGGAATCAAAAAGTCATATTATCATCACTAAATTTCTATTAAATATTAGCGTGATACCATAAATATATATAAAAAAATATATTGACAAAATTACTTCTTTGAGTTTCCGTGGAAATTTAACACAACGGTATCTCTGCTAATTATATGGGATGAACTAGAAAGAATCAGAACTTTCGAACGAAAGAAGGTAAATAACGCAAAAACTTTTATTGGCCACCTTCGTCTTGTGACTTTCAGAACGATTTTTGCTGATAATTGGATAGTTCTGCATCCAGTAATTATAGAGCATTTATTGTTTAGACATTCATATTAGGTTCAGTTGCAAGATATAAGATTAAAATTAACTTAATGAAAACGCCAATGGCTGGATAATTCAGTAGCAACGCGTCAAAAAGATTAAAACTAACTTAAACCCACCAATTAAAACACCAATAGGCGGAGTGTTCAGTCGTAAAGCTTCGATAAGACTAAAACTAAGTTAAAACCACCAATTAAAACTCCAATAAGATTAACTAACTTTAAAAAAGAAATCATGCTAAAAACAAATGCAAAATTAGAAAATGAATGTTTATATTGTCCATACACACAGTTTTTTTTTTATAATTTTCAAGAATAAAAAATAGACACATTTCTGACTGTTTTCTGAAAATTATCCGATCGTTAAGAGTTTTAAAGATTCTTCACTTTATATTCATAAGCTATCCTTAAAGTTCCTCTTCAGATGCTCTGGCAAACCATCTTCCGATCTATAATATTTTAATTTATAAGTCCCTAAATGTATTTTAGATGTCTTAAACGTGTTTAGAGTCATAAAAAAACATATAAAAAGACACCTCACATGCCTATGGTGTTCGTTTTAGAATTTTTTTTCAGCAAATTACATTCAAAATGAACTCCGCAATTAAAAATAGAACTCTGATATATTAATTTTAAATCTTTTAAAAGTTATAACAATGTTTAAAACCATCTAAACTCCTAAAATGATACCTTAATGCCTATTTTATTCATTTCTTCATGTACCAGCTAATTAGCATATTTTGACCTTGAATAAAAAATATTATCTCCACTCAGATTCATGGGGACTTTTGACAGGTCATTTATAATGATGTTCTTAAGGTCCCCACCAATTTTCAGCTTTCTGGGAATTTTTTTGAGGTTGGTTGGTACATATTTATACCGGTTTGGTGTGCTTGATCAAAGACCCGCTTATAAACCTTCGCCGAGGTTGAACCTTTATTTTGACTCGACTAAAGTTAAAGATATGCCATTTTCATTCTGAATTCGTATATCTGTTAGTTGGAAACCGTCTGGGGTACTGTCTGGTTTCGCATTTAGGGAGGGGTAGGGACTGTCTCGTTTTTGAGGGGAGGGTGTGAAATGTGTTTACGGGCGAGGCGTATATTGATTTGGGGATTTTATAAGGTGTCTCTATCTGGTCTTTGAATACTTCCTGGGAGTGGTTGGCATGGCAACTGTTGAATGGCGATACTCTGGCTTCTTCTGGTTCGAGACAATAGAAGTAAAAAAGTTTTTCCTTATGGTTTGTTGTTCTTTGTTTGTGTGATTTTATTAGGAAAGTGTTTGGTTATAGTAGAGGTTTCCAAACTGTGAATACAGTGTGTTGGAGAAAACTCTTAAATAAAGATTCCTTGACTCAAAAAGCTTGGATCAAATTTGGTCAAAAAAGTTGGATATGTGTTAAGTAATCGGATTTGTAATATTAGTTGATGAGGTGGTCTAGGTATTGTTTGATTTTTTCGGGAATGTGTACGATTGAAATAATTATAATTAAAATACATTCATCGTACAATGCAAAAAATGTCACTTTTCTGGAAATGTCTGATACTTTCGATTTTCGAAGGTTTAAAAACATTTCACTTACGGCCGTTTTATTAAATTAATTTAAAGATTCTTCACGATTATATAGTTTAAAACCATTTCCTTTTAAACTTGTCCGCAATGACGTCCCTTTGGGAGCGTGTTAAACGTAAACAAGATTACTTCTTTTACCATTTATCTGTCGAGAGATTTGTTGGCTATTTGGTATAACGCTTCTCTTATAACTTAAGAATCAAATAACGTCTGACGCAAACGAATTTTTCAACTATAAAATACTAATATTTAACAGGATAAAGCTGCATTTTAATTGGAATGTACAGTATTTTATTTAAATTGTTTCTGTATTTTTTACGGTTTTATTCTAGTTACTCAACTACCAGTTTAAAACCGTAAATTCAACAAGTTTTTTTTAAAGTGTAGTTGTAAAGACAAAAGCATTGTGCTAGTTTTAAAGCCTCGGGAGATCTTTTAAGATTGTTCACAAAGGAAACTTTTTTATTAAAATACGAAATTTATTGCAGTTTAAAACTAACAAGTAAGAAAGCTTTTTTACAATGTCATTTGTGCCACTTCAAATGTCAATATGTCTCCTGTCTAGATATCAAAATTTCGCTCCTATAAATGTCTAGGTTAACTCTTTGTGAAAAGTAAGACTATGTAATATTTAAAAAAAATATATATATAAGTTCAATCACTTTTCCATTTCACTTTCTAAAGTCAAATGTAAGTTTAGTTTAAGAGTTTTTCTTGTTAATTATTATGATATTAAATTTCGAAATTCTGCTTCAGAGAAGGGCTTTCATTCAGTATCCAAACGAACCAACACTATCAAAACCAAACATGTAATTTATTTATGTTCTTTATTTTCTGAAAGTTCATGAAAAACCAGTTAAGTGGTTGACGCACTATTTAATGGGGCATCAAGAACTAAGGAAATCAAGAATGCTTTTTCTATGACATGTTACGCGGCAACATAAATCTCTCGCAGTGAAAGTCTTAAATAACAGATAAAAATGTAGATTGTTGTTTTCTTTACAACCTCTAACTACGTGCATAAGGATCGCATACTTTATCTTCATCGCAATTATTGACGCGCCAACTCCACTTAGTTGGAGTAAGAGATATCATTTTAATTTTCAAAAATCGGTATAGCGAACTTAAGTGTGTATGTAGAGAATATCGTCATGGTGGAATGCCTTTTAAGTTTGTTAATTCAATTTTGAAAGTGCGTTGGAGAGGTGAATGGTCTGTTTTCTTGGTTTTAACTGGTAGATAAAACGTGAGATATTGTCTATTAGGAGGATTTAGGGAGTGAAGGTTCACTTTGCTAATTCATTAAAGTGCTTTGGAAAGTTGAACTAACTTGTGTGTATCGCGGATCCAAAGTTTTATGTCTTCCACTAATTTAGCATATGATATTATAATATTTGGTAAATTTTTTTTAAAGTATTTATAATGCTCAGATGTGCGAAAAAAAACCCATTGAAAATTGAAGGAAAAAACCTTTAAAAGTTAACAAAAATTCAAATTTTATCGAGCAATTTGGAAGATCTCTAGGTACGAATTTTGAAACTTAAATAAAGCACTCATTGAAATTCTGCTTTATTTAAGGATTGCTTTCGCAACTTTTAGAATTTCCAAGAATTTGTTGCATGTTTATAGATAACTGGCTTTATAAACCCGGCGTTGCACAGGTGTACCATTACGGTGATTGTTTTTTTTATGTAAACTTTTATTTTATATCAATTGATCCCCTCTCCACTGGTCAGCACTCCATCAGCATATTATACTTTCCTCCCATTCTAATATCAGCATTAATTTAAAAATAAAGAAGTCCGATTGTATCCAGGCCTTTCTAGGAGTTAGTTGGATTTCTCATAGGCTCTGTTAAAATTGCCACAATAGCTATGATATAATGGCCAGTTTCTATTTGCCCTCTTACACCCGAAAATGACTAAAATGTGGTAACCATTCCACTCCACATTCGACCACTCGACAGGGCTGGGGAGCCCAATCGGTAAAAGCGTTCGCCTTGCGCGCGATAGGTCCCAGATTCGGGTCAGGACACCGTCAAAATAACTGCCGAGCTATAAACGGCCCATGCATCCAAAAATGCCCTATGTTCCAAATAATACCCCGTGTGGTGGAAGTGCACGTTAAATATTTTCCAAAGTCCCGACTCTGCGTACGAAGTCGCCCTTAAAAGTTGCATTGGGTGCCTACTCACGTGTCGGCTCGTAACTTGACTGTGGTTCTAAATGAAGATGCCCGTGGCCAATAGCTCTCGTGCGTAGCTCTAGTGCGACGATAATTCAAACTAACCCTAAACCCATACAACTGGATGCGAATAGCTACCCTACGTTAAATTTTCAACTTCGCCAAAAGCCGCCAATGCCAAAATTCAATCGGCTATTATATCATAGCTGTACCAAATTGCCAGTTTCATAAACATATAGTACATACGCTATACCTAGAGAGAATCGACATTTCTTAGAAGTATTCATCAGATCAGATCTAGAATAGTTATCGCCTTTACTGCCATGAGACATTGTATAGCAATATCTTCATTTCTTAAAATTTGTAAACTTCAATTAAATTAAATTTCGGAAACAAATAAATCATTAAATAAAAAAAATATTGATATTCAATAACAATCCTACAAATTAAACTCACGTGCTCTTACGTGTTTATATTTAATTTTCGTTCACGCTGAACGCTCTGAAATGTCTTTTAAATTTAAATAAAAAAGTATAAATTTCTAATCTTACAATGCTATTTCTATAGAGAAATCGGCTCACATTTTGCCCTCCTACACCCGTTTGGGTTCGAATTCTGAAATATCGCTTCTTAAATGACGCTTAAATTTGGTAGCTGTACCTTCAGTAGTTTGGGCTGGGCGTTGATACGTGAGTCAGTGAGTGAGTGAGTTAGTCAGTCAGGACTTTGCCTTTTATATTTATAGATTGAAATTCCATTCAATGGATATTTTCCGAATGGTAACGCTTTGAACAATGGCTGCACCAAGGGGTTTAAATAATTTTATGACCTATGCGGTTGTTTTTATATAGTTAATCTGACTCTATGAAGAACGAAAAAACTGCTATCAGGAAAAAGTTAATCTTATTTAGAAAGAAAAGGCATATTGGTATGAATAATTCAAAGCAATGAAATTTTACGTTAAAATATTATATAAAGTGTACATTTTCTGTTAGCCAAATGCTAAACTAACAATACTCGATACAGTAACACGTATCCTAAGCTAAGAATTTGATGTTATTTCTATATTGAGATATATATTTAAATCACTGTCTCAATGTAGAATAATTAAGATATTGACTCAATGTTGAAATAACACCTTCCAACTTGAACTCCTTTAATTTTTGGAAGGTGATCATAATAGTGTTGTAAACTACAATATTGAACCAATAAGGTATCTATACTATTATAGTGTGACCATGTGTACAGACCACATTGTAAGTCAGATCTACACTTAACCAAATACTATAACTAATCTGAAAATTGTATGTTTATAAGAAAGAATGATGTACCTAACGTGAAGAGGATAGATATTTAAATACAAATTGTACTATTTTTTAATTATCGTGTAATTTTGAAGGAATTATAAATTTAATTGGAAGTCTGGAGAAATCCTATTATTAACATGTTATAAATTTTTAACTAAGTAACCTTAAATGGTACTTTATTTCCCATTTGAAGAGCTTAGAGGAAGAACGTGCTAAGTGATAATAAGGTGAAAGCGAAAAAATGAGCGTTAAAGTTTTTCGTTTGCACTTAGGTACGTTATAAACGGCCCTTACAAAAGGTAAAAAATAAACTTAACTTTTTGTTTATGAAAGTGAGGAATCTTGTTAGCTTTAAAGTAGTGAATAACGTGTTCATTGACACAAAAATCTCAATTTTTCCAAAAAGTCACTTAGCACATTCTTCCCCTGGACTCTTCAATAGTGAAAAAGATAAACAAGATGAAGAAGACAGTTTCGTTGCCATAGTAGTAGACATCAGTCTCCGTTTCTATGATTACAAGTAACTACTTGGCGGATTTTAGTTATTTTGTTTAATAG
The DNA here is from genome assembly GCA_019343175.1 of Oedothorax gibbosus. NCBI lineage: Eukaryota > Metazoa > Arthropoda > Arachnida > Araneae > Linyphiidae > Oedothorax > Oedothorax gibbosus. Next base: position 6,553,462 of record CM033278.1, read on the forward strand.
TTTGTGAAATAACAACTATAGTTTCCAAAATTTGGGGCAGTCTGAGTCTGAAAATAATTGCCCTTTATAATTTTGTACTATGGTAAGAAATAAAATAATGAAAGTCAGAAAGAATTGATAAAACAATTTTTTAAAATTAGAATTAAATTAATCCAGAAAAATCTACATGAAAATCAATACACTGGAGCAACTCTAGTATTAACTATGTTTATATACTACTTAAAACTATCAAAAATATCCCCAAACCTATATATATATATGGATGATTACTTCTCGGGTCTGGCAACTGCTAGTTTACCAGTGCAGCCTTTAAAAACAACTACATTTCTGACCCTCCTTTTCTCCTCAAATTCAGCTGACAATTTCTCGAAATGAAGATTTGAAGCTGAAGTAAATTTCGAATAAATAGAATTCAATTTCTTCTTCGAATATATCAAGCAAGAATAAAATCATTTTTTCCTTCTTTGCGCAGTGTTAGCATTTTAAAAATGATAGAGTTAGATCTTAAGGAAATTATTATTTTTAAAAAAATATATGGGTTGCACTTAGCTTCATTGTATTCGTACCCGTCACTTAAAAACCGATTAAGACCAAGCATGAAATTACTAAGAAAGTTCTTACTGAACTCTCGAGAAAGTAGACTCTTAAAACTGGTAGGACAACAACAATATAAGTTTAAAAAATATATTCTGAATTCAGTGTAAGTAAACTAGAGCTGCTATTTTATGAAGGTAATATTATTTAGGTTATATATATGGTTATAAGGTTATTATATATATATATATATTATATATTTTAATATATTTTAAATTTTTATATATATATATTATAATATATAATATATATATATATATATATATATATATAATATTTATATATATATATATTATAAAATTATTTATATATATATATAATATAATATATATATATATATATATATATATATAAATATATATATATATTTAAAATATTATAAATAAAATATATATAATATATATATATATATATATATATATATATATTATATATATATATATTTAATTTATATTAAAATATATTATATATAAAATATATACCATGTTATATAAAAAAAAATTCCCCTTTAATTAAAAATTAAAGCAGAAAGGGTTTGATTTTGCCATTAATCCTTTCACATTGATTCAAACAAAAACTGTCGGATAAACTTTTAGGGTAAATTAATACCCATAAATGAAACCGTCTAAGTCTCTTGTTTGAACAATTAGGAGTCCCTTAAGAGGGATTGTCAGTTCCATAGAGCTAACGCATTAGTTTTGGCATCACAACTTTTGCAAAAGAAGTGCTTTGCTATGTTATCTTATTTTCACCAGGTATGTGAATCATCATAACATCAATTTAAAACAAAATTGCTTTGCAATGTTAGTACTTTTTGCTCAGGTATGGGAATGAACATAACATCGAAATGAAATAAATTTGAAACGAAAATGTTATCTAGTTATTTAATTTTATATTTTTGAAGTTTTAAAATGCCAAAAATATACAGCAGATGGCGACCTTATTTTAAAACTTTATCAATGAATAATTAAATAACCGGATGTTATTTTCTTTTCAATTTTGTTTAAATTGATGGTATGATGATTCTCATACCTGGTGAAAATGGGATAACAAGGCAAAACAATTCTTTTGTAAAATTTGTGATTTCAAAACTAATGCATTAGCTCTATGTGACTGATAGTCCCTCTTAAGGGACTCTAATTGTTCAAACAAGAGACTTAGACGGTTTCATTCATGGGTATTAATTTACCCTAACAAAGTTTCATCACGACGATGACTGTTTGACTCATACACTAATTAAAATATTAAATGATATTACCATCATGTTTGTTTAGTAGGTGGGTGAATTTAAACTAGTTTTTAGATAAAAATGAAATATTACAAAGGGCTGTCGATTTAATGAATTAGTTAATTTACCAATTTTTGAATTATATCCATCAATTAAATGCCAATAAGTTTTTATTTATATAAAATAGTATAAAAACAGGTCTAGAAGTGGGGACTCTTTTAAAAATTGTAAAAATTTACATTTCAAAAGGATATTTTTTGCAAAATCGCTTCTTTTGAAGCGACACGATATGAGAGAAATGTAGATTCCACGAAGTGTGTATATAAATTGATTAATATTAATCGGAACCAAGTCCATAGATATAGTTCCGCACACGCTTCTTCTTCAAGCAAAATTTTGAAACAAAAAAGCTTAAGGGGAAAATTATCCATTGGTCTTGACCCCTTTAACATCTAGTGATTCATATCGAAAGAAACACAATGGTGTTTTGCTTTTCAACAGAAAAGGTTTTATAAATTGAAATGAGTTTAAAAAGTAGAGTTAATCAAAATATAAATTGCTTTTCGAGTAGCTCGTATTTGTAAACCTGTTTGAATTGCAAGGTATTTTGAGATTGTTGTGTTGTATTAACTAACGCTATTTATAATTTTATGAAATGAGCTTTGTATTAAAATTTTCATTTATCTCCATGGCTTATTTTTTTTTATTATTCAAAGTAATTTCAGAGATGTACTTTTATTCATATTTAAATATATTTCCGAGTTTGTTATTGTGAATGATAAATTTTACTTTGAGAAGAAATCTGATAAGAAAATTCTGTAAAGTCAATACTGTACTTAGGTTTAACAATGTCAAATTAACGAAAATTTAAAGCATAAGAAAATCAACTATTTTTATATTGGCAGAAACATACATGTGAAAGGAAATTCTTCCTCTATTCAAAAGTCTTTATAAACTCATAAATATTTAACTTTTCAGAGTTTTAGTTTTAACATTTCTTTTTAAGAAAAAAAGGAATGATTTTTTTAAACTTCGAAGCCAGTCATACTTAACCGTTGCCAATTTCCGCAAAAATATGTAATTGCAGACAACGGTCAATAAAATATTAAAAACTTTGGAAATTGAAAACTTTTTCCTATTCCTCAAAAACTTACAACTAAGCTATAACATATTTTTACCCAACTTTCCTTCTTTTTAATTAGAAATAATTAAAAAAAATAACAAATTAAGTATTGACATGCTGAAGATGTCCGTCTGCCCGTCCGCACCGCCTTCGAAAATCATTTTATCACTCGGTTCTTAATTTTTTTTTTTGTTGGATACGACATCAGATACCTATTTTTTAAAACTTATGGTCCGTTTGTCTGTACGACTGGACGGACATCTGTTTACTTTTCTGTCTACAAAATACACATTTAATTAGTAATGAAATTTAATTTTGATCGCTTGTCATTTAAATCGCTGCTGCCATATCAAAAATAACAAGAGAACATTTATTTAAAATTAATATTTGAAGCAAATATTATTTTTGCGATATGAATCAGTTAGGAATAACGTTATAAAATGTAGTGCTATGTTATTCTTTGATTGTTCGTTATATTTTTACCGGAAAAGTGGCAAAGCATTTCATTTTTGCATAAAAATCCGGTTAGTTTTAATGTACATTTCTTCATTTATTAATGCAATTTGCAGTATTCATGTTTTGTTATTATTAAATATTTCGAATATATTTGGGTGTTTGCTAATTTTTATGTTGATACTTGTTTCAGATTCGGAAGCTCGTTTGATTTTCCATAGGCGCCAAATGTTGCCGAAATGGATAGTAGGAATTGATCCAAGTAAATTTACATAATTATTCTTCGAAGCATAACTAAATTTAACAAACGATAAAGAATATTAATTAATTTTGGAAAAGAGAAATTAATAAAAATATTTAATTTTGGGCTTTAGTTTTAATTATAATTAAATGCTATGTTTGGTAATTTTTTTATAAGGTGTGTATAACTCATGTGCATGGAAGCAGTTTTTGGTAACAAGTTACTGTTACAAATCTTTCAGGTTTTTCTATACGAATTTTAGTGACTATTAATGTAACAGGAAAATCAACTATTTTACTTCTTTTAACTTTTTATTGATTATATAAAGTAGACCATCTATATAGATAATACTTTTATACGGCGCCCAAATTTCCTTATATTTCTATCTCTGGAATGGCACAATCGAAATGAAAAAAATACTACTAATTTCAAAATGGGTGACTGAAACAACAAAAAAGTGATTCTAATGATTTTGATTTACTCTAGCGTTATAAAGATTCGTTTTAGTTTTAAAAATAGGACCTAAGGGTTAACCTAAGGACCATTCCGGATTTGGCGCCTGTCGAAAAATGTCGCCAAGTCAAAATGACAACAAACCGAGCGTTTGCCAAGTCTGTGAAATGACAAAAATAATTACTTAAATATTGCTCGAAACTGAAAATGTCTGCTGAGAGAACATGAAAGATTTACTTATCAAAAACTATCGTGGCATTTGCGATCGTAGATCGTAGCGATATTTTAAAATAAGAAAATCAGAACTTAACAGTTTGCTGCAAGTTCAAAACAATGCGCACAAAAAATAATTTAAGAATGAGTTCTTTTAATAATTAATGATTTTATTAATCATTAATTATTAAAGTTATTTAAGTATATTAATACGATTTAAGAATTCTTAACGATGAAAGAAATGGACAGGATTAACTCATAAACAAAGTAGCAAAATAAATTCTCTAATGCAAACAGAAAAAACTGAATTATTTGATAATTATTCACTTAAAATACGATATGTGGCTATTTTTGTAGCCAATGGCTGCCATAATACTAATTTGGCGAAAAAAATTGCCGGACATGTTCCTTAAGGTTAATCCTTAAGGCTAGACTAAAATATTTCAATGAACAGTGAGCGAGCGAAGCGAGCCTGGATCGCGAAGCGATCCAAAGGGAACTGCGCAAGCAGTTCCCGGGGGTTAGCGAGCGATAGCGAGAAGGGGGCGTGCCCCCTAGTTTATCGAATCATGATTATTATCATTATTTAATTAAAATATATTTTTTATTTCAATTATTTAATTATATAATTAATTTCATTATTTATTTAAGTTATATTTTTTTTACCATATCAAGGAGGGCAACTATCATATGGCAATAAACTTACTATATTTTAAACCTACAGCAAGAGAAGGATAAGTTTCATATAATGAAGATGCTGAAAAGTATAAATTATAATAATAATTAATTAATAATCCATTGGAAAATATTGGTAAATGGTAAATAATTTATATTATATTTTTTTTATTTATTTACGCACAAGGTAAAATGTTTTATTAAAAGCCTCGAGGTTACTATTCTCAACCAAGTGTTATCTGGTTAATTTCATATAGTTTAGGATATTACTGAATGACATATTAGTTTTTTATTGACAACAATATTGGTGAATATGACATATTACAATAAAATATTATTTCAACAAAGACCGACAGTTACATTTTTTTATTTATAAAATTTTTGATTAAAAATTCAATTCTGAGAAGTATATTATTAAATTTGTACTTAAAATCCTAAATATACAATTCCACCTCAAATGTTTCGCCCCCACAGTCCATAACTCCACATGTCAGATCATTCCTTGATAGTTCGTATCGTCTTTTAGCATTCTTTGTTCTAACAGCTTTACCCGGTTACAATCCCTTACAATCTCCTTTGATGTTATAAGCTCTATTTCACAACACCAGAAGTAGGCGCTGCTAAAAGGGTGGTATTAGATTTAAGTCCAGTAACGGCTATCCACCAGGAGGTATTATGGGGTATTAAATTTTCATTAAAAGCAGGAGCTTTGTTGAGAGATTTCTAGCAATGGACAAATAACTAAGTGTCTATCAAGCAACACGTGCTTTAAGGGATATTGAAGCGAAAAACAGTTGGTCCTCCTACCTTGTTCTTTAATCACTAGATATTAAGTCTTGCCTAATACAAAAGTCGATAGTTTAGGTTAGTTGGAAATATCGTCGCACTATAGAGCTACACGGGGGCTAATGGCTATTCAAAAGTAAAGTTCGTTAGAACTTTTGTATGGTATTATCCCTGCCCAAAAAACTTTGAAAAAGTAAACAAACGCCAATCTAAAAAAGAAACACCTGATGCATTTATTTTATAACAAAAAACAAGTTATTATGAAAGAGTTCGCTAAAAAAGCCGTGATGTACAAGAATGCCAATGTATTATTTAAAACTTCTTTGTCAAAATAAATAGTATAATTTAAGTAGTTCCGCTGCCATAAAAAAATTGCGCTGTTTTAGGTTCGCGCCCATTTTAATCCCCCTAAAAAAATTACATCAAGCAAATCAAATGAATTTGAATTAATAAATAATCAAAATAACGAAGGATACTTAAAAAACCTTTAACAAATATATGATCTCAATACATTTATATAAAGGTATAGAGGGCGATATTTTATGTAGAAGAAATTTTGGTATTCATTTTGTATGTCATGTAAAGAAATTAAAGGAATAAACAAAACTAGGGGCACGCCCCGTTCTCGCTATCGCTCGCCAACCCCCGGGAACTGCTTCGCTCGCTCACCGTTCATTGAAATATTTTAGTCTTGCTTTAAGGGTTAACCTTAAGGAAAATGCCCGGCAATTTTTTCGCCAAATTGGTATTATGGCGGCCATTCGCTACAAAAATCGCTACAGATCGGTGTGTTGTCATTTTGACTTGGCGACATTTTTCGACTGGCGCCAAATCCGGACATGGTCCTTTAAGTTAACTGCCTTTAGTATCCTTTTAAGGGCCTTTTTTTTATCCTTTATCCTCCTTCGCTGCTTAATCCATTTGTAAATAAATTGGAAACCGTGGTAGCCGTCAACGCTTAGAAACTGTATTTAAAAACAATTTGAATGTTTCCTTTTTTATTAACAACTAACAAATTTATACCCGTACTTCGCACGGATTAAAAAAAATATCAAATCGTTCCAAATATGTGTACCATATAACCTGTTATAGGATCATAAACTTATGTTATTGTTCCCGCTCGTTATTAAGGGTAAAATCCCGTTTCATTACCTTAAAATTCCGAAATGAAAAATACGCTATAAAATGCAATCATAAATGTCATCACAATTCCCTCATAAATATATAAAACCTTTTAGCTCATTTGGCGGGTTTTGGGAAATAATGTGGCGAGAAAATAGATATAGCTACCCAAACCCATTATACAGCTCTAACACAATGACCTTCGAACAACCGACCATCTTATAAATTATTTATAAAAGAAATGGCTTATTTGGCGAATTTTAGTTAATAATTTGGCGAGTTTGGTAACGTATTTGGCGAAAAAATAAAGACATAAAACACTAATAGCTCTAAGTGCGATGGCCTTTATTAACCATCATAGTTCAGTAATATCTTAACTATACATTTATTGCTCAAATATGCATACATGCAGTCAACAAAAAAATCCAATGAAAAAATCATCAAATAAACCCATTATAAAATCCGGGAATGAAGACTGGCGGAATTACGTCACTTGTAACATGTCAATTATTTTTCAAATAATGAATTTAGTTTCTGAAAATAATGGCAGAAGAATAAAATAAACATTTTGAATTTTAAATGTTTTTCGTTAAAAGTTTTACTTAATTTTTTCAGCCGATGGCATCAGGAAAGAAAAAAAAATGATCGGATTTGAGCGAAAGTGGTGCATTTTTTTCAGAAAATTCGAATTTTCTCTAAAAATGGAACAAATATGAAAAACACTAAGCCTCAGGTGCACACGTTGGCATTAAAGGGTATCTATCTTAAAAATTTCAAATTTCTGAGGGCAGTATAAGTAGGTCTTTTACGATCCGAAGACAAACAGACACACACAGACTCTTTCTTTTATTATTATAGATAACAAGATCACCACTTGGCATAAACTGGTCAAAAACAAAACCGTACATCTCATTTGAATAGTAAGGCAATATATGTTTTGTAAAACTAACTGTTTTTAAGCATTTTTTTTTGCATTATATTGCATCTTTATGAAATAAAATTTCTTGCATTTATTCAAACTGCACTTGATTCTAAAAGCAAGTATTATTTGGAAAAGTTAACAAGCGCCAAACTAACACAAAAAAACATGATGCATTTATTTAAAAAAAACAACAACCCAAGTCATTATGAATGTTGTCGCTAAAAAAGCCGTGATATACTAGAATGAAAATCTCTTATTTAAAACTTCTTGGTCATAGTAAATAGTATAATTTAATTTCCGCTGCCATAAAAAAAAATTGCGCTGTTTGAGGTTGATGCCCGTCTTAATCACCCTCTATACCTTTATATAAATGTATTGCGATAATATATTAAAGCTTTTTTTAAAAAGTATCCTTTGTTATTTTGATTATTTATTAAATCAAATTAATTTGAGTGATTCAAATTTTTTTAGGGGGATGAATCTTTAATGGGAAAAACAGAAACATCTATTCTTTAAAAATACCACGCATGTTTGAGCACGAGCTAGCGAAAATGGGTTCTGCAATGTACAAGTTGCGTGAAATTCAAATTAACTTTCAAACAACAGTCTTATCTATTATAACAAAGGTCGAATGGTATCATTTACAGCAATGGTTAAAATTTATTTATAGGTAGTAGTAGTAGTAGTAGTAGTGGTATAGAGATATTTGCTCGCCGGTGGCTGCTGATCTCTATGATCCTGGGTAGAGAAGTTGCTAGGAGCTGAACGCCCGAATTGGCTATTTAACCATGGCTTATTATAGGTATACTGCCTGCAAAAAACAAAACATCCACAATCCTCTCGACATGAAACTGGACATTTATACAGGCTTCACAGTAAATCAGTAACGAGAAAGCGATTTCTGGTAGCAAACTACGAAATCTGGTAAGGATCACATAAAAGTTTGCGAAACCAATTCTTCAAAATAAACCTAAACGCTTCCTGGAAAAGAATCTTAAGCAAATACTTTTATACATACCTCTTATTCCCGTTTCCTGATGATGCAACTGACTTGCAATGTGGACTTAGTTCAGTTCATCTTATTTTCAAGATAGATCAAATACAAAAGGCTTTCGAAATTCTGTTCCTAGGAAAGTCTGTTAGAAAATTTCGTCGAAAACAACCTCCTGCATCGTGTAGGATAAAGAATATTTGAAATTTTGGAAAAAAAAGATTCGTTTTAGGAAAGGGGGACGTTTTAATATAATAAACTCTATGATGTTTGCTTTGAAATTAATGTTTGGCTTGGATTTATTCAATTACAAGTGAGGGTTTAATTTTAATTTTTTTATATATTAAAAAGCGAGCATTTCTATACTTCAATATTTTGTATCGAACTAATTAAGCATGTAAATAAACATGCATAACTTGAACCCCAGAAGATCCATGTACGTCGTACATGGATCTTTGAAGAATTCACTTCATAACTTTATTTTATCGTGTTTCTTGATTCTAACTTTTCTTTTATAAACAAGAATGTTCACGATTTTCAAAAATACTGATAAGAAAGTAACTGATTTATTATTTGTATAAAAAATGATGTAGAAGGAGGTTCATATAGGCACGATTTCAAATGCACAGATTTTAAGCTAAGCGCCAAATTTATAAAGCACAAACAAAATCTGTATTTTTTCGGCTGGAAACCTCAAGCTTTTTGTATTGAAAGTCAACACAAGTTTTTTTTCTGAGTGCAGCAAATATGAAACTCTAAATTTTTAAAAATTATTTGCAAAATTTACATTAAATATATAATTGTTTGAAAAATATTTTTTTTTTCAATTTTCAGCCATAATGCATCGTCCTTTATGCCAAGTATATAATGATGCCAAAGTTTTAAACATTTAAATAATTAAGTTCCAGGGCAAAAATATTTTTTTCAAATATTTTCACTTAATGTATGACCATCAAAGATTTAAAAATATTTTTGGAATAAAATTTTAAGAAATCATGCATTAGAGGGTTAAACATTAAATTCATCTATCTATAATAGTTTGAATTATCGTCACACTAGAGCTATACACGAAGGCTATTGGCCACGGGCGAGTCTTTACCGACCGGGCGTCTTAATTTAGAACCACAGTCAAGTGACGAGTCGACACCTGATTAGGCACCCAATGCAGCTTTTAAAGGTGAATTCGTACGCATCGTCGGGTGCCCATCGTCTGGTCGTAGACGATGCCCGGACCTGAATCTCGGACCTATCGCATGCGAGGCGAACGCCTTTACCGACTTGGCTCCCCAGCCCTGTCGAGTGGTCGAATATGGATTGGAATGTTTACCCCATTTTGGGCATTTTCGGGTGTAAGAGGGCAAATAGAAACTGGCCATTATATCATAGCTATTTTAACACGGCCTATGGGAAAGCCCTCTAACTTCTAGAAGGGCCTGGATATACAATCGGACTTTTTAAAAATTAATGCTGATATTAGAATGGGAGGAAATTATAATATACCGATGGAGTGCTGACCAGTGGAGAAGGGATCAATTGGTATAAAATAAATGTTTACATAAAAAGAAACAATCACCGTTATTAAGGGTACACCCGTGCAACGTCGGGTATAAAAAGCTAGTTTAGTATAAATAAAATTACAATTTTGATAACTTACATAATAAATTAAATTTTAGGTTTTTAATACATTTCCAAATTGCCGTCTCTTCAAAGTTTGCCACTCTAGTCTGCAGCCTATACTGTGTCTATTTATAAATACAACAGGACAGGGAAAACTTTTTATTCTTACGATGCCTTTTGTAAACATTCAATTCCTACTTTCTCCATATCATTTAAAGTTTTTATGATATGAAAAAGCAAGGCTACAACCTCTCCATAACATTCCGTGTAAAAAGTTAAAAACATTACCAACTACAATTCATTATTAGCTTTAGAAAAACCTTATATATTTATAATTTGTTAAAATAAGTGTAAATTTTACTAAGAGTCCTTTCACGTTCAATAAGAGTTAAATATTAAATCTCATATTCATTATATGAGTTAAACAATTCTCAGAATTAATTCAATGAGCGTTATCCGTTTCTACCATGTGGATATCAACGCTAGGATAAAACTTTATTTTATCATAAGCCCTAGTAATTAGAACTGGCGTGCCAGTAATTGCCCACTGAGGTTTTTTTGCGTTTAAGAATGAGGTAATTAAACTAAACGTTCTTTCATGATGGTTGAAAGTTATCAAAACATTTAATTCTAAGAAATTCTCTATTATTATTATTATGTATTTTTGCATTTTCTATTAAAAAAGTATTTTATATGCTGAAAGTGGTCTTTTTGGCTGCTATGTCACGATTTTCGTGTTTTAGAGCAATAAGTTGCTTAATTTTAATTAATTATTTTTATTTTTTGAGTTAAAAACTCTAAACTTTTATCGACCTTTCCAATTTGTTTGCCTTTCCTTTTCTTAATTTTAGGTAATTATAAAAAAAAATAAGGAAATAGTAGGTATTGACATCGTGAATATTTTTTTTCGCCTGTTTGTATAATGTTTGTATATTTGTCACCCCTTCAATATTTCCGCCAGTTCTAACATCATATTCAAAATTCGACACATATTTTTTGGAAACGTATGACATCACAGACTATCTTTTATTTTTTGAGCGTCTGTCTGTCCATACACTTAAGAAACTTCTGCTAGCATTAAAGAAAAAGAAAGAACTCTATTTTAGTTTTCTCAGAACTTCTTGTTATTTTTAAGATAAACACAGGGAAACAGCTGTTTTGGTGCCGTGTATTTGCAGCTGATTTCATATATGAATTCATGAATTTGAAGTCCTGAATTCAAACATGGCATTTGTTTTTGTCCAGTAGCTCTTTTTTTTTATTAAAGATATTAACCTTTTAGTGACAGAAACAACTTGGGGTTTGTTCTCATTACACTAGGAAACAGTAAAAAATGCATAGAAAAGAAAGTATCGAATTCTGAAACGATTTAGCATGTTGAACACGAATATAACACTATTTTTACGATTTTTGTATCAAAAAGGTGCTCGAAACCAATGTTAACTCAAAACACCAAAAATTTTGCTTTGCGGATTTTTTATTTCTTGTATTCAAAAATTTATCAGAAGCTCTTTATCGATATCCTAATAGAAGGATGCATTGCAATTTTAGTTAAAGAATACACTACTCATTAAAAAAAAACCCCGAAATTAACATCGATATTTTCATGATAAAAAACAAGTAGGTTTGTAACAGAATCTGTCACTTAACTCGCTTCCACATATTTGTGTTTAACAGGAAAAAACGCGCCAAACACAACATTAATTCTATATTTAACATTTACAAGCTAAATTTGGCTAGTTTCATTTATTTTATTTCGAAAATTCAATAATTATTACTTATCGTTTGCAAAAATTAATTTATATTTTAAAGAATAAATATGTCATATTCCTCGCTTTTAAATAGAATGAAAACATTTCATATCACCATACAAGGATTCCGTAGTGAAATATATTTGACGTCATTTCAAACTGATCGATGTTGCAAAAATAAATTTATTTTAATTTATTGTCTAAAAGAATTAAAGTTTCTCGAGCGATTGTTGCGAATGGCAAATGTGATTTAATTCTAATAAAAACAGGGCCTTTAGCTATTTGTAATTCAAACTTTTAAACGCCAAAATTAACTATTTTCATTAATCTGCTTTCTCAGATTTAATAATTAGACTTTATCGTTTGCTAAATTTGTTTGAAGTTCGAAGAATAATGATGTAATCTTTTTTAATAAATATTTTTGTCGCCACAATTTCCCATTTACATTTCTTTCGAAAATTCACTTATTTATAATTTGTTAAATTAATTTACAGTTCAAAAAATTTATAATTTGTACAATTGATGCTTTAAAAATAAAAGCGAAACTTAGCATATTTTTTTTATGTTAATTTAGAATTCTCTATGCATCTTTCTACATACATATATATGGAACCATTAAAAGAACTCTATTGTGATAATACAACAATCCAAACCGAATTATTACACATAAATAAATATTTTTTCAAAAGTGTATTTTTATTTTAACAAAAGTTTCTCGTACGTTTAACGAAATGGCAACAGTGAAAATATTGAATAAAAATGGAATTTGCATGTTATTTCAATGCAGATTAAATTTTTAGTTATTTAAATTTTAAATAAGCTTCTAGTTTAAATTTTTTAATGAAATTTGGCATGTAGCCTAATCTGATTTTTTGCTTCAAAATGACGTATCCCACTTGTCTGTGGGACTTGTGGATGACAACAGTGAAAATATGAATAAAAATAGAATTTGCATGTTATTTCAATGTAGATAAAAAAAAATTTAGTTATTTAAATTTTAAATAAACTTCTAATTTAAATTTTTTAATGAAATTTGGAATGTAGCCTAACCTGATTTTTTGCTTTAAAATGACGTATCCCACTTGTCTGTGGGACTTGTGGTTCTTTCTGTGAAAGTGGGTGACAGACAGACGGACTGAACGATTATAAAACCTTCCACTTTTTACGTTATAAACGTAGTGTGGAAGCTAAAACGAATTTTCAAATTTGAACATTGTTTACAATAAATCAAAGACAAGAATGAATTAAAGGAATGTACATATTTTTATAACTAATAATTTCGTATTTTAAGAAAGTAGAGAAACCTGTTGAAAGTGCTAAATTGTTAAAAAGCCTTAGAATTTTGAAATAGTCAAAATATGAAATCTCATAGGCGCCTACTCCATGGGCCCAATAATTTAAGAAAATTATTAGTTATATTATGCATTGTAAAATCACAAAATTATAAGTTGGTATTTTTTGTTTCCATTGTTTGACGATAATTACTGTGATATTATTAATCTCACTTTATAGAACTTTAGCGTTTTCGCCATTTCTTTATTTTTGCAGTCTACGGCGCTGCCGTTACTGGTAATTTTCAGCTGATATCGCTAATAATTAGCCGATATCGCTAATAAAAAAAACAGCTAGTCTTAAAAAACATTCGTGATAAGAAAGTACATTACACAAGAGCCTGCAGTTTGAAAAATGTTATGTGAAGTAGTGAAGTGGCATTAAGTAAGTAGTTCCAATCACGACAGCAACAGCAGAACGGTCATTTAGCGGCCTTAAACGTCTGAAGTCACATCTGCGATCAACAATAAGGCAGAAGCGATTGAACAACTTGGCTGGTCTTCATGCCCATCGAGATGTTTTCGATGAATTGGATATCCGACCAGTCATCAACGACTTCATATTCAAAAATGAAGTCAGACGGTCGACATTTGCACCTTTCTAAATACACTCTAGCCCTAATAATGGTATTTAGAGCATAGAGCAATATTAAAAATCTAATTAGCTTTTTACGAAAATACCGTGCGTGTTTATGTTTTCTTTCGTTTTTCAAAGCCAAAAAATGTGTCAGGCTTGTCGAGTTTCCCGAAATGTCGAGTTATCGAGAGTCGAATTTTCGGTGTTCTAGTGAATGTTCATCATATGACTATAAAATGCTTAAAAATACTTTAACACACTATTTTTCATCTAAAATTTAGAAAATTTCCCGGGACAAGACCCCCGGTATGCCCCCCTCCCTAATATTTTTTATAAGCCGGCGCCCCTGTTAAAATCCTCATCCGGAGTTATTAGCTTCTAAATTTTCATTTGACATTACGGGGAATACCAACCATTTGAATCAAATTACTTATTATATAATTACTTTGTCATTCTGATTTTTTTTATCTGGTTTTCTGTGATTTGCAGATAATGATTATATTATTCGTTCATACAATAAAACGATAAAGTGAATTTTTGCCATTTTCGAGTTATCAGACCCCCTTAACAAACCTTAGTACATAAAATAAAATCTACTTCCTGATATATCTGCCAAATAACGTTATAAAAACCCCAATCAAATTTTTTTTGAAATACTGTTTTTTAGGGACAACATTTAAAAAAATTCCAAAACTTTTATGCAACAAGTGTTGCTAAACACCTTTCCCCCCCTCGTTATCGTTTTTTAGAACAATATTACGAATTGACATGTTTCAAGTCTTGAGTGGCAACAAATATGGTGAATGAAAATTAATTATTCCCCTAGCTTTGATTGGTGAATCAATGCCACGTAGGAACAAAGCACTAATCGGAGCATAGATCGAAGAAGTAAATGCATTAATGAAAGCTTGAAGGAAATCCGTCAACTACGTAATATACACACTTTACATTTTTAAAAATGTTCAAAACTTTTTTTGCTTCCGGAGTACCTTTTTTACTAAAAAAAAGCCATGAATATCTCAAAAAGTAGTGCTGGTAGAGAAAAAGCTATTTCATATTTAGATTCAGCTACCTAAATATACCTAAATTATAAGTTCAAACATTCTAGGCACGTAGGCACTAATTTTTTTCCTTATAGCCCTGCATTTTAAAACAATACTTATTGCTCATGCTGTCATCTGTCGATGAAAGATCTAAACAATAACATTCTGTTAAATTTATATTTGATTTTATTAATAAAAGGAGTTTCAAAAAACGAAGGGCATGTTTTAAGTCTCTGTGAATACTCGGACGGTGCCCCAGGGCTATTATCAAAACTTTTTTAGTCTAGGTTTATAGTAACGGATCTTCGCTCAGATTTTGCAGTTTTCATCAGATACTGATCTAAATTATTCATGTATACTGCTAACAGCTCAACTCGATTGTTTGTAGTTCTGCTGTCATCACATGGAAATTTTCGCCGCTGACGCTTTGGGTTTTCATATTCGTAATTCATATAATAAGTTATTTTACTGTTAGTTCAGTTAATTAAAAGCTAGTCATGGAAGATCCATCACCGAATGGATTCCATTTATTTTAGGATTATTATCTGTCTCTTATGTTATTTGTATTACACCTACGGGTTCAATAGAGCTCCTGAAGAAATCGATGCTTCACCGAATACGGGTATCAGTTTCTGTTTCCCTTTCTAAATAATTGATTGATTTACTGGATCCGATTTACTTTACATATTTGAATGAAAGAATTGGCAGTTCGATTGTTTAAGCATTTTTATATTAAAATTTAGTTATTTAAAGTTGGCAGAAGTTCGTTAAAACTTTCGTTTAAACATTTTATCTAGAATGAGAAAAAATTCTGTTAAAAAATCCCCTCGGTAATATATTGTTCATTTTCTTATTTAAAAGTGCAAATATAAAAAATGAAAATGTTTCATGTAGAGTGACAATTTAAAGTAAATCCATGAACCAGAGGATTTGTGTTGCTGTGTTGGCAAACACAATTACCTATTACCTTCACAATTTATTTTGTTCAAAGCTTCCCTTGTATTTTCTATCTCTTATTTACAAAAGTTGTATTAATGCAGCTTCGTTTGGTCAATTAAGTAACACTTAAATAATTAACTGCTATACTGTGTTTTGTTAAAAAAATTTTATTTTCTACGCTTAAGTTTTTCTCTTGGGGAGATTTGGGTAAATTTTAATTTCATGGTGCTGCTTGGCGCGGTTCTAAAAACAAAAAAAAACTTGGCGAAACTTGCTTTTCTCCATTGCCAGATTCTTTCCGCCGATGCGTTAAACCCTAGTTTCTTTTTAACAAAAAAAATAACAGACTAGGGTTTTTTTTGCTTTGGGCAACACAAAACAAATTTTTACACTCACAATGGGCAAATTAGTGGCAACCCGTTTATTTTTGTTTGAATTTTGTCGCACTAATTTTACCGAGTGGCAAACCAGTTTAGTTTGTTTTCTCGCACTAGAGCTACACGAATGGCAATCCACGAGTTTGGGGCTCCGGAAATTTAGTTTAGTTTGAATTATCGTCGCACTAGAGGTGGGGAGATGGGGGATGAATGGGACAGGGATGAGTGGGACACTGAAATTTAAAAACAATATTTCTTATTACTTTTGTCCCAATAGATGGCCTTAGAAGCTTAAATCACGCAAAAAGTGCAGGATTGGCTGCGAATTTTTCTTGTGAAGCTGAAGAATTGAGATCAACATCAAAAGAAAAATATTTTCAAAATTTTTTTACTTTTTATTTTTATAAGTACAAACCCAAAAAACAGTAATTCATATTGTGTTGTTTACTTATCTTATACTTTAGTTGTAGAAATATATGATTTATATTATTGTCCTATGATTAATGTTTTTCAAAATGGAACAAACCAAAATCTACAGTTTGGGGATGATGGGACAGTAATATGTGGGGATGAATGGGACTGTCCTATCCATCCCCCAATATAGTGATTCAGGTCTTTTTTTTTCATGGGGTTTTTTTTAATTGGTATATGATATTTTTATAATGTTTTTCCTTTAACTTTTTTAAAGAATTAAATAATTCTACTTTTTTAACATTCATCTCAGAAATAGTTTTGCAAAATGGCAAAGACAATCAAATTTGATAAAAAAATTTAATAAACCTATTATTTTATAATTTATACCTTTTTAATTGCATGGCAAATTATTAAAATCAAACTTAATACTTTATTTTAGTTAATTAAAGGGGTAGGTTAGGTATCTTTTTTTTAAAATACTTTTATTTAAAAGATTTTGTGTTAAGTTTTTTATTTTCTGTGTACATTCTCCCAACTTTTAAATGAAGTTTTTGATTTTTCCCAGAAATTTTTATATTTTTAATGTATTGGTTCATAGATAAATCAGAATTCCAGCTCATTGTGCAAACGAACATAAAAACTTTTTATATAATACTAAAAAGTTATTTTGTAAGAAATTTAAAATCTAAAATTTTTTTTTAATTTTTTATTCATTTTAGGAAATGCCTCGAAACTGGACAAAAGTGACAGATAGGGAGCGAAAATCAGCTACAGATGTAAAAAGGCTGTAGAGAAGTTTAGAGAAAAAAATTCTATCCGAGTAGTAGCTGAAGCTTATGGCTTTCCAAATCTTCATTATGTCGTTAGTGGCTGTATTGGGCCATTTAAAAAAAAGATTTCGTGCCCCCCAGTTTTTTGGGGCTTACAAGTAACCCCGGGAAAAAACGCAAAAACCTTTAAAGGGGGTTTCTGCTTTGCAAAGGGGTTCCCCTTAGTTTTTTTAAACTCCATCTAACTAAAAGTGGCTTCAAAAAAAACGGGAAAATTTATCCTTGAATAAAAAAGTATTCACAGTATGTTACTTGCCAGCTGTTTGTAACAAAAAAACCCCAAACCCCGACTCAGCCAAAAAGGCGTTTTCTCTGATAATTCTACTAGCTTTTTAAAAAAAAAAAAATTTTAAATTTTTCCAAGACTCACAAGGTTTGAATGTAACCCTCAACAGTTCCCCATTTTCCAAAAATTTCTAAAACCCAAAAACCTCCAGCGAAAAGGAAAAAAAACTATGAAAATTTGGGGATCTTGACAGCCCCTCCAAAAAAAAAACCCCTTTTATTAAAAACAGTCAGAAAACAAAATTTTAAAAAAAGGGGAAAAAGTAAAAAAAAAATTCTAGCTAAAAAAAGGTTTTTAAAAGTGTTCTAGTGAATCTGAGAATCTTTGCATTTCGTGACTCTACAGAAAGAAATTTTTTAAAAAGAAAAAATTTTGAAAATTTCCCCCCTATAAAGGATGAAATTATGTTTAACCAAAAATTCAAAAAAAAAAAATGTTTTTGGCATTTTGCTGCAAGATTTTAAATGTTCAAGAAAAAGATAGTTCAAGTCCAATTTTTAAAGAAAAATTTGGGGTTATGAGTTTTTTTATCCCAAAAAAAAATAAATTTGTGAGTTTTAAAATCTGTTTGGGGTCAAATTTGGGCCAAACCACAATGCCTAGGGGGGACAAAAAGGAGAAAAAAGCATTTATGACTTTTTGATTTTGGGTTTTTCCACATCAATTTTAAAATTTTTTTTAAAACTGTTTGTCTCAAAAAATATTTTTTCCCATTCACCCCTTTTTAAGCCCCCCATTCATCCCTCTTTGGGTTTTTGGGTGGAAAATTTGTACCCCTTTTGTAAAATTTAAAAATATTTTCTAAAATATTTTTTATTATTTTTAAAAAAAATTTTCTAATTTTAAAATATAACTAAAGAAAAAATTTTTTATATCCCAATTTAAATTTTTATATGTTTTTTGAGAAAAATAAATTTTTGTTAAAAATGCCCATTCTCCCCCTCCCCCTACACGGGGGCCCAATCCATTTAGTTTGAAAAGTTGTCGCCTAAGGGCTACACGGTGAGGGGCCCAATTTTAAAGAAACGCACGCTTTTGGGGGGCCCCGGGGGAAATTTTTTTTTTGTTTTCTCAAAAAAACATCGTATTCAACATGGGGCAGTTTTTGGGGGGCCCCCATTGAAAGCCAAAAATACTCTTTTGGGGCCCCGGCATTTTGGGTTTTACAAAGCAAAAAAAAAAAAAATTTTGTTTTTCTTGTGAACAAAACCAAAAAAAGTTAGTTTTTTTTTTTAGTCCTTCAAAACTGAATGACACTACTGTTTTAGCCCTCTTAAAAAAATTAAAAAAAATTTAGAATTTAAATATGCACCATCCATAAAAATCGGAAATTTTTAAAAACCCAAAAAAAAACCCCCAAAAAAAACTTCCCGGGAAAAGAGAAAAAGAACAAAAAAAATGTAAAAGAATAAAAATAATTCTTGCGCAAAATCACCGCGCACCTAAAATTTCCCCACAAGTTTACCAGCGCCGGCGATTGGGAAAAAATTAAAAAAACCCAATTGGAAATTAGAACAAAAAAAACCCCGCGCATAACATCCGCCAAGTATAACCACGCCCCCCTAGCCCAAAAAAGACGCCCAAAGCTTTCACCAGAAAATGCCCCTATCCCAAAAAAAAAATTTTTTTCCTCCCTCAAAAAAGCCAAATCCCTTGGGGACAGAAGCACCGTCAAATTTTTAAAATTAACCGAGAAATTTGGGATCCTGAAAAATTGGGAAAAATGCCAAAAAAAATTTCCCCAAATTTACTTTAGGGGGAAACCTTCACAAAACTTCTCAAAAACAGAATTTTTTTTTCCCCCAATCGACCCTATGATAATTCATGTAAATACCTAAAAATTTTAAACTGTAAAAGGTCCCAGGGGGGGCCTTGGGGGCTGCCAAATAACCCAATCTATAATGGTCCATGCGGTAAAATCTGACGAATAGTACTCTGTGTAGGGGGTGTCGTTAAAAAAGCTCCAAATCCCCAAAAATTTTTTCCCTGTCCCCTCTTTAAATTTTTCTTGGGTTTCCTACTCGGGTGTCGGGGGGTCACTTTACCGGGTTTTAAATTACGACACCCCCCGCTTATGGGAGACCCCTGATGTCAAGATTTGACGACTCAAAGGGAATTAAACTCGATTTTTTTTCTGCATTTCTTCCCCTTTTTTTTAGAATCCCATGATCAGAGCCTGCGAAAACAACCCCCCCCAAAACC